>MU004351.1:0-177053 GCA_010405375.1 Lophiostoma macrostomum CBS 122681 | reverse complement strand
CTAGTTGGTTTTAGTAAATCTTTTAAGTATAACCTCTAGATTAAATAGCGATAGACTAGTTGCCTTAAAGACTTAAGTATTGTCTCCTCCTTAAAAGAGCTTATCCAGGCCTTCTAGAAGAGAGGAAAGAAGTCGCCTTTTATAATTAAGATTAGGCCCTAGCTCTTTTAAAGGTAAGTTATAAGCTTGGCTAAGTAGGCTAAGGAGAAAGGCTTAAAGAGCACTATATTAAGCGGCTAAAGTGTATATATTAAATAAGGGGGAAGTATAGCTAGAAGAATCCTATTCTAATTATAATAGCTAATAAAATCTATAGTAATATAGGATCTATAGCCATTAAGGATTAGTAGCCTGTATAATTATTATACCTTTACCTTAGTATAGCAATTAAACACCTGCTTAAGCCAGGCAAGGCCAATATTATTGTTTATCTAGCCTAAGGGTAAAGAGGAGATATATACGCTATACTTTCCTACCTTAATATCTTTAACCTAGCTTGATTATATACTGCTGCTAGTAGACTAATAGATAAGGCTTAGTAGCAAGGCTAATCTATTAGCGTATATACACGCTAGAAGGGTAATCTATTTATAAGAGCTATCTTAAAGAGCTACCCTAACTTCCTTTCTCTTCTATATCCGCCTGCTAAACACTTGTTTTAATCTACTAACAACACTAATAAGGAAGCCCTTTTTATCTATATTGTACATATAATAAGGCTTAATATTATATTCTTTAATTTTACTACTAATATAATTAAAATATAGGCTATATTTATCCTCTAAGTTGGCTTAGTAGCAATTAGCGTCTATACCCGTTATCTATTAAGAGATAAGATTAATACTATATTAGTTAATAAAGCGATTAACCTACCTCTCGCTTAATAGCTCCTTTGCTATTATTAACGCGAAATTTTATATTATATCTCTTGTAGGTGGCAAGTAACACGCTATAAGTCCTTCTATATATTAAATAAGCTCTGCCTCTTATTATAGGCTAAGCTTTTACTAGATAGCTGCTTGCTCTTCGCGTAAGCGCGTTTTAGCTTAGTACCTTCGCGTTAAGGTAGACTTCCAGATTCTATACTTCTTTACAATCTTCCTATAAGAGAAATCTTAGCCAGGTTATAGCGCTTCTAGCTCTGCAAGCGCGTTGTCGATTGGAGCCATTTTAGTGGAGTTATAAGGTTGTGAAGTTTGATTGTTTTGGTGTGGGTGGCGCATTGCGCGACGTGGCGCATTGCGCGCACAGACACGTTACTCCGCCTCGCAGCCACTTCAGCTACTGTCTAACAAGTAACACGATAATCGAAACAAACTGTTTCTTATCAAGCATATGCGAGAGCCCTTTTTAATTAACTCCCACCTTACTAGGTTAACTTTACAACCATGGAGAGCACGAAGAAACGTCTGCAAAAGCCATTGGAAACGTGTCGCGATCTCATACGACACCTCCCTTTCCAAATTCGTACCTGCCCCAAGTGCAAGGAGCTCCAGCTAGACGCCAGGATTGCAGCAACAGATGGCCAGGTCCTACTCTCAATGAAGAAAGATCGGTCTCATCATGAAAATGTAGATGAATATTACGAGAAGTATGGTCAGCGTGATCAAGCTATCTTGGAACGGTTACTTTCGGTTACTGATCATCCCTTGAGCTCGAAATGTTATTCATGCAAAACGCTTAGGCGATTCTCATCGAGACGGAGCAAGGCGTGGTTGTATTTTAGACCTACCTCCTGCTCCCGGGTATATGGAACGGCCGTGTCAACAGAGGAAGCTGCGCGTATGACTACTTTTGGGATACATTTCGATATACGGGACATATGTTATTTCCAGGAAAGGATGACTATGCTGGACTATCCAGATGCGATCCACCCATATTTCGGAGCATCATCTGATCATGGACATCAAAATCTGCTACCTACTACCAATATCCTGGATGCGGAGGTCGACTTCAGTACCGTTGGGTCTTGGCTGGAGCATTGTCAAAATGAACACACTAATTGTGGTATCCCAGATTTTGTGCAGACGGAAACATTGGCACGCATACGAGTTGTGGATGTTTGCGCAAGAAAATTGGTTCCGTATACTGGCGAAATGGAATACGTAGCGCTAAGTTATGTTTGGGGAGGGAAGGAGCAGCCGACAGTACGCAAAGATGGCCCGATCCCCAGCGAATTGCCACTCACCATCGAGCACGCCATGGTTGTGGTGAAACACCTGGGATATCGCTTCATTTGGGTTGATTCTGTCTGCATTGACCAGGGCGACAGTGGTGATCAGGCAGAGCAAATTGGGCTGATGCATGTGATATACTCATGTGCGACTGCAACTCTGATCCTTCTGGATAGCCCACATGCAGACTCCGGTATCCCTGGCATTTACATCAAAGACGGCAAAACTAGGCCAGAGCTACCGAGGGAGGGACAACTTCACGTCTATCTAGACAAGAAGAAAAGCATAGAGGTAGTGGAGATCCCTCCTCCCTTATCTCAAGCACTCAATCGATCTATGTGGTCAAAACGGGCATGGACCTATCAAGAGGCTGTCTTGTCTCGCCGCCGAATCATCCTCACTCGCCATCAACTATTCTGGTCGTGTAGCGAAGCAAGCTTCTCCGAAGATGGGACTACAGAAATTGCCTCAAGAAAGGGAACTCAAGAGTTCCATGGGCAACTCGAAAACCCGCTGCGATGGAATAGAGATCAATTTGAGATTGATGCGTATAAGATGATCGTTAGGGTCTACGTAAATCGCAGTCTCTCAGATCAGCGAGATGGACTCAACGCCATATCAGCTGTTTTCGCAATGTGGGAGGGGCAAAGACCCGGTGAAAGCTTCGAGTTTGGATTGCCGCGGTGGAAGTTCCGGTATGGTCTACTTTGGTCGCAAGATCGACACAATGCACCCTCCGAGAAGTTTGATGCATTACGAAGGCGCAGCCTCCCAAGCTGGAGTTGGTGCGGTTGGCAGATAAAACGACTAGTTCAGTTTGTATTTCCCCTGGACGACGTTCAACCTGTTGAAGCAAAATACGCGCATCTATCTCCTAGCGTAACACGGCCCTCTCTTCTCTCACCACCCCTATACATCACCAGAGGTGAGGATGCCTTGATATCGAACCAAGAAGACACAGATAATATAGGAGAGCTCGGCACATCAGAAGATCAATGGTCGAAAGGCAGCATCACGTTGTGGAAATTACTCAAAGATATAAGCTTGGGTGGCGGAAGGCAGTCGATAGTGAATAACGGACAACAATCCAGGAAAACAGATGCCACGACACTACACATGCGAGGAATTGTCTTGTCTCTATCTTGCAAAAAGATCCGAGTAGATTCCGAACAAGTCTACGTCCAAATCTCTTTCCCTGGATTTTCAACAGATGGAGATTGTGTTCTAAGCCTTGATGCTTCCGTTGAAAGAGTAATGAACGGGAGTCAGAACATCTGTCACGATTTCCTAGCTGTAGCGATATCGAGCCAAGGCACTAAAAGCACACCCCAATTCAAATTTGGGTGCGTGCTACTTCTATGGGACGGGAACGTGGGTCTAGGCCCACGAACAGCAATGAGGGGAGGGACTCTGACCTTTGAAGACCGACAGAAGACTCTACTGGATGTTTGGCACCAGCTTCAGCCGAGATGGGAGGAATTCTACTTTCGATAGGACCTGTTGGGGATCTGAACACAATCTATAAGCTCAATGTAGTCATTTCGAATGTAATAAATGCATCGCCTGAGTAGTGTTATATTTCATCTCTCCATAGGTTTAACAAAGTAGAGAACGAAGGAAAGTTATCACGCCGCCATCGCCCTATGTGTTTGATCCCCTTGTGGTCCTACAATAGGCTGTTCTCGATTCCGTTTCTCTGAATGATGTTCAGTGTTCTTCTGGAACCAGTTATCAAGAAGGTATAAAGGACTGATTCTGCGCTTATCCGAGCTTGTACTAAGTACCAACTGTCTTGTACCAGCTTTGACATGGCACCAATGGACAGACTATTCCTTTGTATACCCTCTGAACCACCTAATTTGCATTAGTATGGAGCGGTTGAAATGAGAGATACGGGAGAGTAGATATTGGAGTTTGAAAGAACTCGAACAATAGTTTCTGATTGGAGACGACCAGCGTCTTCCATCATTCATTGAAATTTGAGTAAAATACAAAGACTACATAGAGAAGCCATCTGAGCCGCCATCGAGTAAACTGAGCATTCCGGACAGCCACGGAAAATCTCGTGTCAAAGAGTGACTTGGTAATAAAACAACATAAGTGACATAAAAGAATGAATCGGCCTTTGGACCCTAAGGAAAAGAATCCAGGCTCCTACCGCTATTCGGGTGCCTGTATACAGCCCATTCATCGTTCCTCATTCTCATCGAATTTGCATTCATCTTCGATTGGGTCCGCACGCAGCCACTTGGCCATCTTGTTCGGCACATTATCCAAGATCTGAGTGACCGTCAGCTCGGGTACTGGAGACCAACCAATAGCTTTCCATTAGTAGTCCCGATAGCCCATGCATTACCAAGATCGCGCACGCTAAGACCAAAGCTCGCAAAGTGAGGATTCAACTCACATCTCTGATCTTTGAGTTGTGATTGAGCACTTGACCTGTCTCTCCCAGTTTCGCGAAGTGGGCTGCGCCGACCGCTTTCACGACCTGCTGCAAATTGACCGTTTTCTCCTCGCCTTTGTTTCCGCACATCTCTTTGAATCTTCTAGCAGTTTCTGCGGGGATATCCGCTACAGTTCCTCCCTCTCCGGGGTCAGCGAAGATGTCGATTTTCCGAGTTTCAGGCATCGGGCCCTTCCATGGAGTTGTGTATGTTGGAGGTTGGCTGCCCGGCATGTTTGGCGTTGGTTGGTGATGTGTCGAAGGGTCAGATAATGCGGCGAGTCGAGTCTGGCCGAGTTGAAGACACCCGTGGAACGAATTGGAGGAAATTGAGAAAACCAGATCGATGTAGTGGGATGTGAGTAATGGTATCTATGTCTATTTCGAAGATTTGGTGCTCGGGCTGGAGAAAAAATGCATATTGAAAAGGCTGCGCACGTCGGCTTTTATACATGTACCACTGGCAGGACGACCACAGTATGACTATTTCCGCTTGGTGAGTCAACCTGCTGATATCGCCACGTGTATGATCTCTGTCTAGCCACCAGGAGATAACCCCTCAGGTACCGACTTATTGGCTCCGCCCCGAGGGACGCCATGGATCAAGGGATGCACATGCAGATGAACAACCTAATTGAACCTTGCAGCTCTAGAATTGAGAACACTGGGTCACTCTGCATACCACTAGTCGTGATCGTTGACATGGTTCAAGGAGCCGCCCTAGATTCTGAGTCAGCACGTGTATGTTGCGTACGGAACTTTTTGGAGCAGGTATATCCAGAAAGCTACTGAGAGCCATATTGTGGTTTTTATGAGATACTTACATTATCTTACGACGTATACCTGATAATCTGAAAAGCGGAATACGAAAACTTCAAACATACATGCGTTGTTTGCATCGTACCCTAAGTACCTTTTGCAGTTTTTCTCTCGATATTGTCAAACACATATTAGCTCAACCAAGCTCTTCGACAATCTATCGCATTTCATGAGCAGGAAAGTCCTAGATAAGGCTTTTTCCCGTGGATAGGTATCCAAGTATTAGGAACGGCGCATGGAACAAAGACATGTGCATAGGGTACTATCTCAAGACTCTGACTCGACCCTTTGTTGACCCACTTAATTTTCTGACTTTTCCGTGTGTGCTTGCTTGATTAACGACTCCGACCAAGGATACACTATTTATCCTCAAAGCTGGGCCAAGTGTTAGGGGAGTAGGTGGGGCCATGAAGAAGACAGCGCGTGTAGATATTCTCTTCCAGGTTTCTAGACCATCAAAGGCATTCCAACAGCATGGATCTGCCGTCTCTATCACAGCTACCCCCCGGGTCTCCAGGGCTCGAACAGCGGCGCAGGACACACGATGTCCCACGGTTTCAGGTTCAAACTTTCCAGTCCCTTGGTATATACCCTGTCGTTCTTTGGGTATTCTTTTCGTTGTTGTACGTTTCGCGATATAAGACATACCGATGAAGTTTACTTGTCCTATCCAGCACGTCGCTTTGGGTCATTGTACATACCTCTCCCACCCCCTCACGTTGGCTACCGAAGACAATGCACCCAGATATTGCATGGCCCTCCAAGCGACACGAAAGATCCCGGGCACCTGGACTCAAAAGTGTGTGACGTTGCTCACCCAGGCGTTCGGGGACACGGCAAGGCGTCAGACACTAGTCACAAACCCGCAGCCCGTCAGCGGGTCGATATGATGCGGTGACGCATCGTGAAAGTATAATTTATATATGACTGGGCAGATCGGGTAGGACGGCTTATTCCCTGAGGTAGGGTGTGAGCAGTCGACGAACGGGATTCGTACAACCAAAGTCAAATCTATCGAGCAGCTTGTGCAAGTCCAACACTTACGTCGGCATACTCAAGCACTGTTTCTTCACGATCGTTACCCTGCTCATTTCCCCAACACCTTTTATTTCATGATCTACATCATTCTTTGGCTTCGCACTGCAATTGCTAAACTGAAAGCTCAAGAGAGGGGGGTGAAATGATGCAGCTATTCTACTTTTCATGTTATTTTATACTTTTCATGTGTACATCCGTATAGAGAGCACTGATTCCAAGATCGACCTTTTACTGAATCCACACAATTGCGGCTCATGGTCACTAAGTTGTCCTTCTGGTCTCATGGCTAATACTTGTATATGCCACCTGATTTATAAGTATGGTAGAACGACTATACGTAGCAAATTACATATTTTTATCGTCATATGTGTGTACCTGTGTACACCGTGATGCAATATCAACTTCAGCCCTACTTTCTTCCAAACTCAAGACGGCCGGATACCCAAAACCAACGACAAATCTCTCATAGTGAGTCGTTCCGTATATTTTAACACACAAGGATCATGAGACATGATCGCAAGAGCTAGAGAATTCTTACATAGCATCAGTAAGCCAATACATATTCAGAAATCGCGAACTTATATCTCCTTCGTAAACAAGCTTAGAGGTAACTGAAATTATGGGAATCATAAAAACCATGAATGTTGATTTGCGAATTTACAAAGTAGTTTCAGACGACTCGTGGATTGAAAAGTTGCTCTAGATAAGCTGGCTTCATCGTCCCGTTGCTTTTGCTCTTTGTGGACACCATTTGAATATTCGCTGTTTATAAACGTATTACTATCGGTTCACGATCTTCACGACAGTTGATGCATCGCAATGTGATTGAACCACTTGTATTAGGCGACCAGCGCCTTACTCAGAACATGATGTAATTAAACAATCCCAGAACTCCGCGTACTCTCTTGCTGTGTCAAGATGAAAATAAAGAAAAGATCCTCGCAATCTTGCTCGGCTTATCAACAGTCTTTCCGAGCTCCCTGTCATCATCCCAGGGGATGGTCAATCCTATTGGGTGCGGTTTATCAAAACTACTTTCTCGTAGAATGTCCGCCATGAACTTAGGGAGCTCGTGTAGGCGGTCTCGCAACTTAGACCTGTCGTGAAGAAACCAAAAGGAAGTCTGGATACCACAGCAAAAGATGTGTCCATCTCCGATAATTTCCTGTAGGTCGTCGATGCTGGATGTCGAAACTTCTCCAAACTTGCCAGCTGCAGTCTTGAGTCGTTGGATTGTTTCGTCGTCGATCTCAGCACGGACGTACTTGGGAGGGGGCATTTTGGTAGATCGAAGGAGGAGGTGTAGTTAGAAGGACACGAAGGGTATATATATTGGTTGGATGCTGAAGGCGATCGTCGACGATGAAGTTTCGAGGGCGGCAGTGAGAGTGTGAAGACAGAGGGAGAGCGAGGGCGGCCGAGGATCGTTAGGCTCCACAAAACGCCAAGTATTTGGGAATTGAGTCATCAGAAGGTCGGAGCTATGACTCCCACTTCACGGAGAAAACGACAGTCTTGGCTAGAGATTGAATTTCGTCAGTGCGATTGAGCACTTGAGCACTTTGGAACAGGCAAAGCGGGTAGATGTGGCAGCTCGCGTGCATCGAGCATCGTGCAACCATATCGAATGTGCGGCGTCTTCTATGTGACGCTGCGATCAGTGCGCGGGCAAAACGTCAACCGCCTAGAGGGTAGAGACACGCAGAATGTGGGTCCCGGAAGATCTGTAGATTGTACGGTGTCTCGACTCAATGATGACATCCCTGAGACTCATTAGATCACGTAGTACGGTGACAAGAAGCGGGCCACAGATGGGAATCGTGCAGCATCTTGTACGACAACATCCCGCGATTACATGTTGTCAATGCTTAATCTGTACCACGCCAAAAAGACTGCGTTTAGGAGACACATGTGGTGTCTATTTCCCATGCATGTGCATTCAGATACTCCGCACTATCATTTATAGTGCACAAAATCTGTTATAGTGGAGTATCCGTAATGAGAACCATTAAATTCAGTTCCTTATGGGTATTTTGGGAAACGTAAAGTGGCTGTGATCAGAAATGATCCGCAAGATTGGCTTCCAGAAAACCTTCACTTCCCCTCGCCGCCAGCGCTTGAGCTTTCTACCTTCTTCTTGGGCTCTCTATCATCATCGTCGAAGATAGGGATCCATAACAGCGTGTCTCCCTTTTCACTGGTCTCTAAATACTTGGCGAGTTTTCTCGGCAGCTCGTCCAGACGTTCCCGCAGCTCAGACTTCGCGTGGAGAAAGAACCCGTCGTCGGGATTGTTGGTATCGGAACATACAATGTGTCCGGGCTCCAAACGCTCCTCGAGGTCATCAGCAAAGATGTATACATTTGTTCCATTTTCTCCGGCTAATTGTTTGATTGCTTCGATCGTGGCGTCTGTGATTGCGGCACGTTCTGAAGTATTGGTGTCGGTTTCTGTATTTGTGTTCGGAGAGGGTTCGGGCATTTCGGTATCGGCTGTTGGGTCTGTGACGGGAACAGGGTCTGACAGTTTGGTGTCGGCTGTTGAGTGTGTGATGGGGGTTGGATTTGGCATTTTGCCGTCAATATAGAACAAGAGAAATATGCGAATATGGATGCCAGGAGAATTCAGGAGTTGAATGCAGATGAGGAAGTTCTGAGCTGGTGGTCGATGTTTTATACCCAAAGGCAAGGAAGGAGTCATTCACAGGCCGAGAGTCTTGGCCGGACGCGACCCCAAGATAAGTGTTGTTGGAGTCATGCATCCTCGCGCCGCAGTGACCACGGCTATGCTGGAACGTGCGTTGTGCGACAAGACATGTTCTCAAGCCATAAGTGCGATATCATAAGAGTGCTCAAGTGTGAGTTTAACTCGGTGAGTGGCGATAATTGGAAAGACACTAGGAGAAATGTTCAGCTACTCAGGGCTTTCTAACCTGCCTCTGCTTGCCCTACAGGCGCAGCTGGTGTATTTAAGAGTATGCGGCGTTGCGACCCTCTTGATCCAAATCCTAGCCATCTGCTCACCCTCCTCTCTAATCCATTGCCTTGCTCTCCGACTCACTCCAATAATAAAACTGTGGCCAAGGATTTTGGATAAGGTGTGCAACAGCGAGGGTCGTAAGCACTCCTCTCTCGCCGGCTAGCGCGTTGAGGTATTGAATTTGTGAGTAGGTCGTCTGGGCTAAGTGATTGGACATTTGGGAGTCTTAGCTTGCAAGCGTCCTGAGAATGGTAGAAGCTCTGAGATAGCGGTATATTGTCGAGCTTGACGTCTTGCCAAGGACTCTAGCAATGATCGTAAGATCGCTCGTCCAGACTTGAGGTACAGTATCAGGCTGCTGAACAGGGTAGACAATATTAGATATCAGACAGATCGTTTCTGAAGCCAGCAGTGAGTGAACCATAGTTTTGATATGCTTCAGGACTCTCCCTGCCCAATATATGAAAGTCGGTGATTTTGAATACCATACCGATCCCGAGACGAACACCTACGCTGGTAAGCATAACCACCAATCCATAGCCATGATCATTGCACTTCCTTCTACCGTAGTGCCCATCCCTTCCGCGACTTCAACTACCCGAATTCCCTTTTCCCCATCAAGCACTACAGCTTAATATCCTGAAAGCTCGCACCATCATCATCGTCCTCGACCGACGCCTGTCCCGGCTTCCCTCTCACCGGCAGACCTGCTTCTGCCGCCTTCGCATCCGCGCCTGCCCCAGGCGCATCCTCCTCCTCACTATCGTCCTCTTCTGACTCCTCCGCCGGAGGCGGCTTCACGTCCTCTGTCCTAACCTTCTGCTCCTCAGCCTGCGTCTTCTGCTCCACCGGCTCCGGTTCATCCTCCTCACTCCTCTCACTCTCCTCATCATCCTTCGGCGGGGGCGGGGGCGGAGGCGTCGTGCTCTCCTCCACCCTCTCATGCGTGGCGCGCTCTGGCGTCGGCGGTGTAACTTCCGTCCTCGGACTCATAACCTGTTGTTGCTGCTGCTGCTGTATCTGCTGCTGACTCTGCTGACTTGGCAATTGCTGTTGTCCCGGGCCAATCTGTCTGAGCCTTGGATCCGCATTCAGATAGTACCCTCGCACCCCCACAATCCTGCCATCGCGCTCACACCCCTTGACCCAATCCGGCACCACGACCGGGATATTATTCTCAACCGCCTTCTCCCACGCCGGCCCTCGTCCCTCGGTGCACACAAAATGCGTCGTGTCGATGCGCACGGTATCCACAATCTTCGCACCAATACGGTCAACCGTCTTCTGCAGCGACTCACGCAGCGCAGACGGCATGTGTCCCGGCGTAATCGTGATACCAGACAGATCCGTCATCTTGTGTGTCTGGACAGCTAGCTTCTCACTCGCGTAGGTTCCCGCACTAGTTCGCAGAATCAGGTGAAACACATATTCCGTATCGACCGCGAGACCGCTAAGCTTAGTGCTGTGGACTTCGGTGGGCTTGGGTATCGTGCCGGCCTTGCTGCCATTGCGGTATAACGTCAGGCCGCGTAGCTCGGCAGTAGCAATGTCGATGGGGTCCCATTCTAGAACTACGGAGGTCTGCGTTGCGTTTCGGCAGCGCAGGATCGGGGCGGAGGGTGTGCGTTGGCCGAAGGTGCGGAAGATGGTGGATTGCAGTGAGTAGAAGGCGTCGGCGGTTTCGCGCTCGGATTTGTGGTTGCGGGAGACGGTGATGTCGACGATGCTGCCGGAAGAGATGTCGGGGGGCAGAAGGATAGAGGGGAATTCGATCTGGAGGTGGGGTTGTTAGCTGGGTTGTAGGGGTGTGTAGCAGTGGGATGGTGAGGGGGGCCATTGGGACTTGTAATGGCTTACCAGACGTTTGTCCTGGGTCAGTAGGACTGCGACGCCGGCATCGACCTTGCCGACGGTCAGGGAGACGAGCATTGTGCCGGTAACGACGTTGTTGGGGAGTGTTTGTAGACCTGAGGTTTCGTGGAAGCTGGAGCTGTAAATCGGTACAACCTCGGCGCTAGCTCTGATTGGTTGCCAGATCGAATATCCTAATCTGGCAATTTCTGAGCACTTATCAACTTATGCATCACTTTGTCCAACCGTTCTTTATCGACGATACACGCTCATGTGCGCTGATCATGATAAATTCCTAATGGGAAAGCTTTCCAATATTGCACGTAAAGCCCCATGTGGCACCGGTCTTTCACGCGGCAGTCGAATGAATCCTCACACAAGTCTAAAAGTCCTCACTTCCCTACGCCCATCTCTGACACTCCCTTCAACCTGCCCATTCATGTAGCCATGGACATACGCTTCTCCAACCACTTCCCACGCCTCTCTTGAACCGACCCTGCGTAGTACTAGCGGTATACTACACCCGAACAAGATAGCCACAACATCTCCTTGCTGGGCTCGACAGGGTGCTACGCCCATGTAACTTTGCTCCGTGACCATCAGGCGTCGCGACTTCTTACATATTACATCGTGCAACCGCTCCATGAAGGTGTCTTCGGCCTTTACATATGTGTTTGCGGAGTCGATGCGTGGCCGTCCCGTGGAGGAGATTTTCTGTCTTGTGGGGGATTTTGATTCTGTGTCGACGGCCATGATGATATCCGACAGTGTCTGACCGCCAATATCGAGATCCTTATTTTGCTCGTACCAGACCCGGAATAGCAGATCGACCTGCTCACCACCCATAGCCCTACGGTACAAAGACAGGAAGTCTGACATGTAGTGATTTGGTGCGGCGTGGCCGAGATACTTGTCGGACCGGTCGAGCACGAGCGAGCATGTCAACGACTCCAGTATCTCTTCTGGCAGCGCCTTCAGTCGTTTACCTTGAGCGGATTGGACGAGCGGATGGCCATCATTACATGCGCTGCTCGTACATCTAGTGTCGCAACCATCAAGCCCACCAAGACCGTCGACGACATCCAAGATAACTCCGTCACACCACATCTCTTTCAGGTTCTTTGCAAACCGGACCTTTGCCTTGTTTCGCAGATCCTTTCCGGTAGCTCTGTACGTCGCGGTCCATTTCTTTGTCGCCAACGGCCTGCAATTCCCGATCATCTCTTGAGTGGAGCTCTGGCTCGCCATGAGCGGGACTGGAGACGACTGGACAAAGGCACGCCAGTCAGGAGCCCACGATGGAAGTATGCCCTGCCTCTCTTCACAGCCTATGTTCTTCGCATCTCGATTGAACAGATGCGTAAAGCAGATGATGTCCAAACACCCATACTCCCTCCAAAACCTTTCCACCAACCCCGCGTAAACCTGCTCCACGCTACTTTCGTAGTCTGGCTTCCCGATAAGACGTCTGTTGCGTTTGCCAATAAGACCTAGAGAGGAGTACACGCGGTCGCGAGTGTCCGTCGCAGAATGATTGCCCAGGTAAGCGATCATGGCAACAACGCCCATCTCGCCATTCTCAGTGTACCATTGTCGGATTCGGCGACGGTTCCACGCTGCATCAAAGTTCGCTCTGGGAAACAAGTCATCGTCGTGCCCGTTAGTGACAAGGTAGATGCTGTATATTGCAGACTTGAGGGCACTCCGACTGATACCGCTGGATCCGCAGTAGAATTTGGCCTCCCTGGGTAAGATATACTCCTGCAGTGTCCAAACACGCGTCCACCATGGTCTGCCGAGCAACGAGCCTACAGCTTGCCATTGTCCTGCGAACTTCTCATCTCTCAACTCTTTCCTTAGCTGAGCGCTAGTGTTGAGTGCATCTCGGAGGTTGGCGAGCTGTACGAGGAACTGTATCGCGCCCAGACAATCCCTCCCTCTCTTCCCCTCTTCCCTCTCTTCACCAAGCCAAATACAGGTCCTCTGAGCGGTTCGATAGATGTCACCCATCATTTGCACCTGTGCACTTCTTTCGCTACTATCCTCCAAATTGATGCAAATCGAGTCGAACCACCACCATTGCCCATCACTGAAGTTATCATGAAGTTTAATCATCCTCAAGAAGGGCGCCAAACTACTCAGAACAGGCAACGAGCCTGAATTGAACGTCATGAATTCCGGGGTGGTCGGTGGGCCCCATACATACGAGGCTGTATAGAATGGTGGAGTCCTGTTGAGACGGAACGCCTTGAGTTCACCATGAAAAGCGCCACCATGTCGGCGCGAGAATCTGAGCAGGCGGATAGAGTCGCTGTGCTCCAAGACTGGATATACGCTGTCGTTTCTTTCGTCTGACCTGCCTCTCGTCATGATAGGACATATTGCGATGTTGCGGTTGTGGCTAGGCAGCGCTTGAGTGCTGGTTGAGTGAGATGCGTGGTCCGCGCTAATCCTCTCTGGGCACATGAGGTAGGCGCAACCCAACTCCGAATGCAGGTGAACGCAGGACAGCGCCTTGAGAAATTCAGACACTTCATTCCTATGGATGGCAACGAGTAATGCATTGGGATATCATATTCCTCCTTCACCACCACCCTCACCTTGTTCATCGCCCCGCTCTTCATCCCCCTCTCGCCACCTCTTCCGCCACCACTTCAGCTTGAACCAGTCGCCCACTCCATCGTGCTCTTTCCGGCCGCCCAGAACCCAACTCCCGCGCTTTCTGGTCGCTTGAGAACTCAAAATAGCATCAGGGTCCGACTGATTACCCTCATCCTCAGGGTCGGGATGATTGAGCAAGGAGTTAGAGCCCTGCACAGGCCGTTTACCCTGCGAAATGCTGCTACTTCTCCGACCTCCTCCACCCGTGCCTTCCCACCATGACCGCCTCCTCATCTGCTCCAACCACGTCGATGAGGAGTTCTTCCGGCGCGCAGGTAGAGTGCCGGAGCGAGGTCTTCGGTCAAGATCCGTCGATCGCCGTACTGGGGATGGGAAATCTTCACGGTCGTTGAGTTCGTTCCAGATATCGTCTGTATCTTGAGAGAGGGTCATACGCCGCCTCCTGGGAAGCCGACGAGGAGAGCGGCTGGCTCTGGGACTTAATCGGGTATCTGTTTGAATAGATGGCCGCTTCTTGGAGCGGGGAGCCAAGGTGGCTGGAGGGCCAGTCGGCGCTCGAACAAGCAGTGGTGTCCTCTCATCCAGTTCTTGGCGTTTTTTACGGTCACTGAGAACACCATGCACTCCGGGTGCCACGTCTTCGATGTCCAAAGGCGAATGGGGCTCGTCTTCCATGGTCCCGGAAACAATGCCAATGCCTGGCGTAAGGACGTTCTGAGGCGGCAGAACAGCATGCTTGTGTGCCAGGGGAGATGAGGGCTCGTCTTCCTTCTCTTCTAACCGCCAACTGAGCGATACAACTCCCCCAAGTAAGATTACAGTCCCCAAAGCGATGAGGCCTGCGTGTAATGATGACAATCTTGACGACTGATGGAAATAAATGAGACCGTCTAAAATAGCGATGATGTTGTAGACGCAAAATACAAGAGGATACAAGACGCTGGTACTGCAAAGTTTGAGGCCGCAATGCATGTAATAGAGCTGTGTGAGAGCCAAAGCAACCAGTCCAATGAGAATCATCCACGATTGCCAGCGATTAAACTCATTGTGACGGTCGACGATGGTGCGCACCAGAAGCTCGACGGCACTCTTCGCGACGAGGAGAGAGTGAGCTGAGAGAATGCCGCTTATTGTTCCAAAGAACATGCCGCGGACCAGACGCAGGCGTGGAGTTGGCCGGGGGTATATACGTTTCAGAGTCCAGTTGGCGGCAAGCAGGCCAAGCACCATGAGGGCGGTCCCAATCATCCACATTACAAACTGGCGTCGCCAGAGGAGTGCCAGTAGCTGGTCGAGGTTATGAGAGGGTTCTGTGATGGCGCCGAAGGTCCCGATGAGGACTGCGCCGATTGCGACTAGCACAGTCCCGATGAGTGAATACCGTGTGAACGGCTCGCTGAGAATTACGGAAGCGCATATCGAGTTGAATACGAGCCCGGACTGGGGAATGTCAGTCGTCTCTCCGCGATATCATGGACGGATGGGCGCATACCGCTTGCAGAGTAGAGAGCACTGGGAGTGGGAGGGTCGTGATCTGGATTGTGCTCCCGACGAGGTTCGCCACGATGAACATGAGCATGCCCAGCTACCACTATGGTCAGTCCGCTGCTGTACTGTTTGATCTGCCACGACTGACCTGCCACCGCCGCCGCTTGTAGGGAGGCCGGCGTTCGTCATCATACTCCTTCTCCTCCTCGAGCAGGTGCGACTTGCGCTGCAGGGTCAAGCCGATGCTCTGGACGCTGGTGGAGACGAGCCCCACGATAACTCCAAGCTGCACAGGCCATTATCAGCGTCTACATACAACGTATTTGTGGTAGCAGCAGCGAGGTGCACTCACAGCCACGCTCGCCCCGGGCGAGAGCTCCACCATGTCGTGCTTCGGGAAGGTCGTCGGCGCGCTAACAGGTACCTATGCTACCTCAAAACCCAACACATGCTGTGCGAAGGAATCAGTCGTGGATAGGCAGCGGAGACGATGGCCAGCATCCGGCGCAGATATGGGATTTCGTGCGTCTGCGTCACTGCCCAGCTGTCTACGACTATGGCCACGGGACAGACGATCGCAGCCAGCCGAGCCGGACAGGGATCCCGGCGTGATGATGTCGTGTGGAAGCGCCGCAAGCAGAAACTCAATCACCCGCGGCCGCTGCGCAAGTCTATGTCTGCCTCGAGTAGATATGCAGCTGGGGCATGTGGAGGCCAACCGCCGCTGTGAATGCCTGAACCGTAGTCTCTAGTTCGGTGGCTGCATCGCAATCGTGGTTGCTTTTGCGGGCCGCCCAAACGTTGATCCGAGCTGTGGCTTGGAACTCGCCCAAGCTCCCCCAACCTGCCCTACCCACTCTGCGTAGGGCTCGATACACTCGTACACACCCTCTCCTCACCAGACGTGCCCTCTGCAGCACCGCCCAGCATGTCGCACGTCCACGCCATGTCCGACGACCAGGTGAGCGCCCTCCTGCAGCGCCCACGCAGCTCACGGGAGCTCCCCGCCATACGTCAGTCCCAGATGCTAACCACAATCACCATGGCAGGTCGCCGGCGAGCTCAAGAAGATGACGGCCTTCATCAGGCAGGAGGCAGAGGAGAAGGCCAGTGAGATCCGCTTCAAGGCAGACGAGGAGTTCGCGAGCGAAAAGGCCAAGCTCGTCCGCGAAGAAACCTCCGCCATCGACACGTCCTACGAAAAGAAGTTCAAGCAGGCCAGCATGTCGCAGCAAATAACACGCTCCACTGTATCCAACAAGACGCGGTTAAGGATCCTCTCTTCCCGCCAAGAGTTGCTCGACAGTCTATTCGAGCAGGGGAGCAAGAAGCTGAAGGAAGTCTCAAAAGACAAGGGCAAATATCAGAGCATACTGAAGAACCTGATTCTGGAGGGTGCCTACGCCCTAGCTGAGGACAAGCTGCAGGTCAAGGCGAGAAAGGCAGACTTCGACTTGGTCAAGAAGGCCATTGAGGAGGCACAGTCGGAGTACAAGGAAAAGATTGGCAAGGACGTGTCCATCTCCGTCAACGAGAGCGATCCTCTGCCCGAGGGCTCGTAAGTAGTGAGACTTCAGATCACTCTATATTCTCTAACAGCAAGACAGAGCTGGCGGCGTGATCGTGGCTGGCACCGGAGGCAGGATTGACATCAACAACACCTTCGAGGAGCGCCTGAAGTTGCTCGAGACCGACGCTCTCCCGTCTATTCGAGTGACTCTTTTCGGCGAGAACGAGAATCGGAAATTCCACGACTGAGAAGGTCTTCGGTGCAGGGTAGTCGACGTTAATGTGGATCCCATACTAACCATACAGGTCCGAGTCAGCGATGCATGTACGCTCCGTGTTTGAGAGTCTGACGGAGTTGCTGCTTGAGATATACGGCCGACAGGCGTGCATGTCATGGATACTCTTGGAGCAGCTTGTAGTATATTTGGCTGGCTTAGCGGGCCTTCGATGTGCAAATTTCGAAATTACTGAAACTCTTGATAAGCCTCCAAAGGTTAAAAAGGAATCCAGGTGTGCATTTGCCTCGTGCTTCGAGACTCAACTCCCCAAGTCGACAAACGGCGTCAATCTAGCGCTAAACTCGATGCGGGTATCAGAACCACCCGATAAGATTAACGTCCAACCACAAGTCATTGCTTGCCCCGCAACACCACCCCTCGAGCACCATCATCATCTGGTTCCGCTCTTGCGAGCTCGTACCTGTTGCAGCATGGAGCTATGGCTTAGCAAATTGCCATGATCTCCACCCGCAGCTCGTCTCCGCTGCCGCATTCAGCAAATTGTTCCCTTTCGGCTGAGGCTCATTGGTCTCCACTGGCGGGTATGGTCCGTCTAGCCTTGTGACAGTAGTCAATTGGACAGGTAATGCTGAACATCGGCCATGACAGCCAGCATTTAAATGCAGGTCATGCGTCCTTCAGCATTGATATACCTGTTCCAGAGCATCCTTCTACCACACCCTCCAACATCCTTATCGTGCATATTGTAGCCTTGTCCTTGTCCAAGCCCTTCGATACCCGCTCCTCTTCAGCATAAAAAGGTAAGAAGTTGAATGCGTTTCTAGAACTTCTGCACTAGCACCAAGTTGTCGTTCGTCTTCCGCAATAATACTAATACAATGGGCGGTCTCATCAGCAAAGTCAAAAGCACGACCACAGTCCCCAGATCCGAAAAGATGTCGTCCCCAGCTGGCATGACCTACATTAGCAAGGCTCAATTTGAGTACAAGCCCCCGCTAATCGCCAATGAGAACGCGTACTTGGGAGACGTCCTCACAAGGTACGTCATCCATCCCAATCACGTGCTGGACTCAGCCTTCTCACACTCTGCACAGCGAAAAGATCGACGGCGACAAGCCCATCTCAGCAGGCTTCTACCGCCTGGAGAAGGGTACGCCACTCGTCTACACCTACACCTACCACGAGATGAAGATCATCGTGGACGGCTCATTCGACATTGAGGACGAGACGGGCAAGAAGGTGCACGCTGTCAAGGGAGATGTGTTTTGGTTCCCCAAGGGCGCGAAGATTACGTTCACGACGGAGGATTTTGGGCTTGCGTTTTATACGGGTCAGAGGAAGGAGGGTGGTGCGTAAAGGGGCAATCAAACGGGGATGGAGGGCGAAAGCGCTGGATTCAGGGGAACTACAAAGATACCAATAACAATCGAACTGAATTCTTCGAACAACGTCGTGCAAACAAACACACATCATGACTCAGCTCTTGATAATCTCCAATGAATATACACATCCGGAGCAATATATTGACATCGGAAGCAGGCATGATTGTAGCTGCCTCCACTAGCTGATAACGTGGTAGTTCGAGACAGCCTGAACGAGTGAACGGGAGAAACGCGAAAACGACTTCATCTAGCACCACTACTTTCTGGAAAACGAAACAAGATCACCTCATTCCATTTCCCTTCCGATACGTAACGATTTGAACCTTTACACTGTCAACACTCACTTGTCGCTTATCGATAAGCTACAGATTCACCTCCCCTCCACTCGCCTCCCAAAACCTAACCAGCGCACCGACGTCACACGTCACCTACTCCATAGCCCAAAGCCGCTCATCTCGGCCGAACCGGCTGCTTCTCCAGCCCACTGCCCTCTATTATATCTGACCATCTTGTCATCCTATCCCTCCTTTGACAAGCCGGTCGTGGCGCGGAACCACTAACCCTAGACTAGCGCGGCGGAACTCCACGCGCTAGCCCTCTGCTTAGCTAACACCCAGGGCAGTTTCAGGGAGTCTACGGGCATGTGTGTAATGCGTTTTCTTGTATAGTATAGTGCCACGGGACGTGGTAATTATGAAGAAGGATGAATGAGGTTTGGTGCTGCGGGGACATGCTTGTTAGTCTTGCTGCGCTGGGTTAGGTGGTTGCGTGGGCGGGTGCTGGGCGGATTAGGTAAGGTGGTAGAGGGGAATGGGGGATGGTCAATGGAGATAGTGTGGTGGCTAGATGGAGGGATTCCTTCACTTTGAAATCAGAGGGAACGGCGTCAGATGGAGCGGATCTATGCTCGGGAGGTATGGTCCCTCGAGAGATGCAGAGGGGTATAAAGTATGCAAATATCTTAGCTGGTCGTTTTCCACTCACTGATCATTTTCGTATTCCTTATTTCTCCCTACCTTTTGTTGGTATATCGCTAATGATGTCGAAACCGACGACAAACTACGGCTGGGCTATCCCAGCCAACCCATCCTCGATCTCGGGGCTCAAGTTTGTCATCCCATTTCTTCCCTTCCCTTGCGACCGATGCCATACTCATCTTCTAGTCTCGACACTTCTGAGACTCTCTTAGACCCCTGGAACCTTTGGCTATCAATAATCCCTTCTTCACTCCTTCCTTTTCACCGATAAAAGCTTAATCAACATCGACGCTAACTACGACCAGGAAAATCAACAAACCCATCCCAACTCCAGGACCCACCCAAGTCGTCGTCAAGCTAAGCGCGGCCTCGCTCAACTTCCGCGATCTGTTGATTGCGATCGGGGGCCCGTATCCAGGGAACCATGTCCCAGGTAGGCGAATCCGTGTTCCCCTATGTCTCTCCTCCATTTCATCTCTATTCCGGCTTTCTAGAGCCGCTCCGTCCAAGCTCCCTCCTGGGATCTAGGAACCAAGTCTCCAAGTACATCTCACCAAAACACTCCTCCTAACACCCGTGACCCTGTCTTTTCGACTCCTGCCATTGTGAAAACTCTCCGATGTTAGACTATCGTGAACATCGGCTTACAACCCTTAGGCCTCATCCTCGCCGCCGACGGCGCCGGTTCCATTTTCCTGGCGGGCTCGGAATCATCCTGGCGCGGTAAGGAAGGAACTGCCGTTGTGCTGCACCCTAATGAGTGGTTGAGTGGGGATGTGCGGAATCTGGAAATGAGTAAAGTTCGTCACTCCAGTCTCCAGTTCCCGCAGACTGCTCAGGTCCTAGGATCTCAATTCCTCCACCGGAAGTCCTCACAATCGCGACTAACACTAATACACCCACCTCAACAGATTCTGGGCGGTTACAGCCTCGACGGCACACTGCAGCAATTCGTCCTAGTCAACGACACGCTAGCGATTCCGGCGCCCAAGGGCATGACCGGCGCGCAAGCAGCGAGTCTACCGACGGCGGGTGTGACGGCGTGGAGTGCGATTCGCGAGGCGCTGGATGCGAGGTTTGATGGAGTTGTTGACGCGTGGAAGGGGAAGTGGACGGATAGGAGATTGGAGGGTAAGTACGTGCTTACGCAGGGGACGGGGGGTGTGAGTTGTTTCGCGATTCAGGTAAGCTCCGATTTACATATAGTCACCTCTTCTCCACTCCTTCATCGTATCCTAAAGAGCTCGATATAGATCGCTTCAGCCCTCGGCGCAACCGTCATATCGACATCGTCTTCCGACGCCAAACTCGCAATCGTAAAACAGCTCGGCGCCAGGCACGTCATCAACTACAGAACAACGCCCGACTGGGACCAGGATGTACTTCGGCTGACAGAGGGCAAGGGCGTCGACCACGTCGTCGAAGTCGGCGGCGCAGCGACAATCCAGAAGAGCGTCAACTGCACTAGAAAGGGTGGGCTGGTTAGCGTGATTGGGGTTCTGAGCGAGGCGGATGTGCTGCCGCCCGAGTTTGTGCCTGCGGTGCTTTTTGGGGGCAAGATTGGTGAGTGAGCTGAACTGACGTGTAGAGAGAAGGGAGGGTTTAGATGGAGTACGCGGCATTGCTTGAGCTGAACTGACGGTGCGATGTGTCACAGTGAAAGGATGCGTGGCATTCTCCCGCGAAGCCACAGCCGAGTTCTGCGAGTTCGCTGAGGCGCATTCGCTCCAGCCGCTCATTGCACAGACGTTTGAGTTTGACGAAACGGTGGAGGCATTTGAGACGCTGCAGAAGCAGAACGCAGTCGGCAAATTAGTGGTTAAGATCAGCGAATGAGGGTGGAATAAGAGAGAGAGCTGCCGGAGTGGCTAGGGATTAGTGTTAGATTGCGATCGAAGTGAGATGAAAAGTGACGAGGTGTGTGCTTGACTCGGTGGTGTATCTGCTGTGGTTATATTTCTGTCTAATGGTCTGAGAAAGAGCGTGTCCTTTACACGAGAGAACTTCGAGGCTTCGAGGGTTCGAGAAAGACGTCACAATGTATAAGTGAAGCAATGCGAACTCGCTTTGTTGGTATTCTAACGATCATCTCCTTCTTTGAAAGTCATCGTAGGCAAGACTGGACTGGATCTTTCCATGAAAAGTGTTCAACAGCTGGTAAACACCTCCGAGTATCTTCAATCATGTCAAAACTCAGGAATGCGATGCTTACATAGTCTCGCGGTCTTTACCGCTTCCGTACTCATGCATACGTAGCGTGGCTTTCTGCATCACCTCCGATCCTACGAGGCTGAGCGAGCTGAGAACTTCTTGGACCAGGCAACGAGAGAACCTGCATCTATGCTCGCGACGAGACCACTGCGTTTGCTCTCAGGCCCCATCCTAAGACACAAGCATTGGACTTCTGTGAGCACACGTAAATGTGTGCGTTTTCACACAGCCGCTTTCGCACGGTCGCACATGGACTTCCGACATGACCCTCTCCCGGAAGGCCAATTCATTCGTCTGTTGCATGTCGATATCGAAGAAAGCACAAAAGACCCCACTGTTACCTTTCACACTGTCCCACTTGACGCAGATATCCAGAAATACACAGCGATATCGTATGCTTGGGAAGATACCTCGCCTGTTCAGCGCGTTCTATGTAAAGACGGTCGCCAGATCTGGTTGAGTAAGACGTTATCAGATCTATTCACATCGCTTGCAAAGCGGCAAGCTCATTTCATCTTGTGGATCGATGCGCTGTGTATTAATCAAGATGATATCGAAGAGCGAGGTCATCAAGTCAACCTCATGGCGCAGGTCTACTCGCTGGCGGCACAAGTCGTGATATGGCTTGGAGAGGGCTGCGAAAAGACGAACGAGGCATTCAAACTGCTGGGTAGCGGAGCGGACTACCAAGCCTGGCCAAGTATGCGCAAAGCTCCAGACATCATACAGCAGGTAGCTGACCTTTTTATTCAGATCATGGAACGGCGATGCTGATGGAGGTGTTCAAGAGATCCTGGTTCGGCCGACTTTGGGTAGTGCAAGAAGCCACGGTTGGAAAAGACGTTTGGATGATGTGCGGCGACAGCAGGATCAGATTCGATGCCTTTGAATCCGTCGTTTGGTCGTTGTGGAACTCGACCAGTGCCATGCGCTTCTTACATGCGCGTAACGCATCCTACCTGGGCTTACGCTGCGCAACTAGAATCCTAGCCCTACGGCGTACATTTTGGTCTGAGGGAAGTATCACACTAGAGCCGTTGCTTGAAGCGGTGTTTCCTTACTCGGCTTCGGATAGTCGCGACTTCATCTTCGCTATACGAGGGCTGGTGGATAGGCCTTCATTGCTCCCAACCGCCGATTACACCACTACCACCGAGGAAGTTTTTACGAAAGCAACAGCAGGGATCTTGAGTGAGGTTGAGTCGCTGGACGGGCTGGCGCTATGCGGTATTGGACCAAGAACTCTGGGTTCCCAGCTATTGAACCTCCTTGGTGAGCGAACAGTGGTGATTCCCGAGCAACTCCCATCGTGGGTCCTTGATCCTCGGCTCAATTGCTACGACGAGCCCCTCAGTGATTGCAAACTCGGGAACTGGAATGCCGGAGGCCCATCTACGGGGGTCGGAAAAGTGAAGGATCATAAAGAGCTTCATGTCTTCGGCCGAGTCCTGGACCAGGTATCGCTGACAGGCCCGACGATCAGTACCTGGTCTCTTCCGGCAATGAAGCTTTGCTTGAACAGGGCTGTGAAGATGACTGATCGGGAAACGATATGGAGAGCCCTAATTATGGATCTCGACATGGATGAGGGCCCAGCCTCGGAGGAACTGCGCTCCGAATTTGACGAACTTCTGACGCTTTTGAATCACAATGCATCCCTGGCAGAGATTGAAGGCAATGAGTACTTTCGAATTTTGAGAAGACGGTGCTGTAGCTGGAGGATCTTCACGACAAGCGATGGGTACTTCGGCACGTCCTGGCCAACGATGAAAGAAGGCGATGTCGTCTGCGTGCTTCAGGGTTGCAAGTTTCCCCTCATCATTCGGCCTACATACCCTCGGCCATACGGGTCCTCTTTGCCAGTTCGTGGAACATTGATTGGCTGGTGTTACCTTCACGGAATGATGTACGGCGAAGCCTTGCGCAAAGATCTTTGTGAAAAGACTATCATCCTCATATGATTACCGGCTTCAACCTTGGCACAGTGGTGCACCACGCCCAGTTCCATTATCCAATGGGGGACCACTCTGTTCAACATAATTTTTCAGCTCGACAACCACATTCGGGCCAGGGACATTCACAAAGTTGTCACAACTCGAGCACTCCTAGATCCTGGTACTTGTTCCAAGGGTAGTCATACATGGAGACGAAGTTTGTCGAGCTAGCTGCAATGTCTTTGAAGCTACAGTGGTGTTCTACCGTTTGGCCTTGGACGAACGTGACTTCTTGGACGCATCTCGAATTTCCAGTCCAGAATTCAACTTGACCGCACCCAAGTGCTCTTGCAATGAGATTGGTGGCGTCGGGCCAGATGACATGAGTTGTTGCATCCAGGAGTGTATCTCAGGAGTATGTCTCTCTTTGTACCTCACCTTATCTTCTGGATGCCATGGCTCGGAGAAAACGCTCGGAGTAACGCTGGAACGTGCGGAGAAAGATGAAGAGTATCGTATCGTCAGAGGGGACGCTGAGTAGCACGTGAAAGCTGGCGAAGGGGATCTGTGGAGAAACGGTCCGCTGGCGGCATGATATTGATATGCACCTGCACTCGAAGATGTCAAGCGGCCCAATGCTAACAGGTCACTCGGTGTTCTGATATGGGAGATCGGACCAAGGCTGGCATTTGGAACCGGCAGCTTTGGTTTCCTGAATTGGACAGCTGTGTCTGGGACACGTAAGGAAGGTTCCCCGGCATACTTTGAATGACGTAGCTCCGAGTTTTGGTCTGGCGAAGAGGCTGAAAATATCTGATTCGATTCAGTACACAATGGTGCGTCTTGCTCCGCTATTGGCCTGTTCAATCTTTGTCCGTTGCTTGTAGCCTGACGTGTTGACCTTGTGACTCTTCTCACATTGCGGATACTAGGTGTAGGCGGTAATGGCATCGGGCTTATCCTGATGTTCTTGAATCTCATCCTCTCTGTCCGAGCTTGCTTGTATCGTAGAGAGTCACCGGATTCAGATGTTGCTCTTTTTCGCTTTCCCAATTGACAAGTATCTGCGGTTCTATCCGGCAGGAAGGAGAACGAGTCTTTGCGATAGGGCAATGGCAAAGCTTTTCGGGTATTCTCGAAACATACACCACAGGCAATACTATCCATTATTAGCTGAATTATGCATAACCACAACTGTGAGAGAACTAACCACTCTTTAGCTCCATCGTCTTGTGTGCGAATGGACTGAGAGCGACAGCCCGGTCTTGGGCAACGTCCAGTACGCTCGATAGCATCGTGGTACTTGCCGATGACGAACGCTAAAGTGAGGCTCATACCAGGCCTCAGGCCCTCAAATGACAAAGGTGATATTACTTCATTTCTGTTCAGTGGATCGAATAGCTCATATTCGCCGGCCGCAATCTTTTGGTGGCCCGGGCCCTCCGCGAAATGAACTTCAATGATGGCTATTATCTTGGGCCAGTCAAATTCCGATGGGATGGGAAACACACGACCTAGTGCATCCTCAAACTTGACTGGGGTCTGGAACCAAGTATGCTGCAGTGCGGGTACTGGAGCTTCCTGCATGCGAACAAGGATGGAAATGATGTGCGTGTTCGTCTGCCATACCCTAGAGACTTGCAGCGCGAGAGCTTTGATCTGGGGTACGACTTCTTCCGTGAGCACACTAGCCAATCTTTGCAGCGTTGACTGTATGCCGTGGGTCATGGCCTGAGAAGCTTCCATTCGCCCATTTGTCTCGTCAGCAGTGGCCTGCGCGCGATCTGCGAGAAGATAAGAGGAAGATCTGTTGAATATTAAGACCAATTCGTGTACTAAAGTAAGGAGATACTCACAGTCCTTCAGTAACAAGCCTCATATTCAGGCTTCCAACATGTGCGGCCAAATACGCTCTCAGATTGCGGACCTCATCAGCCATGGTAAACCCCCATCTTAACTTCTCTTTCCATATCCTGATCTTCCATGCCTGTGTTTGGTGGCTCGAAAAGATCTCAAATCTCTTCAACTTTCCCGCAAATTCGTCCAGAACGTGGGTGCACATCAGAGCAGCTACCTTGATACTGTTGACCGCATACTCTTGTTCTGGTGGCGCCTTCAAGCGCTCAATCTGTTCCAGGGCACGCTTGAGACCATGGAGTTCCAATATGAGCTCCTGGTATTCGGCACGAGCCGACGTGCGAAGAATGGTCACGATATCGATGACAAGGTTGCCAGCAGCCAGGAAGTCGCCCACTGAGAATCCAAAAGACATGGCGGGCGACGAAAAATTGCCAATACGAAGATTTCGAGGCCTCAACGCCTGCAGGCTGGAGACCGTCATCTATATCTTGCCATTCCGTCATGTCAGTGGTGCAAGGCTGCTCCGCCACCGCGCTCCGCCACACGTCTTGCAGCCACACATCGCGTACGTTGCTGCAGAGAGGGGTAAATCGAAATGCAGCCTGATGCATTGCAGACCTAACTTTGGTTCTTCGATGAGGCTTGACTTGTTGATCATTAGGTGAATGAGAGGATGTAACGTTGCCAGCCAGTTTGCATTCACACTAGCGTCCACTTTGGGAAGGCGCAGTCGGCTTACCGCTTTGGGAGAAGGCCGTGAGCTGTCGCATCTTACAACTCAACTCCACACCTGTCGCTCGTATTGTGGATGGCTATTTGCTGGCCGCCAGTCATTTCAGGTAGAATTTTCAGACAAATTCTTCTTCCGTTGCCTAGAGCGAGCAGAAGAGCTATTCGAAATCCCGGTCGATTACCTCTAAAACCTCGTCCCCTAGCTGCGCCTCTCACCACGAACTCAAAGTATCCCACTCAAACTCCTGCTATACAAGCACACATACACAACGACTATTTTCAACAAAAAACCATCAAGCGGCTCTTCTACTCTACCGCAACAATGCCCTACAACCCCCAAATTGGCGACCCCGTCACCTCTCTCGACACACCCTCCATGATAGGTAAGTAGCTAAAGCCGTATACGCATCCCTGATAGTACACTGTGTTCCTAACAGTCTCCAGTCGATCTCGACCTGATGGAATCAAACATCAAAAAGCTCATGGGCCAACTACTACCGACGGGCATCTCCATCCGTCCACACCTCAAGACCACTAAATCTGCTCTCCTCGCCGTCAAACTAGTCTCGGCCGGCGCAAAGGGCGGTTGCGTCGCCAAACTCAGCGAAGCCGAAGTCATCACGTCCCTCGGCTTCACCGACCTGCTCATCACGTGCGAGATCATCGGCGCGCAAAAGGTCGCGCGGCTGGTCGAGCTATTTCGCAAGGTCAGGAGTATCCGAATTGTTGTTGACAGCGAAGTGGGAGCGAAAGCTATCAACGATGCGTTGGCGGGAAGTGGCATTGACGACCCCATCTTGACGCTGATTGATCTCGATGTCGGGCTGCATAGGACGGGCGTGCAGCCTGGCGAGCCTGCGTTGGAGTTGGCGCGGTTCGTGAGGGAGTGCAAGCATCTGAAGTTGATTGGTGTGCAAGGGTATGAGGGCCATTTGCAGCATGTGCATGGGCGCGAGGAGCGGAAAGCGAGCTGTCTCGAGTCGATGGCGATTCTTACACAAACCGCGGACGCGTTACGCCAAGATGGACACGACATCCAGGTGGTAACGACCGGCGGTACAGGGACGGCCGAGTTCTGCGTTACGGTGCCAGGCGTCACGGAGGTCCAGCCTGGTTCGTTCCTGTTCATGGACACGGATTATCGAAATGCGGTTGGCTCGTTCTATTCGAACAGCCTGACGATCCTGAGTACGGTGATTAGCAAGCAGGGTCCGAAGTGCATTACGATTGATGCTGGGTTGAAGAGTCTCACGACAGATAGCGGGTTGGCAGAGTGTAAGACCCTGGGGTATACGTATGGAGTTCTGGGAGACGAGCATGGAAGTCTGAGTTGGACGGAAGGACCAGATCTGAGTATCGGCGATAAAGTGGAGATGGTGCCGAGTCACATTGATCCCACGATCAATCTGCATGACGTGTACTATGCGTACCGGAACGGTATCATCGAGGAGATATGGTCTGTGGATTCGAGAGGGAAGGTACAATAAGCTAGTCGATGACCTAGATCGTAGATACCCAGGCTCTACAGGACTCTTCCCACTGCCACTCACTAGTACATCGTCGTGATCATAATCCGGTTATTCTTGAGATCGTCCTGCGATACATCCTCCAGTGGGTCCTTCCCATCAAAGGCATAGCCCGCCCTCTTGCTCCTCGACATCTTGGTGATATCGAACTGGTTCCCGCCCCTTCTTCCCCCGCCACCGATGATATTTGCAAAGCCACTCCAGAACGTGGTGAAACCCCAGGGGTTGTTCACTGTCTTCTTGAAGTGCCGCATCGGTCCCTCGAATGCACTACATGTCTCTAGGAGCTTGGCGGTGCCTGCCACTCCGTTCTTGGGGTCCAATTTCGCTTTTCTGAAGTATGCGACCACTTCTCTCGCCCAGACTATATCCTCGCCTTCGATGCCGTAATCTGGGAGGTCGTGCGCGATCTCGAGGTAGATGCTCATGACGAGGGTCAAGTCGAGGAAGGCAGAGTCTTGCTTCAATTCGCCAGCGTCATCGAGAGCCGCGAGGACTGTGAGGAAGGCGTGGCCGATGACTTGTATGAGTTCCTGGATCGTAGTGCCATCGTCGCTGTCTATTCTGCGTTTAGTTCTCCGACTTGGCATAGTAGGGTGGTTGAGACATACTGATGAGCTCCATCAGATCATGGAAAGCCAGCCAATGACCCATCGAGCTCATGATGGCCCAAAGATGGTGTAGGGACCTCGTCTTGGGCTTCTTGACTTCCTTGTTGAACTCGATCAACTATCACACATCATTAGCTCGTACCCACTACATCAGCGCCATGATCAAGAACCACTCACGATATTCTCTGCAATCTCCTGCAGTCCTTATGAATGGTGGTGATTCGAAATGTGCATGCCGAAATTATCCGGA
This sequence comes from Lophiostoma macrostomum CBS 122681, assembly GCA_010405375.1. Taxonomy (NCBI): domain Eukaryota; kingdom Fungi; phylum Ascomycota; class Dothideomycetes; order Pleosporales; family Lophiostomataceae; genus Lophiostoma; species Lophiostoma macrostomum. The sequence goes on along the minus strand of MU004351.1, from coordinate 148,405 downwards.
TCGCAGTACCGCGACTTCAACAGGTTATCCTGATACATCTTCCAGCTCTCACCCAGCATCACCCATTTCCACTCTGGATGCTTGCTGGCCAGGTCGAGGAAGAGCTTCTTCTCCTTGGCTTCTTCGAATTGCTTGCCATATGCCTCTTCCACCTCCTCCTCGTCAAGGGCATCGTCTCCCTTCTCGTTGTTCTCAGCTTCGTAGTCCGGGCCGGGCCAGGGGATACAGATGTAATCTTTGTTGTCAAACTTTGGAGTTACGTCCTTTGACTAAAGGAACACGCTTGGGTTAGTAAGAATACGAGTGCAGGTCACGTAGAAACCATACCGAGCTATCAGAGGGTACGCTGGTCTGCTCCTTATCATTCTTACGAGGGTTAGAGGAGCTAGAGCCATGTTCTTCAGCGGGAGCAGTAACGGCACTCGACTCTGAGCCCGTCTTCTGTTTCTTCGCAGGCGGCATGGTGTTGTTCGTGTGAACTGGACGGAACGGCGACGATCGGATGGGAGATGGTAATCATTGAGCCACCGTAAGCTGAACCATGGACTGAAGAACGTTGAGGTGCGGAGATGCCATGACATCAATATGGCCATAGCTTCATTAGACTCAAACCCTAAGAACGGGACCATGACACGTCGCAGCGCGGACCGAGCGCTCATCACATATGATACGTCTTCTCCTTGAGGCGGTCGAGTCTCTATGCTTCCAAGTAAAATTTTAAGCATCCTACAAATGATACGGCACCGGATCTCATATCTCTTCGCATCCGTTTTTTGAGTGCCCGATTTGTAGTCATTAGAACTTTTCACACGCAGGGCGCATGTCCAATTCGTGAGTCCAAAGACATGGCTTCTGCTGGTGCAGCCAGAGATAGGTTTCGCCCACCGCATCCGCGCTCATCTTCTTCCCTCTCTTCTGGTCTTCCCCGTCGTCATCCGCAATGCCGCCGTTCGCAATCGTATGCACGACGTGGACGCCTTTATCGCTCATCTCGCGAGCCAAGGTCTGAGCCAACTGACGAACGCTTGACCGTCCAGCACCGTATGCTGCGAACTGCGCGCTGCACCGTAGTGCTCCTAGCGTACCGGTGAAAATGATTGTCTGTCCTTGGTCATTCGGTATCCCATCTACGAGCATGGCCAACACTTACACCTTTCTTTGGAGCTCCTTCAGCCAAGGGCGTCTCGCCATGGTCCTCGAAGAACCGTTTCAGCGACTCCTGGGCAAATGTGAATGCCCCACCAACATAGGTTTCGAGAGAACCCGTAAAGTCCTCGTACGTCTCCTCCAAGAACGGCTTCTTAGAACTATGTTTGATGCTGTAGATCGCCATGGTCAGCTTCAAGTCGCGAAAGCTATTGTGTGCCTTTATGTCTTGGAATGTCTTCTTCAGCGCGTCGGGCGAGGTATCGGTTGGGAATGTCTCGAGCACAGCGTCCGGACTCGTCTTACGAACGGAGCTGACGACATCGTTGAGTGACTCCGGACGGCGGGCGAGCAGAGCTACTGCTAGGTTGCCGTGGGAGGGATGCGAGAGGATTCTTGCTATGCCCGTACCCTGAGGGTTTCTGTTAGCTCTGGCTTTAATGAGTAGGAGATGTGTGTAGGGTAGGTACCGTGTTTGGTCCAGCACCGATAAGAATGGCAAGCCCTGAGGGAGGCATGTTCAATTAGCTATTGGTCTGCAATCAATGGTATTTCGTCAAATCCAGTATCATACGGCGAAAGAAGTCAGCTTAGGATCAATTTATGAACGGCGCATTGCATCATCGACATTGCGGGGAAGTTCGGCGTCTGCGACGAATATCGGGCAACCTAAAACACAATCGAAGGGATAATCGTGCAAGGTCTGGCTATCGAAGCCAGCAGCAACCATCGCTATCCTCCAAATAGCTTTGCTCGAGTACATCTGGAGGAGTGACGACTGCACAGTTCCCGCGGTTGGCACCATTTGACGGTGTCCGTGCCTGCCAAGCTTCCCCAATAATCATCTGACGCGACGCGTCCGACTCTTAGCCATCAATCATACTGCCTCGAACAACCGTGGACATTCAGCTCCCCTGTGGGTCTATGCGATTCGGTACCTCTGGCAGACCTATTCTTCATAGGACGAGGCTACTATCATCGATCTATCGGTGAGGAATTACACCTAGCTGAGGAAGTCTAGTCAGTCGACAACGACTTAAACCCCCAAGTATGTACTACATCGATAACTGACATTGTCATAGGTACTCCGACCCAAATCACGCATTGGGTGACACCTTGCCTCGATCATATCTGCTACCCAAGGTCCAAAGCAGTCGTGCATTCCAGCACCTACAGCCAATCGCAATTTTGGTCTACAGGATCTCTTAGAAGATGTGAAAGCTGTAAGACCTGAGACACCGATGCACCCATCACCGAGCCTTTGTGAACGTCACCCCCGGCTGGGTCTAGGCGTAGTGACGACGATACTGCCACCCTTGGCCCAATCACGAACGAGAACCAAAAGCCTTTCTACGATGAACCTGTTGGCGAGCGCAACGCACTACACCGTACTTCGAAAGCTTTTGCATATTCGCTCAAACCTGTTCAAAAACTAGGCAATGGGCACATTCAATTTGTGGCCGCTTTGCCCTCGCAATAAAAGGATCGGATACTGTCCTTGTCTAGGCAATACCTTGGCTTATTATCAGTCACAGGCTGGTTGATGAGCTCACCCTTGGGCCGTTGAAACACTCTGATTTGTTCTCACGTAGCACAGTCTCGAACACCCTGTCTAAGACTCTTCCATAACTTCGAAGGCCATTTCTCACTTCCAAATGACAATCATTTGCGTCTTCCATTGGTCATTCTATTCCTGCAACACTTTCTACTTAGTCACTTCCCTTCTTCTACTTGACACTTGCTAATCCTCATGTCCTTCGCATAGTCTTCAAGTCGGTCCAACGTACATGTACATGCAAGCTGCCGTCAGCTTGACTTGGCCGGGATCAAAGCAATTGTCTCGCGCAAAGGATGCGAGTGTGTATTCATGAGACCGTATACGTAACATCGGTCCAGGTTTACCGACGCTTATCTTACCACCCGCGCTCCTCCATCCTTCGCAGACCCAAGACTCCTTGGCAGCCCACTTGAGCATTCACTTGGCGACCTTGGCAGTATGGCTGAATAACGACAAAGATAAGACTACTATCACGATTTCAAACCCCACCTTTCGAGATACATTGCGAAGGCCAAACAGATCAATTCAAGTTTTACAGGACACTGCCACCAATGAGCTGACAACATTAAGTTGGTGCAGCACATGTTCATAATGTAGAACAATTTCTTTCGGCTAGTAAAAGGTGTTGTCTTGCACTTGCGAAAGACTATTTCGCGCTGCTCCAATGGCCCAACTATCTTGGCTACCTAGTAGAACATATCGATGCTAGGCCGATTGAGTCGTAGGACGTACTTCGTATACTCACAGTAGGTACGGAGCTAAACGTCTTCTAAAGCGCAGGATCAACGCTGCATTGCTCTAGTCCAGACCCCCCGCTTTCGAATACGCCTCACAACAAGCTGTGATCTAGTCTTATCATTCAATCCACTTAGCCAACCCTCTAATGTCATTCTCAACAGTCAATTGATTTCTATCTCGGAGTTCAACGCACATCCCAGCTCTATATAAGTTTACCCGCCAGTTGGGCACGAAGTAATGCAGCAAGGAGCCTCATTTGCAAGATGCGTCTCTCTACTTTTGCATATCTAAGCTTCTTAGGTCTTGCATTTTCATCAGCAGTACCACCCCTCGGCTATGAAAGAAGGCTCCTTCGTGATGCATTTGACAAGCGGAGCAGCAATGCCTCGAGCACTTCCTGTTTTGCGGATGGAGCTCCGAGCACGGTAGCTCCAAAACCAAATGTTTGGGCACCCTTGTCTCCAACGGACAACCTAGCAGTGTGGAATTTTCTGCATGATCCCGCGGCCGGGTTGAACCTGACGCATCCCGATGAGGCTGTACTAACCGACAATTACGTGTAATTCACTTTATTGACTCTCAATTGCATCCGCTGACAGATCGTAGATTCTGGATTGATGTACTTCATACGAACAAGTCCGATGTTCTTCCCTTCTTGGACGGCGAGGGACCACTTCCTGCCAAATATGCTCGAGCCATCATCTTTCAAGGCGGCAAGGCTGATCCAGACTCTCAGGAATACATGATAGGTCCTCTTCCAGTTTCTGCAGAAACCACGATAGAAAAACTCGATTACATGTACAATGGCGGGAGCGGTGGAAGTGTGCCGTATAATGCGCGATACTTCGATGGCCCCAGGTCTACGGCGACTGATCCGCTCATTGCTTCGATCATGTCGAATATTTCGGACATCACAGCAGCTTTGTTCCAGGGTGGCGCGTATTATGGGGCGGAAGATGAGCGGTCGAATCTTTCGTTGACCTCTGGAACTCCATTGTCTTTTGATGGTACTCAAGCTTTCCGAAATATCATGTTCCGCTTCCCTGGACCCGCTTCGTACATGACACCTCTGGACTTTTTCCTATTAATTGACTGCACCGGAACAGATGCGTCGCTGTACTCTCTCAAAGGGTTTGTTACGGGCGAGAAATTCTATCCTACTATTGCAGATCTACGGTCCGCTTTTGAGGCAGGAACACTCGGGGCGGAATATGATCAGACTGTGGATGCAGACTGGGCGCTGGTCAATTACAAGCCTGAGTTGGGCGTTCGCGCGCTCGAGGAACGCCTCGCACCAAGTACGATCGAGATCGGAGGCAAGCGTTACAAGCTGGATGAGGAGAATCAATATGTTGAGTACATGGGATGGTCATTCTACATCTCATATTCCCAGACACTTGGTTTCATGTTCTTTGATATCAAGTTCAAAGGGGAGCGTATCATATATGAACTGTCTATGCAAGAGGCGACAGCTCAATACGGTGAGTATCTATCGAATGAGACAGAGCAAAGCCAAGAGCTGACACGCCCCAGGCGGAAACCAACCCAAAGCCGCCAACACTGTCTACCATGATACCTACTACCAACTAGGTACATCTATAGGCACACTGGTGGAAGGATTCGACTGCCCTTGGGGTTCTACCTTTTGGAACCTCACATACCATTCGCGCAACACTACAGTGGTCAATGAAGACTCCCTCTGCATCTTCGAAGCCGACATGAACTTTCCCCTCTCTCGCCATCGAGCGGCAGACTCGAACGACTACGGGTTTTCTAAATTCGGCACTGTGAAGGGAGCTGCTCTTATAGTTCGCTCTATCGCAACTGTCGGCAACTACGACTACATGTTTGATTACTCTTTTCACATGGACGGCTCGTTAGAAGTTATCGTCCGGGCCTCCGGTTACCTACAGTCCTCCTTCTACTACCCCAACCAAGGGAAATGGGGACCACGCATCCAACAAGCAACCCAAGGCTCCCTACACGACCACATAATCACATACAAAGCCGACTTCGACATCCTCGGCACCTCCAACGCCCTACAGGTCTCAGAGCTCAAAGCCGTGAACCAATCGCAGCCATGGTTCCCCGAACTCGGCACTTTTGAGCAGATGGAGCTAGACGCCTCCATCATGGAGACAGAGCAGCAATTCAACTACTTCCCCAACAACCAGGCCATGTACGTCGTGCTGAACCAGAATGAGACCAACGCCTGGGGCGAGCCGCGCGGATACCGCATCGTGCCCGGGCGCTCCGACATCCACCTCTCGATCCTCAACTCACCCTGGTCCCTCAAGAACTCCGAATTCGCAAAGAGCCAGCTCGCCGTCACGCGCCAACACGACAACGAGCCGTACGCCAACTCGGTGCAGAACATCAACCTGCCCTCCAAGCCCCAGCAAGACTTCTCCAAGTTCTTTGACGGCGAGAGCGTCGTCGATGAGGATCTCGTGGTCTGGTTTAATCTGGGTATGCACCATTTTACGAGGGCTGAGGATGTGCCTGTTACGTTGTATACGGAGGCGTATTCGAGTATTGTGTTTGCGCCCCAGAATTTCTTCGATCGGGCGCAGGATGGCGACTTGTTGAATCGGCGGTGGATGGAGGTTGATGAGGAGGGGGTGTTGACGTATGAGGCGTATGGGGTTACGCTGGAGACTTGCGATGTTGTGTTGGAGGAGCCGGCGGAGTCGTTGGGGACGATTTTTGATATTTGAAGAAACTAGATCTAGGGTGGGGGATGGCCTGTGAGGTGCGCGTGTGTTGGAGAAGATATTCAGAGGCGACAGGAGATGCTGCTAAAGTGAAGGTAATGGTGTGCGTTTAGAATACAAACGGGGACCATGGTACGTTTGAGCCCCGACGTATAAGTTGGTCGAATCTTAAAGGCAGATTACGAGTAAACTGCGACCGCAATCAAGCAGCTCAACTTGTCAGGCCTGTAAGTACTTTGACTCACTCCGCAGCACACTGTATACGAGAACGTGGCTGACCTCCATATCGTTTCTTCGTTACGTATACCATTGTTAGTCCCACGCAAAAGAGCAAGACCGTTCAGGGCGCTTAACACAGCTTCAGTGCTACAAGGTAGTATTTGATTGGCTCTAAACTGTTCCGTAGGGTACTAATAGCCTTATGGCACATCCGAATCCACCGCAGAAGGTGTCAGTCCCGTGACTCGAAAGACCCGGGACACTGGACCAACGTCGCAGAAGCAATCTAACCTTCCCCGGAGACTCGATTCGCAGTACCTGACTAGGAATATCCAGACGTCCCTGTCAAGCCAAGAGACGCCGGGCGCCTGCGCTCTTGGCACTGAACCCTAGGTACTGCAATGTGACAACGAAGGAGGAATGATTTCACTTTGACGACGGCAGCAGCGGCAAATGCGGCGAAGACAGCGCTTCCGTCGTACAGAGACCGATCACAACCTGTCGTACTGACTCGTACAATCTGCGTGGGAAGAGAAAAAGGAAGGAAAAAAGAGAGTGTGTCAAAAACACCTTTCAACAGTCAAGGATGATAGCAGCAGCGATGTCTGAACGTACCGTTGCTCTGGAATTGAGTGGCGGGGGGAAGCGGTCCCGTCGCAGCGGCCAAGCGAACTAAATAGGCCTAGGCGCTAGAGACAGGCGCCTCGAGGCAGCGGATGACGATTGTGGTTAGTGTAAGAGAGGGCGCTTCCAAGGTTCATGGTTGCCATGTTGTGCGAATCCCGAGCTCCGGATAGAGAAGCTTGGGGGCGCCTAGGGACCCTGGTTAACAAATGTCGGGGTTTTATACATCGTCATTATCGTGCCGTGTGTGCTAGGGCACGGGATAAGCTGGAGAGAAAGGGCTCTCTGGATGCTTACAGACAAGTGGTATCGCCGATGGTATCCCGGTTCCCGCTCAATTGTGCGTGCCAGTTGGTTCCTTGGTTGCCTCCCGCTCACCGATCATAAACTTCCTTGAAACAGGCGGAGAACTTAGTGACCGGCGAGGGACGATACGTTCCGCTGTCGGTCAGCCTGTCGTGGTCTGATGGCACCAGGTTCCCGAGCGGTGTAAGCCTGGGTGAGCTAATGTCGTTCGAAGCACATGAGAGACTGCCTCACATGGAAGCATGATATATCAGCAATGTTCAGGTTGGTGAGGCGGATAATTTCATGCAATACCATGTAAGCTTCATGCAATCCATCGTTTTCAGAATACTGTTTCATCAGCCCACTCAAGGCTTTCCTCAAGCGGGAAAGTCTGGACGCGGAAGCACCAATTATTCCCGTCACCAATTCCGTACGATGTCGTCTTGCGAGGTGGAACGAAAAAACGCTATCTGTTAAACGAGAGAGGCTCAGTGGCGCAAGTACGAGCGCAACACGAGAGCGTAACCCTGCGTCGGGACTGGGCGTACATGTGAGCGGCTTGCATCTCGTGTTGAGTCTCTAAGCCCTAACGCTATCAAGCGCGTGGACAGGCGTTCGGTATTCGCGATACTATGCCAGGTTGCAGGACCGAGTCGACAGCAATCAATTCTAAAGAAGTCCGTGAAAAGTCCGAAACAACAGCGCCAGTTGAATGGCTCGGTCGTCATGGCCATCCAAAGGTCACTGAGGATAGCTGCACATGTGCTCATTGGGAGCAAGTACGAATGCACAACCATGATTTGCATGACGATCTCTTATCAGAGTTATTCTTGTCCATTTGAGCGAGAAACGGGTGTTTCTAGAGCGCAAAGGCTGAATAATGACCTCAGCTGGTCCATCATTTTCCGTGGACACGTTGGCATATCGTCTTGCTCTGTTCGCTCCTCCGAAGGTATCGTAGGATGAGGAAGTAGCAGCTGGGGTAGCAACAGGGTAAAGCGATCGTCATGCAGCAACACATGATTCATGAGAAGATGCTCGTTGCTGTCGCTGATCTCTGCAGCCTTGTCGCTGAGCGTACAGAACGCCCCCAGTGAAGCAAGAATTTACACCCAATCCTCAATACTTGTCGAAGATCCTGATTCCATCGGGGAAGGCGGGTGGACGAATGAGAGTAAGCGTTGTCATGAGTACCCCTGTCGTGCTTGAACGCGGAATCCTGGACAGCAGACTATCCCGATATGATCACGAAAAAAAGGTCGAGCGTTGCGACAGGGGAGCAATGGTCATCCGCATACGGAGGTCTTTTCGCAATGAGATACGATACGGGAATAGCGAACACGTAACCCAGTGCTGGCTGGCCGCCGAATGTGAAAAACCTAATGCAATATTATATTTGCTAAGACGCCCTGGCTGACTGAGGACGATGATGGTGAGAAGTAGTCCATGTCAAAATTGGCCTCTGCTACCAAGTCTGCCGTCCTGAAATGATCACCATATATAGGACTGCCTTCCGGATACAGCGATCCGCAGCAGGCTGTTGGTTGGATCAGCAAGTTTGGAATCACGGTTGGCAGAGCACAGCATGCTGTGCCGTCTGCAAGTACCTCTCGTGGAGGCTGGATAACGGACCCGATTGCTTCGGAAGATAGTGAGAACTCTATTTTGGCGAATGTGCAACGCGGCTTGCGACGGGTGGAGTTTGAATGGCAGAAATGATAAATCATCGCTCCAAGAAAATTGCGAGGACCCCGGTAAGCGCAGATTGCGCAACAGTACATTAGCGTCATGCAGGAAAGACTGCGGGGCGCATGGGCACTCAACCGTTCGTTGGAGCGATGCGCTGGACGGAGCTCCAATTCCGGTTGTTCTGTGTGGTCGCCATACCGGTAGGTGAATCGAGGTTGAGGAAATTTGGACGGGGACTATTTTGTTGACTACAAACTGATAATGGGCGGGGAGCACGTTTTCAGAGATGCGTGGTCGTCGTTGGAGCAGGGGTAGTCCGACAGGGTTGACAGTCCCAGCAGTATGGCTGGCTTCTTCTTACGTCCATCGCTACTTCTTCACTCCCTTGTGAAGGGGCAAAATCTCTCACTTTCCAAAAGTCAAAAAAAGAAGGTCGAATATACGAGCAGCGCCGTAGATGTACAGTAGCTTCGGGTCGATGGATGCCACTTTGATACTTGGCCTCCCTCCGCCTCTTTTGTCACGATACTGTCTCCACGTGCGCTGACCACCAAGAACTTAGTCAACGCATATGTAGTGGCGCTGCAGTGCAGCTGAGCTCATCAATTGAGTGGTGAACGCCTGGTCCGAGGTTCCCTTTGGATATGGGGCGCATACGGAGGATTCCTGTAGGGCTGAACCACATGCACGCACGATCGTCAGAGTACGGCCGATCTTGTACGTCAAACCCTGGTCTTGAACTGAATTTTGGGGTTTTCGCAAGGCAGAGATCAATTCCATGTTCAGTGATGAAATAGTTGCAGTGTCAGCTGCAGCTGCCTTCAGTGAATGCCGACCTTGGCTTCGTTATTTGATGCTGGATATGACACAGAATATCCATTGGCTGGACTTGTGAGCTGGCGGCGATTTTCTGTTGGTCAATGGCACAGTAAGTGAGGCAAGCTGCAAGAAAAGTCACATCCGTGGCAAAGCTGGGAGTTGCGCCCCCGAATCGTCCCAAGCCGGAGGAAACGAATGACACAAGATTCTTCACTGCCGCGCTGGCCGACGACAACGTACCAAGTGTTGAATAATCAGGCCTGAACTTGCCCCGCTTCCATTGAATGCGCCGACATCATCTTCGCTTCCAATTTTGATGATTGATTGCCAGGATATGTTGGAGGCACAGTAAGCTCCACGTCAAACGCGGCAGTGAAGAGTGCCGGCAGTGACATAACCTCCTCCTTCTAGAACATGGGGCTTCTGAACATTGAATGATTTCTGGCATATATATACTTCTTCAACCTCGCTGATACCTAAATCATAACACTCCACTACTCCACAACCAACAAGCTTCTCATCATTATCAACAACATCTTCAAACATATTATCAACCATTCTTACTACTCACCAAAGCATTCGAGTCATGTCAGACTATACTCTTAGTCCTCGGGACTCTCTGGACAGTCTCCGTGGAAACTCCACCACCTCCTCCATCCTCTCGGCACCCGATGCCCTTGCTCCTCCTGTGGCTGGTCCACGGGCTTGGGAGGGCAAGGAGCTCGATTCATCGAAGTATGTCACTGAGTTCACCACCAAAGATCTCGAAGAGATCAAGGTGGCACTCATCCACCTTACGAGTAAGTACTTGACCCGCACTCTCAACAGCAAGGCTGACCTCTTCCGTTAGTCGACCAGATCTCTCGTGAAGCTGTCGACAAGACCACCTTCCACTTGTCCGACGAACTGGCGACCAAGCTGGCCGGCATTAGCAAGCGTGTCCATACCGAGGAGGGCGTCGAGGTCCTTCGCGGTCTCCAGGCCCTGAAAATAACCGACAACCAGTCCATCATGGTATTTGTCGGCCTCTGCAGTTACATTGCTAGTCTCCGCGCCACGGACTCATTTGCCAACCAGACCTTGAGCCACGTTCGCGACGCGAGGAACGACGAGGTCAAGCCCGGTGCTGAAGGTCTCGGTCTTGCAGGCTCCAAGCTTCCAATCGCCATGGACTTCCATGCCGACAGGTTCTCGGGCGATATCCTCGCCATGCACGTCAGGCACGACGGCGGTGCTGGAGACGGTGGCGACCAGTACGTCGCCTCTGCTCAACGCATCTACAACGAGCTGTACGAGACCGAGCCCGGGGTCCTCGAGACCATGTTGGCTCCCAACTGGCCCTTCGAGATCAAGAAGAAGTAAGTCACCTGTCACTCGCACGTACAGGTCGAAGACTAACACACATCAGCCACCACGAGCCCCCGGTCCTCGAGATGGGCCCCGTCCTTTTCCTCTCCAAGGGCAGGCCCATCTTCCAGATCGTCAAGGCCCCTCTTGTCGGCACGCCCGCCCTTCCTCGCCACCACACCATGCCCGATATCACGGAGAAGCAGAAGCATGCTCTTGAAGTTGTCGACGAGCTAGCCCATCGCTTCGCCGCCAAGTTGGAGCGTCAACAGGGTGATATCCAGTTGATTCACAACCTGAGCATCCTTCATGCTCGCTCGGCTTATGGCCTAGCCTCCAAAGCTCAACCTAGCAAGCGTCATCTGTACCGCTTGTTCCTCCGCGACCCGGAGAACGCTTGGGAGAAGCCGCAGATCTGCCGTGAGAACTTCGATGATCCGTTCACTGTTGGCAGGAAGGGTGAGATCCCAGTCTTTGATACTGATGCTTATCGCAAGATCAGCGGTTGCGAGAGCCACGGCTAAGTGCCTAGCTTCTTTGGTTTGCATTGGTGGCCTCATTTGATTTCTTGCGTTCGAGTGTGGGTGGTCAAAATGAGCATTTGGAGGTCACTTTTGTATGCCTTTCGTAGACCCAAGGGGAACATGACTCAAGGCTTGTCCTTTGAGCTTCTTCTCTGGTGGTTTTGTTCATAGTGTCTGAATGGTGAAGATGCACTGTACTTGATGCTTCCTGTTGATAAGCTATGGGTGACTACTCTATTCCAACCAACAGCCGAACCGAGAGTGTCTGGGTTTCCACGCTACAAGTGATTGCTTTGATTTGTTCAACCGAAATGTTCGACAGCAATTGAACCAAAAGGTTTATATAATCACCTCTCCTATGCCATCGGTCTCGAGTCGATCAGCTCAGCATCGCCTACGCGCCAGCTGCTTGGAGTACCCTCGAAACGTAATCGCTGGATAACGAGTAAGGCACTCGACCAACATCAGGACGTGGACCTGGGGGCGGGGCAAATCGATCTTTATGGATTAGTACTGACTACTATAAGACGTCGAGTCAAGCTTACCGGGGCCTAAGCGGTCTACGATCGCGACCATTCTCATAAAACTATTGAATGCTTCCATATCAGGAAATCCACCATTGACGCGCAACTCCCCAGGATTTTCACGCGCAATAATGAATGGCCTATAATTGCGAAGTGCCGCGTCCCAATGCGCTAGATACATCTGATGGGCGAAATCCCAATCCTCGATTTGTTTCCCGACCCGCTTGTTCGTTCGGTTTTGTAGATGCTGGAAACGTTAGCTTCCAGCTCAATCCTATTGTCGAGATGCACTAACCGTTCCCTCTTTAGACGCAATGTAATCCTCAGCGCTCCCTCGGAGGAATTGGAGATTATTGCTGAGGATGAAGAGTAATATCATAAGCTCATACCAACGGTGGACCTGGGTATGCGGACTTTTGAACATTACCATATTCGTTACCGCCTTTGTGATCTTCTTCTCGAGTTCTTGAGACAATTTTCGGACTGCAACATCAAACTGGTGGCTGATGACCGCTGATAGCATGCGCTCACGACCATTTCGATTGTAGGCTTCGTAAGGGCTACGGCCTAGTCGACGAAAGTCCTGTTCGCCGAATTCGGGTACATTGTCAGACACGATGGTACCATAACCTTGACGCACCAGTGAGAGTTTGACCAGGGCAAGTACGTTACCGTAAAGCTCGGCCACATCGCCACTAGATAAAGCTTTGCTTGATCGAGGAGCCGGGGGTGCGATGATCGCCTCACTTCTGAAGCGATTCCACAGGCGCCAGAACTCTTCATAGACGTGGATCGCAAGCTTGTCGTGTGGATTCCGCGTCGTAGTCCATTGACACGGGTCTGGCAGACTGCGTTCGAGGTACTCTCGCAAGGATTCTTGCAAGACATCTACATCAGGAATGGCGAACGGAGGATGCCGCACATGAATAATCTGTCCTTTCTGATCCGTCCACTCACTATAATCGCTATCATTATCAGGAAGGTACTCCTGGACCCAAATCTGTAGAGCGTGCCTTCCTGGGACAGGGCCATAGCCTGGCAAGTTCCAGACTATGTGCATTGCTGACAGGTGAGCTCCTTGTATGAAGGAATATTTCCTATATTCGACCTCGTTTTGGTCAAAACGCCCATGACCTGCCAAATATATCAGTAATTTGGATACACATAGAGCACGGAAACCTACAGCAGCGATCGAGACTGGCGTCCGCCAGAAAACCTCGGATGCAGGGTTGGTGCCATGTTCTGGAATTCGGAAGCGCAGCTCTGCAAGGAAGACAAGGTCCGTCCACATCTGTACACTAATTTGGGTTAGGAAGCAGAGACTTTGAGACATGTAGAGCACAAACCCCTCTCTTATAGAACTTGCAGCGCACACAGGTTGATCTGGACGTTCGCTGGTGGTGTGCATTTGCTCTGCCTTCTGGGCTCAATCCACCTTTCCTTATTGCGATAGAGTTTCCGCTTTTTTGCTGTCGTCTCGTGTATGCAGAGGGGACAGTTGCTAACTTGGTCCGAGGAGCTCGTCTCCGTCTCTGGACTGCACTTGTCCGTCTAGTAGTCGAGGGACCAGGGGTGGCAGTCAGAGGTGCCATGTAGGGATTACGATCAGCATACCCTAGATTTCGAGCCTTTGTTGGTCTCTGTACCAGGGTCCAATCTGAGTCGACCTCATGCAACACGTATGGTGGTGACGCAGAGGCGCTCCCAAGCTCGTGTATTTCACTCCATGGCGAGCCAGATACGGTGTCGGGGCTAGAGGCTGTCGCGTATGACCCGATGGTTGCGACGGATTGATCAACATCAGCTACGGCTGTAACAGTTTCCGTTGGCCATGGCATGGAATACTGCGTAGCTAAGTGTTGGGATTGGGGTTGCAATGGAGGTGGCAGCGGGTCGTTCAAGATATGTGCAACCGGCGCGCCCTTTAGGGTGGTTGGAGGACAAGGTGGGGCATCCGGGCGCACCATGCACGGCTGTGACAGACGTCAGGAGGGTCAGGCAGGCGTTGGATAAAGGGCTTTGGTACTCACGTTGTCGGCCAGCTCCACAGCTTTGAGAGAACTGGTCGCTTCGTGCAGAGCCGATACGCTGTTGTTCGACGTATGCTGCTGTCTATAGAAATGTGGCACGGATGAACCCACCGTGCGATCATCCTGGTACACTGTTGCGCGCGATGCGAAAGGCGCTGGGTCGAGAGGGCCGCTCCAAGCTGCATGATAGTTGCTTGCCGGCCGCCAGACGGCTTGGGGCAGCTGTTGATTGCTGTAAATAACGGGCCCAGATTGGTGGTAGGACCTAGCTGGATGCTGCCGCTGGAGCGACGGTTGCAACAAGTCTGAGGCCAGGACAGCCGCTGGCTGCACACCTTGAAGGCCATGCCATGGTGCGAGACTGGCGTACAAGTGGCGGTGGTCCTGTTCAGGCTGGAACGCCTCGAAGTAACGTGAAGAGGAGCTATAGCCGTAATGCGAGCTTGAGGCCATTTCTCCAATGCTATCAGTAACCAGGCTCAGATGGTTCTACTTTAATCAGAAGGAAAATCGTGACTGGACTCTGGATGGTTATTCAGCAGTGAAGATGATTGAGGGAGGCCTGGCCCGCCCGAGCTGGAAAGTGTGGGGAATGAGAGGAGAGGAGACGGAGGGCTGGAAGGCGTAAGCAGCGAGGTGTGACCAGCAGCAGCTTGCACAGGGCAGCAATGTTCGCGTTTACTGTGCCGCAAACTGCGCGCGGCAACCCATAGGGCTGCATGGGTCAGCGCGATCCTCTTTAGGTTTTGCCGAGCACACGTCACAGAGCGCCCTGTGTAGCCCCTCCTTGAGAGCGGCCTCGAGATGCCCAGGCCTTGACCCCCAACAATAACCGGCGATGCCTGCTATCCGCCATGCATTGTTCACCGTTCAGCCAGGGTCATACACCGCTCCAATTCTTCCCATACTGTGCATCCCACCATCTTGGCGGCAGCATGGCGCCCGCCGGGCCTCTGCCGCCTCCCGCGACGGTTCCCCTGCTTGGGTTCAGGAGCAACCCGACTGCAGTGATGGTGAATGCCGAGTGAGCCCATTGTAGAATATTGCACCACCCTGTAACTTGGGGAACTCTTCGAAGCGAACACGAGCGTACGGTATGTTCCACGGAAATGACATGTCCTCGAAACCTTCATTGCCGCCTTTCGACCATGTACGCCTCGCCAGACTCTCTGATTTGGGCCGTATCGCCACGGTAGCCGCAGCAGGTTTCTTTTGGTCGCCAACCTTTCAATTTCAACGACCCCTCTATGCTGAACATCCAGCAGATACACTGTCGTCCTATTGTGCGTGAAAGATATTCTCTTCAATCTCTTATGCGATACTTTATCACGAAGATCCCTTCAGTCGACGGACAATGGGTAAGTTTGGCAGACTTGGTCAGATGTAATTCTCTTGTGTTGTTCTTAGAGATATACGTGCTGACTCGTAGATATTCCTGAAGGGTTGGAATACCGTGATGAAATCAAAGATCCCGCAAGCGTGGTACTCGTGGTCGAAGATTCATGGAAGCCGAAGGAGCGCGATAAGGTATATGACGCTCTGCGACACCACGCGATGTACGTTTCCGGCGCGGATGCTCCTGTGAAAGTCGTTGTTGGAGTCTGCAGTATCGATCTCGAGCCAGGTTCAGCTCGTATAGGTCAACTGCAACCAGCGGGTAAGCGTTGCGAATCCGCGATTCCAGCACGCTACAAGGATGCTGATCGCATCAAGACTTTGCTGAGGTAGTCGAACCGCCATCAGGAATCACTACACTTAACAGGGATCAAAGCACTGTGGCGCTGGACGTCTACAGCACACTGACAGGTCCAGCCAAGAAGAAGTATGTCAAGATGTATGCCATAGTATACGGATAGTGACTCACCTCAGCAGGTACCTCATGGACCAGATGAGATTGAGCACGTTGGCGGTTCACCCTGCTTATTGGCATCAAGGGCATGCTTCACGGCTTGTCGGTTGGTGCACGCGTCTCGCAGGTAGTTTTCCACAGAAACGCGAATTCGAGCGTGTCTCACTGTCGCAGATTTGGAAGCCGTATCGGTCGGCATCTCCGCCACCCCCGCTGGAGCCATAGTCGCTGCAAAGGCAGGATTCGAAGAAGTAGAAAAGGTCAAGATTGACAAGTCAGACATGCAACAGCGAGGGCTGATGTCCGATCAAGTGTCGCGTCTGGGAGAAGTGTCGCTCTGGATAGGCATTCGTCAGCCGTCGCAGTCATCGTCAGATGTGAGCGCTGCAACCTCGGTGTCTCCAGATTCGGAACAACAATAGCATGGACGGTCTCCTTCGAGCAGTGTAGGACGTGATGTTGGAACAGAGTTCCTCGGCCGGATCAACCTCTCGGCGCTATTTCGGTTCCAGACAGCGACGATGAGCTTAATTAGACCACGATCCGCTTGGCCTCATGAATCAGATCAGACGGAGACCTTTTTCCGCATTGGGAAGAAAAATCATCCGCCCTCTTATCGTGACAATCGACCATGCAATCCCATCTCTGAAGTCACACGCAGTCTTCTGAGGTATACCCAGGTAGCCTCGTGCTTGGTACCTGTATTCGGTCATCTTACAATTGTTGACAGCCTTATAGCATCCTAGTATCTCAACGATGATGCTTAGCAGGTTCTGGACTCGCCTTAAAAGATTCGTGTTTTTGTGTGGAGTCAAGGGGTTTATGATGGGAAAGTCGCCGAAGAGAAATCCTCGAAGGAGCTGAACAGAGGGTAAAGTAAACAGAATGAAAGTCTAAAACCCGTCGCAGTCAAAGCGCCTCACTGAGGAAGCCTGCTTCCTATTGGTTTGCTCGTTCCATCCTGCCTTGGCTCAACATGACGACATTGTTTATACATATGTACACGCCCTTGGCATCGAACGTCTTGTTGAAAGTCTAAAGAGGATGCGAAGCAAGCTCCACTCATTACACTACTATCAAACCAGACCTACTTACCCATCGTCCCATTCCCCAACTCCACATGCCCCGGTGACGGCGGCACATCTCCCTTCTCCCAGACTACTATCTTATCCCCCAACACGAACTCAATCCTGCCCCCCTCAACCATGATATCCTTATGCTCAAACCAATTCTTATCCCACTGCACTCCATTGAGCTTCACACCCTGCACGAAATAGCTCTCTTCGCCCAAACCGCTCGCCAGGATACGCAGCGTGCGATTTCCGTTCACCGTCATGTTGATATCGGAGAACCATGGCGACCCGATCAAATACACGGGCTGTGTGACAACGGGATAGATGCCCAGCATCTGCCAGACGAGCCAGGAGTTTAGGGTGCCGGCGTCGGAGTTTCCGGGAACACCGTAGGGGGCGTTTTTGAAGCTGGTATATGTTAGATAGGGACTGGCGGAATGATAGAGGGAGGTGTAAAGAGTTTTAGGGTCATATACAATTGTCTTGCGAGAGCACGGCTCTGGTTCACACTTTTCCATTGCTTGTTGATGTAGTGGTAGAGATAGGGGGTTTGGAAGTCGGGTTCGTTTCTGTACCGATCGGGTTAGACCATTAGGAATGGCTTTGTATAGCGGGAGAATGATGCACTTACCCGATGTTAATGATGGTATTGATACCAGCTCCGTTAGCCCCGAGATCTTGCTGACTTGTGTTTGGCAGGAAAATGTAGTCGAGCCGCGCTTCGAACTCGGCAACGCCTCCCATGAATTGGATCAGGGTCTGCATATCATGCGGTATGACAAAGGAGTACTCGAAAGGAGTTGCCTCATACGTGATGGAAGACCATTCGCATCCACCACACAGTGCTGGATTATACCCAGATGAATTGAACTGTCCGTTCGAAAGCCTTGGAGTCAAAAAGCCAGTGAAGACTGGTGTAGTGTTGACACTCTTTACATCGTGATCCCAGGTAAGTTGCCAGCCCGCCGAGCGATTGAGATATTTCGACACGTCGGCCGGGGACTCTCCTCTCGCAACTTGACTCAAGGCAAAATCGTTCAGCGAGTATTCCACTGTTCGAGAAAGGCAGCGTTCATTTCGGTTCACAGTCACATACTCATACTGCAGCCAGTCGTTGAGCGCTCCTCTTCCCTCCTTATTTGGGATTGAGGGCTGCACTTCGGCATCTTTCACCATGGCGGCATACCCATCAGTCCAGTTTACGGAACCTCGTAGGCCTTTCACGTATGCATCCGCTAGGACATTATCAGCGTCACTGCCGCCTTGCGTGAGCCCATTGTAATTGCCCGAGCGTCCGTCCGGCAGGAAACCATCATGACGCCAAATATCAATGATAGCCCGGATCTGGCTTTCGTATGCTTCGATCTGAATAAGGTGATACAAGCTATCAGTATTCCGAGAGGTATCCCCTGCTCTAAAATTAGCCTTCCGCCCATGATAGCAGGGAGCACTTACAAAACGTATAGAAGTCATCCCATGACGGCTCATTGGACTGCCACTTCGGGTTCTCCCCTGTTCGATTCGAAGGCATAAGATGCATGAAGTACAAAGATGAGTATAAGAGGATGAGGTTGGTCTGGTTGGCTCCCTCGCCCGTATCCACCCGTATCCTACTGAACACATCCTTGTTCCACTCTTTGACTGCCGCAGCAACCGTATCATTCAATTGCCACGACGGGACCTCCGAATCCTTGAACATGCATGCCTTATCCACTGAGATGAAGGAGATCCCGATCCTCGAGCGGATAGACGATGCATTGCTGTTGCTCCAGCTGAACAAGGCGCCCACACGATCGTTGCTATCTGCAGCCTTCCTACTCTTGCCGCTAAGGTTAGGTATACTTGCATTAGCTCCATTGAACGCGAGAGCTTGCGTTGGCGCAGTATCGAAGTCCGCACAAAAGTATACCGTATACGGTGCACCCAAATTCCAGCCACCGGCATAGGTTCCATATCCAGTGTATGACTTGTTATCGTCCGAGATATCGATCTTGCCGTCCACATAGTATTGCGTGCAATCGCCCCCATTCTCATCGGGAAGATAATGTGACACATCGACTAGAACATGCTTTTCTTCGCTTGGAAAGCTGTACTCCAGAATGCCTGCATGTCTAGCGCCTGACAGCTCAACAGTTACACCGTTTGTTAGCTCCGTTTTGAAGTACCCGGCTTTTGCCGTGTCGTTACCAATGCGCTTTTGCCAATAGGTCGAGTTGTCTAGGAGGTTCACCGGTGACTGCACAGTAGTTAAAGGCATCTGCGAAATCACCCCATACTACTAGATATATTAGCATGAATTCATATTGTCGTCTACTGTTCACTTTCGGATCGACTTGCCTTCGGACAGCCACCGGTTCCAGACTCATGCATCATTGAGATGCCCGTAACATTTCCTTGTGGTGTGTAACCACCGTTCGTCGTCGCCAATGAACGATTGGCTTCGAAGGTGTCAATGCCGAGTTTGACAACACCAAACGGCACCGCGCCTCCGATGAAAATGTCTCCGCCCCCAAATGCGAGGCCTGGAAGTGGCCCCTCCGCTCCAATCAATGGGCTCACATATGGCGAGTAGTCGACCTGGCCATTGGCTGTAACAGCAAGCGCAAGCAACAACAAACGCCTTGTCGACGCCACATGCATGGTGAGAAATTTGCGATTGGGAAAACACCGACATGGCGCTCGTCAACGAAAAGAAGACAGGTCATTTTCTGAGCGTTCAAATTGTGTTGCGCTTGTGTCGCCTGGCGTAACGTTACCTCGACGCAGAGCATCATGCATTTCCCCGCATGTCCCCGCTCTCCGCAATTGGCGGAGAGGCAAGGGTCTGTACGGATCGCCATGTCAATCCCATGGTAAGTCACAGGAAGCGGTCATTATTTTCAAGGTCAAAGACGACAGCACTGATGCGTCGCTTGTCCAAGGGGGCTGTTATGTTCAGCATCCCCAGCTGCATATGACGTAGCGAATATATGCATTCAACTTCGCATAGTTAACACACCATCGAATCGCGATACCCACAAAACATACCAAATAGCAACAATAACTCAAAGCCATCTTTTGAACCACGCAATGGCCTGCTCTTTCGCCTCATCTGCACCATCCTCTTCTTTCCTATTCCCTGGGACTGCTCTCACCGAAAACCCATGTGCAACACCCTTATAGATCTTGATCTCGTAATTGAACCCATTCTCCCCCTGCCCATTCCCGACTTTCTGTCTGAGAGTCGCCTCGCTCTCCTCTACTTGTTTTGTCTTCAGCGTAGAGTCATTCTCAGCGTGCGCGACAACAACAGGTGTTTTGAACTTCATAACAGCATTCACGAAGTCATCAGGCAACTTGATACCAGACGGATGAGCGCAAAATTGGGCGTCGATGAGTCGTTCCGATCCGCCTTCGACGGCAGGTTGCGCGCTGACGCGAAGA
The DNA here is from genome assembly GCA_010405375.1 of Lophiostoma macrostomum CBS 122681. Taxonomy (NCBI): domain Eukaryota; kingdom Fungi; phylum Ascomycota; class Dothideomycetes; order Pleosporales; family Lophiostomataceae; genus Lophiostoma; species Lophiostoma macrostomum. Next base: position 127,840 of record MU004351.1, on the reverse strand, counting down.
CTCTGGTTGCCTCCCCAGCAGAAACCAGCAGCTCCTAATTTCGCTCCAGGGTGTAGATCGGCCTTGACTTTGCGTGCGTAGTCCAGCGAAGCTTTGTTGCAAGCTGCATATCCTGGGTAAGAACGATACAGAAACGGGAGGACGAGCCTCATTACTTGCAACGTAACTGCAATACGCTTGATTTGCCCCCAGGTGTTGAACAGAGAAACTGGTGCCCCCATTTGATCCATCATGGTGAGAACATCGGGTGACATGGGTCCGCCGGGAATAATGTCAGGTACGAGGACACGAAAGCCCGTTGCGATCGCATAGGCATCGGCGAGGACCTTGTTGTTGACAAGCTCCAGTCCAAAGGCATCCGTATAAAATATGATTGTAGATTGGGTAGATGATGCCGTCGAAGTACCGGTTATGTACGTGGGCAGGCCATAAAGGGTTTCGATGTGCCCCTGCGGTTCACCAGTGGCCCTGCCACCTCTGAAACAATCTGGACAAGACATCGTTGGTATGTGAACACCACCTTACGGTCGGTGGTCCTGTAAATGCGTTCGGAATCTGGCCTAGACGTAGATGGCTAGCTATCGCGCAACATATACCTCGACTCGGGTCCGAGACTACTACCCCGGGCAGGTTGCGGACCGACTTCGACACCGACACAGGCACCTGTTTGAAAGATCGACGCGCACGTAGAGTATTGGGAGGCTAAAGGAGAAGCGAGCTCAATATTAACATGTAATTGAAGTAAAATGGAATGTCGTCACGATGGTAGTACTAACAAGGGAAAGGATAATGCCCACGCTAGCTTATCGATAATGAGGTTGAGGTTTCAGAACATGTGAAATGGCGTTCAAGATGTCACCTCCATCCAATACCTTTGTCTTTGATCTCATTCAATTGAGCGTTTCGACAGTTATTCATCAAACTCTGTGTGGCCTATGGTTGCCTCCCAGTCCTGACAGATCTTCAACCCTGCGGTATACTTCTTCGTCATGTCATCCAATGCATCTTCCCCAATTGGCAACCTCTCTGGCTTTTCTTTCCCTTCCGCAACCCCCTCGCCCTTCACGACATCGATGATAATGCGTACAGCCTTCTCCGGATCTCCTGGCTGTTTGCCATTAATATTTTCCAGATACTCTGCAACACCATCTCGAAGCGCATCATAATCACCAACATCCCCGCTCTTCTTGAACCTGAGATTCTCCGGATGCATAATCTTCGAGCGATGGAGACCAGGCTCAAAGATCAGTGTTTGGATGTTCAGATGCGCAATTTCCTGCTTTAGGCATTCGTAGAAGCCTGTTTGGGGTCAGTGCCAATATTCCATGTTTTAACTCCGACTAACTCCGAGTTCAGCATGCTTACCTTCCAAAGCAAATTTCGAGGCACAGTATGGCCCGGCGCCAACTGCTCCCGTGATGCCGCCCATAGAGCCCATGAAGACGATCGTTCCTGCCTTTCTCGCGCGAAAATGGGGCAGTATGGCATGCGTGCACTTCACCGTCCCGAAGAAGTTAGTCTCAAATTGAGCGACGTAGTCTTTAATACTGCCAGGCCAGTCAACACTCGATGCCAAATATAAGAGGAACAGCAGTACATACCTGAGCTCCTCGGCAATTCCTCCGTGAATGTATCCTGCGTTGTTCACGAGCACATCGATGGCGCCATTCTCCTCCACTATCTGCTCAAATAGAGCAGTAGTACTCTTTTGAGAACCCGTGACATCTAGACTGTACGTCTTCGCACCTGCTTCTACAAGTGCACCGAGACGGATTTCGGGACCGCGAGCGGTTGCGATTGCTTTGTCACCTCGTGCGAGGATTGAGCGTGCGAGAGTCTCACCGAAGCCAGAAGAGCAGCCTGTGATTAGCCATGTGAGTTGTGGCATGGCTGTCGAATGAACTGGGGAAAAGAGAATTCTGGGAGAAGACCATACACGTGGATGATCAGAAAATACAGTGAATGTTTGTTGCTCCGATGGCGTATGTCTCGCGCGAGAAAACTACAGGCATCACCCTAAAATATAGTCTACACTGCATAGGAACATAGGAAGTCCCGCTTCCTTTGTATGTGAGCAATTTCCAAATTGGTATAGTGATGGGAGCGTTGATAGGACAAATTCGCGAGGCGGGCTTCGCCATTGGCTGGATACTATTTTTCCAACCTAAAGGATGAAAGGAAGTAGCACGGCGTACGAAGGAGCTAGTATTTTTTAAGGAATATCTTTTAGGTAAGACTGCGCCTTTACACACAGATCCCGCAACAACGTAAAGGAATTATAATATACAAATTCTATAACTAATAGATAACTACATAATATTTAAGCCTAGCAAGCTAGAATAATTTATTAACCCTGTGGCGGGTGTAGAGAGAGGTTACAGCAAATTCTCGCACTATGCCTCAAAAAATACTAGCTCCTTCGTAGTAAATAGTGAGATACAGTAAGCACCATAAATCCACAAGTGGTGGGTACTTTTTGGAAACTAAGTTTGATCAGTACTAGTTTTTCGGACGGTACGTACGATCTAAATGAGGCCGATCGAGGCTAACGCGAAGTCTCATGTCTAGTATGATGGACTATTCAGGGAAATGGCCGAACTCGGATAATGGATTACTTGAACCTCAATGCGACTGCTCGCACCGCTTTTGATGTTTCAATTTTGTAAGCATTCCGCTCCGGGGCAACCCACCGTGCCGCTCTACGGGAGGCGGCGTAGCCTGGACGAACCCGGGACTGCTATGTGTCGACGAAGGAAATATAAGAACTAGACGCGGCTGCCATGGGTACTCATCAGTCTTACTCGCAAGCTTCACACAATGGAACAAATCCGCGCAGTGCTCGACGCCGACGAGATAATCGAACCCAGTGATCCACAATATGGGAAAGAGTCGCAGGTATGGGCGGCACACAAGAACCTACACCCTCGATTAGTCGCTCGTCCCAAGTCCATCAGATCTCTTTCAGCATTGCTCAAGACGCTGAATGATACCGACATTGAGTTCAATGTGCGAGGTGGAGGCTGTGGCTCGGCGTCGTCGCGTGGGGTGCTCATCAGCATGTCTGCCTTCGATGATTTTTCGTTCAACAGAGAGGAAGAGACGGTTACAGTTGGTGCTGGACAGCTTTGGCGGCACGTGGACCAGAGCGTCGAGAAGCATGCACCAGGATATTCTGGTTCATCCTCTATGGACTAACAAGCTAGTGGAAATGCTAATCGCTAGTAGTTGTGGGCCCAAGATGCACCTACGTCGGCGTTGGCGGCGGTACTCTGCAAGGCGGACTGTCCTGGATGTCGAGCGAGTACGGTTTAGCCTGTGATCCGGGGAATATGCTAGATGCGCAAATTGTCCTCATGGATGGGACGGTACTATGGGCCTCAACCGACCCAGATTTGCTCTGGGCCCTCCGCGGCGGAGGCGGTAGGTTCGGAGCTGTGACTGCTTTCAAGTTGAAGGCGCATAAGTATCCCCAGAAGGTGTACAGCGGTTATATTATGTATCCTCGAGAGGCCCTGGACGAGCTCGCAGAGAAAGTCTCTCGCTTCGCCAAGGAGAATACAGATCCCAAAGTAGCTATGCACTTTTACTGTCTCGATATGGTTCAGGGGGCATTCGTAGGGAAGCCTTCGGTTCCGGGCCTCGGTATTTTGGCGTATGACGCCCACGGCGAGGAGCATGGCCGCAACTTGTTCAGATGGGCTTTAGAGGTCCCTGGAGCAATCGACACAACTAAAGGTCTCTCTTATCGAGAAGTGAACGAGCTCAGTGGTAAGTTTGCATGCGGGTGTCTTCGCTAATCTCCATCTGATGTCAACAAGACGGCCTCGAGGCTATTCGAGGCGAGACAAATCAGATGATGACCGCCGTTGTCATACCCGAGATTACGGAAGATCTGATCAAGAGGACCTGGACTTGGTTTGATCAGACTCTGATTCGAGAGCCTAAGCTGAACGCGGGTACGTTTGTATTGATTGAGATCATGCAAAAGGTAATAGTACTCACCACATTGTATATGAAATTCAGACCATCGCTGACGCCACATCCAGGAGGCATTCAACTCGGTCAAGTCGCGTTCAGATACGGGTTGGCCTCGCGCCGATGGCCGACATGTGCTTCAACTGGGGACGGGCGCATTAAATGCAAGCTGCACCAAAGAAGTTTATGACCTTGCCGTTCAGTCGCTCGCAGATGGAGCCAAAGCGATTTGTGACAACTACTCGGTAGAAAATTGTCTTCCAAGAGACTGGGAGGAGTTTCACGATGCGATACAGGTAGGCTTGTAATCCATTTGATGATGAAGGGAGTGCTAATCTTTGTAGATGTTTGGCGAAAACGTTCCCAAACTGCGTGAGGTCAGAAAGCGCGTTGATCCCAAGGACAAGCTAAGAGGCGCGTACGATCTCTGAATCACAGTTGAGAGGATACAGCACGGCTCGCGCAAAGGGGTTGCGGTTGTCAGTGGAGAGGGATGGTCTCCGTCGGAAAAGTCGCGGTGCAAGTTGCCAACTCCAGATAGAACTAGTGTCTATCTCTTGATTGGTCCGATATCGCAGCTACCAATATATATCAGGGACCGGAGTATTGCTCTGAATATGAATATTTGCGATTGAAAAAGACGGCACTCAGGATTCAGCAATATCCAGATATTCATTCTTGTATGAAAATTTGGCGAAACCACACATCACCAACCCAATCCCTACATCATCCGCCATGGGCACCCAAGGTCCAACTCCCAACCCAATCACATCAGCCAAAGCCCAAGAAGCCACACACTCCTACACATTCCGCCCCGCCACTCCATCCGATATCCCCGCTCTCCAAACCATGATAGCATCTTCTCTGCGCAGCCTAGCCACAGACCACTACACCCCTGCCCAACTCGACGGCTCAATAGGCTACCTCTTCGGCCCCGACACCCTCCTAATCTCTGACCAAACCTACTTCATCCTGCACCCCAAGTCCTCTCCCAACACAATCTGCGCATCAGGCGGCTGGTCGTTCCGCCGCACGCTCTATGGAGCCGACACCGCACCAGGTCACCTGCGGATGCCGGAGCGGCGGGACCCGGCGACGGAGCGCGCGAGTATACGCGCGATTTTCACGGCGCCGGAGTGGGCGAGGCGCGGGTTGGGGACGATGATGATGAGGTATTGTGAGGAGAGGGCGAGGGAGGGGGGTTTCAACAGATTAGAGATGGGGAGTACGTTGAGTGGGGTGCGGTTGTATGAGAGGTGTGGATATGTGAGGATTGGTGGGGAAGCAGGCGAGGAGGTAGTGAAATGTCCGAATGGAGAGGGAATCAGGATTGTGAGGATGGTCAAGGATGGGGTGAAGGAAGGAGAGAGGGGTTGAAGTCGAAATGCAAGAGTGGATTGCGTGATTGCTTTAGCAGGTGACTCTTAGCGGAGACGGGGTAGAGCGCGGGCTTCCGCTCCTGCTAGGTGTTGTAGATACCCCTTCATGAACGATATCTCCGGTTTCAAGGAAGAGAAGCGATACTCCTCTTCATCCGCCGCCCTCGCATACCCGCCTGTGGTTGCTTGAGACTGTCATACAGCCATCCGTTATCCTCATCATACTCATCCGGCTGCGTACCCTTGACCTCCTCATAAAACACATAATCCTTGCCCCCCTCCTCGTCACCATCAAGTCTCGCCGCAAGTGTCTCCCCAACTATCTTCCCCTCAAAGTACGCTCCGTGCAGAAACCCAAAGTAGTTCGTACTGGTATGCTCACCCGCGAACCAGATTCGGTCGACATTAGCCCGAACATTCTGATGCTGTTTGAGCGACATGCCAGGCGGCACATTTGAATAGGATCCGTAGGCCCAATCCGTAGTTGACCAGCGAGGGAAGTAAAAATCTGTGGGATCTGGAATCTCGTCGCCGAACATCTGCCGTAGGACGTCCATGACTTCGGCTTTGACTTGGTCGTCGTCTAGCTGGTCGACGCGTATGGACTCGTCGCCTACGACGGTGACGAAGAGAATGCCGCTACCCGGATGAAAGTCGGCGTGGTCAAGACTCTGGAATGCGGGATAGCGGCCCCTCTGGTCTGAGGCGTAGAGGAAGAACTCTTTCGACTTATCCCAGAAGACCTTTTCAGGCGGGAACTGCAGGAAGATCTTGGTATAGATGCCCATTGTCATGGTGTTGATGGCCGTGGTCTTCCACTCTGGAAGCTCGGGGACGAACATGGTGCTCATGTCGTGCTGAAGGACACCGAGACTGAATGTGTTGATGACGTGATCGGCTTCGAAGCATGCGTATTGGTTCTCATCACCGCTGGTGCGAATGTTGATCTTCGCATCGGGGTCGGTATGATTGATGTTGAGAACTCTGTGGCTCAGCAGCAGGCGGTCATCGTCCAGGTTCTCACCCAAGAACTCACGAGCTTCGCCGCGCAGGAACTCGACATACCCGCGCTGGTCGAGCACGAAGAGATTGTCTTCAGAATACTGGTACCACGTGGAGTTGAAGTTGATGGTGCCGAAAAGTTGCGATGTCTCTTCGGCAGTGCTGGCTAGTTCCCAGTCCATAGCAAACCACTCGGTAGCAACTCTCAAAGGATCCCCGCGATTGTCCCAACCTACTCGATGCTATCATTCAGCTCGTGCCAGTCTTGAAGAACCAGAGGACAGGGCACCTACCAGCTTTGCGAAGCGCTGCACGCATGCTACGATCCTCCGACTGCGTGCTCAGCAAACGTCCAGCTTCATATTCAACATTGTGCCATGCCGCCTCGAACTCTTCGAAGTATTCTCTGTCCACAATAGGTCCAGCCCCATCATAGAGGCTGAGTGATAAGAAATTGGATACGTGGTTCGTGAGGTTATGCTTATTAGCCTGACACTTTCAGCGGTGAGCCTCAGTGAGCGAAGACGCAGACTCACAAGCTGGAAGATTGGGTTCTCTGGGCCACCATTCGCGCTTGTCCCGTGAACCTGCTTATATCAGTATACGGCTGGCGTTCAGTGCCCTGTGTCTGTACCCAGTTCGCTCCGCGTTCGACAATATACTGACTGCCATTGCCGTCTTGTCCGAACGCAATGGGTGCCAAACGACCGCCGATGTCATCGTTCGCTTCGATGATCACGAAGTCGGAGTGGCCACTGTCGCTGAGAATCTTCTACAGTCTGAGGTCAGTGAAAGCCAAAGCATTTTAAGATTGGATCTAACGCACCGCAGCAATGACACCAGCTACTCCAGCACCAAGAATCGCGACTTCGGTTTGACGACATCCGTTCTCCTGATTGAAGGCATCAGTCCTCTTCACTTGTGCATGAGCGACAGGCGTGGATCTAACGACGCGAAGGAAGAAAGCGACAGTGTTCAGCCAGAGCGGTGAAAACATGCTGCCACGAACGGAGAAAGGGGAACAGCGTTGTCCTTAGAGCGTAGTTCTTCGTATAGTGACAAATTCTATAGATATTTATACTGGATGAGCAACTGAGTCCCGATTTGTTCTATCATGAATCTCTGACGTACCGAGGACACAGCGCTTGACCAAGGAGAAACCAGTAGCTCGAACATGATGGTTCTGCATTACTCAAAAGTCTCGATCGGCATCGTTTTCGAGCTTTCACCAAGAGGGGGTCTACTGACCAGAGGGAAGGAACGGTCCGTCGGAAGTCTCAACGGAACGCCGGGTCGGCGCGGTACGATGGTGATGAGTTTTGTATCATGCGCAATTGACACATGTGATAAGATGTCACCATTATCATAAGATTTAGGATTTAGAGAAGAAGAAGAAGACCATTACTCATTGGCGTGATTGAACGCTCCTTTTTGGCTCATTCTGGAAGGCGCCCTATTAGCCTTGATATTTACGAATAAGGGTCCTTACGGTTCCGGCGGTGTGGCATCGCCTCTTGGATAGTGCATTCATTTTGTGTGCTTGTAACCTTGTGTTGCCGTCGTCCACTCGGCTGTACCCATACCTTCATATACCTCATTTGGAAGGCATACGAATTTCCCACCCCTCCCTATTTGAGAGATAATGGGCCAGCATAGCCGTTAGTGTTCGGATAGATTGCGCCTTTCAGGTTATCGATGCTGTAAATTCATACTAATTCTTGGTTAGCTAGGGAGGAAGACGAGCTAGTGACACGGCACAGGATTGCGACATTAGAGTGTACGCTCTCTCTTCTCTCTTCTCATTTGTCAATTACGCACCAGATGCATCGCTGTATACGTACCTCCCCCTATTTCAGCATCTCCTCGACAGTCTCCGCCAACGGTTTCGGTTTGTTATAACCCTCTTTCAAAATGTCTTCCAACGTCCCGTCCGTGATGTCGCACTCCCTATCCTTCAGCGCATCATACGTACTGCTCCACCACTCCACCGATGGCTTCTCTTTTCCCATTTCCTGAACGTAGTACGTCTCGTAGTCTTTCCTGCTGACTACTTTGAGCTGAACCTCTTCTCCCTTCACCTTGGAAACAATGGCCGCGATGTCACTCAGAGTGCACGTCTGCCTCTGGCTCAAATACAACGTCTTACCTGCCCATTCCCTGCTGGATGAGGAGATAATTTTTGCTGTCGCAAATGCCATATCTGAAATGCTCGTCCAGCTCACAGGACCGTCGCCGGCTACCACAATCTCTTTCCGTTGCTCGTCCTTCAAGCCAAAGTAGTACCCGAAGTACAACGGCCATGATTCGTTGTACAGCCCCTCTCTGAGAACAGTCCAAGTGATGTCCCCACATTCCTTTGCTAGATATGCCTCAGTACGAATATGAGCCCGCATGACGCTTGCCTTCGACGGGTTCGCAAAGGCTAGTGATGTGTAATATATGTGCTTTACACCAGCCTCCCGCGCAGCGTCGATGGCGCGGCGATGGTGCAGCTCGCGGCCGGACCAAAGCGGAGCGTCGTTGTAGTCCATAGAGATGCTTGGTGTAGAGACGAGGAAGAGCTTCGAGCAGCCGGCAAAAGCGCGCGTGAGGGAGGAGGGGTCGTCGAAGTTGGCATAGCGAACCGTAAGGCCGCGTTCGAGAAGGGGCTTCAGCTTGTCGGTCGAGGGATCGGAAGACGTCTGATTAGTATATTAGGGTCTAAAATCCCTCCAGACGGGGTGAGAATAGCATACGCAGACCACAAGATCTTTCTTGTCAACGAAATCGTTCTCGAGGAGGTTATCGAGAACGGCAGAGCCGAGTTTTCCTGTCGCGCTTGTGACAGCTAGCATCTTGAAGTTAGAACTTTAATGGAGCTGGAAGGAGATGTGCAAATGGTAAGGAAGACAGGCCGTGGAACAGGGTGCTTGAGGTTAGCCCTGATGCTGGTGGATGTTATATAGATGACCTCATAAGACAGAGATTACTCCACGACTCTCTCTACAGCGACCTGATCACATTCGAAGCGAGCATGATGGATTTACCGTATCCTAGGGCCGTATGCGCTTACGATAGACGCGTTGCTTTGGGTCTCTGTTATGTTCTTGAAGGGTGCCCAAGTGTCGCGATGCGATATGTCAGCGAACCATGCCGGAAACTTATCCGTCGTGTGCCGGAAACTCAGACCCATTGATCTTGCAACTGAGATTTAGGGCACCAAACGAAATACAAGACAAACGAGAGGGCCTTAACTGATCTCTTTTGCGGAACCCATCGACGTGTATTGCGTGGACGACATATCGGAGACACGGTCGCGACGATCGCAGATCTGATCGCGCTGTGCTACCAATCTCGGACCTCAACGCTCCATGTCACCCCATCAACCAAGCAACGCGAAGACACATATATCATGCGCAGTCCGGGCGTAAGTTTACGTTCCAACAACATACACCATGGCATCCCAATATTTCGGCCGCCTGTCTGAGGTCTTTCATCGACATTCTCTCTTAGGCAGCTTCCACTCCCACCGGGCCACCACTCTCTCAGTGCTCTGTGTGGCCCTCGCGCTACCTTTTGCCATCCGAGACTACCTTACCTTCTTGTCCTACGGCCCGGGAGGTCTTCCATACAATGTAGTAGGCTGGCTGGCGTCCAACGTGGCCCGCCTCATCGCAGCCGAGCAATTGTCGACCAGTGTCTACGACGACCCCAACCTCCCACACGCAGACGAGCCTAGCTTTCTTCCTACGTCCTTTCCACCTCATCGAGAGTCGCCGCGACCCAGAATAGGCCCGCATCCAGTACCCCAAAGGCAATTGCAACAACTGCCGAATGAGGAGGTCAAACACACGCTTCTGGATCGCTTTGCAAAACTAGGAAAGCACGCGCAAGAGAAGGGACTTGTCGAGCTCCGGACGAGTCGATTTGAGCGCCATCATGACGCTTATTTTGTGTCCAAGACACAGCAATGGCACTCCATAGCTCAGGCTACTGGCGGAGAGATCGCGCACGTCCACGACGGCAAGGACAATAGCATTCACGTCGTTCTACATCCGGCCGACTGCAAGGCCGTGCTGGATGCGGGATGGGGTCAGCGTCACGCTTTCTCGGGTGTCGACACCAGGAAGATCTTGGGGTTTGCCCTCCCTGTCAACTATGTCCTGGTCTATGCCCCACGGGACGACGCGGAAGTCGACATCGCCATGGGGATTATCAGAGCAGCGATAGCCTTTATGACAGGATCCCGCGAAGACTTGGGGTAAGTCTTTGGCACCTTTCAATCGGTACACTGTAAGCGAGCAGTTTTGGAAACCAGCACGTGCAGGCTTCGTACCTGTGGGGCGAAAAAGCTCCTGCGCTGTCTTTTCGCGGGGTAGCTCCGACCTCTCCGCACTTGTACACGAGCTAAACTCGCCGGCGTTTGGGGAACATTGGGCGCCTTTACGCCAAGCATCCTCATCCTCTTCTCAAGTTGGCCTATCTCTGCTGTCTTCCAATATGCTATGTCTGTGCCGCAATCTACGGCTCTTTTGCGCCCGATACAGACATGTATTCAACTCGGCGCGTGTTGATGACCTTGCAGCTGCAAATGTGCGAAATGTCAGAAGGGGCAGGCCCAAGGCGATATGGACAGGGTCTCTCCAAAAGGCGTCTTAGCAGACTCGCCAAATCTAGACCACTCGACCCCCCATGCCCGTGTTGTGGGGCCTCCGAGGTCAATTTGCAACCCCACAAGGGGAAACGGTAAGGCCACGAGAAGGTCTGATCTCTTAATTAGGGATCTCCAGCTCAATCGTCTGTGATACGCAGGATTCCCGCGCTTCCACGTCGCTGGGTCTGGACAATATTCTCGAATCTTTCCGGACGTTTAAGTACAACATCTGCCCTTGCTGATCTTCACGTTTCGACTTGCCTTTCGACATCGTGCATTGTTATTCTCTCTTCTGCCGTCATGGGTTTTCTCGGTATCTTGGAGGACAAGCACCTCCAGCATGTACCTGCTACCGTCATCCTCAATGAGCAGCCGTCGCTCCATGCATCAGAAGCAACGCAAGGTTTGAAGCATGGCACTGGCAAAAATGCAGACATTGTCCTCATCCCTCAACCGTATGTTCAACTCTACAACGGGATACGAGCCGTGCTGATATGTCTACAGATCAGAAGATCCCAATGACCCGCTAAATTGGCCGAAAACGAAGAAGATGACCGTCATGGCCATCATTTCTTTCGGTGCCATGCTCTATGCATCGGTGCTCTCGCCGCTTCTGTCCCCAGCACTGGTCGTCATAGCAATGGAGTTCAAGGTAGAGGTCGCCGATATCACAGTCATCTCGGGCTACATGCTACTGGTCACGGCCGGCTCCGGACCCATTATCTGCGCACTGTCAAGGAAATACGGGAAGAGGCCTCTGATTATCGCGTCGTCCCTATTCGGTCTCCTCGGCTCCATCGTTGCCAGCGCGGTACCAAGTTATAACGGACTTCTTGCTGGGCGTATTATCCAGGGTGGCTCTATGTATGCTCTCTCATCGGTCACCAATTCCCGATAGCTAATAGCGCCTAGTTCCGCCTTCGAGTCGCTCGTTGTCTCCTTGATCGGTGATCTCTTCTTCGTCCACGAGCGTGGTATCTGGATGACTCTCATTCAGTTCATTCTTGGGGCGGCCTCGAACTTCAGCGCTATCATCGTTGGTCCCATCTGCGTCGGTCTTGGCTGGCGCTACTTGTTCCACATGCTGATCGCATTCAGCGGATTCGAGACGATACTTCTGATTCTGTTCGTCCCCGAAACTGCATATAATCGTGATCACAGATACGACATCGACGAGCTAGCTGATGATCACCTGGAAGATCTCGCGGCAACCGAAAAAAGACACGGTTTAGGCATGAACGGCAAGTCAAACAGCGATGAGATCGTCAAAGTAGAAACTGCAACATCCACTTCACCTGCTCTGCGACCCAAGAAAACCTTCGTCCAGGAACTAGCCGTGTTCACCGGAACCTATTCGGACGACAACCTCTTCCAGCTCCTCATCGCCCCCTTCGCCGTTTGCACCAACCTTGCCGTCCTCTGGATGGTCATCGTCACTGGCGGTCTAACTGCCTTCTTTGTCGCCCAGTCCTACGACATGGCCCAGATTTTCATGTTCCCGCCCTACAACCTAACCGCAGCTGGTGTTGGCTATCTCTCCCTGGGTCCATTCATCGGCGGCCTCCTCGGCGCAATGATCCTCGGCCCCACGCTTGACCCTCTCATCCGCTATTGCGCCAAGAGGAATGGCGGCGTATACGAGCCCGAATATCGTCTCCTTGGCTTGATTCCCTCCTTGCTAACGGGCGTGGGCCTCTTCGCCTTCGGCTACATGACACAGAACCACTTCTCGTACTACGCGACCGCTACCATGCATGGCATCGACTTATTCGGGATCGTGTGCGCCGCCATCTCTGCATCTGCGTACATCATCGACGCGTTCCGCGATATGTCGTCCGAGGTGTTCATCGCCAACATGGTGTTCAAGAACTTCTTGTTCTACGGATTTAGCTATTTTGTGAACAACTGGACAGCGACGGAGGGACCGGCCAAGGTGTTTTATACATTTGGAGGCATTAGCTTTGCGATGCTGCTTACGGCGCCCGTATTCTTCTTTTGGGGGAAGCGATATAGGAGCTTTTGGCATAGGCACAATTTGTTGGAGAAGTGGGGGATTCGGACACATGCTGAAATGTAGATGGGAGGTTGGAACGTTTGTGGGTATCATATGTTTGATTCAACATGGAAAAGGAAAGGGGTGATGAATTAAGCTTGGAAAAGCTGGGCTGCGGACGATTCTGCTGCTTGTTTGATTGTTGTAGCATGCATGTATGATTTTGGACGCAATTATCAGTGTATGAGAATTACAATTGTCTCCACTTTCTGAAGCTATGTGCTAGACTGGATCACGGGCACGGCTGAGCTCAAGAGCGTGGACGCTGGTATCATCACGTCGGCTTTATCCAGCACTATCGACCTATCTGCTACATCTCAGCTAGTCAAGGCCCCGCCTAGTTCCCGCCTTTGCCTAGCCAATAGTCTGCAGTCTCATGCGTCTCAATTTGACTTAGTGTAGGGCCTAGAACGAAAAGACTGGCTCATGGTGTAGATTTGGGCGTCTGGAGATTTAGATGTCATACGTGCTCTCCTGCGGCTTCCTAGGTACAATCATATTCGAGACCAAAAGACGGCGTTCGATATCTCAAATCTCTACGAGGAGCGCTGCTTTCTTTTGCACTGGTGCACACGCTAGATGGATATAGCTATATATTCAGTAGGCTAGACAGCAAGTACTTATTTGCTTCGCAATGCTCCCACCTGCTCATTTCTACGGCAGATCGAACCAGTCTACAACTTCTCGCCCGCCAACTTCCCAGCCAGCCCAAGCTTGACAGTCTCCTCGAAATTTTCCTTCTCCAACCCCAACTTCTCATCCCACAGGAGCTTCCTATGATCACTCAACCCCTTATCCCCAAAAGCCCCCGCCCTGATCAAATCCGGAATCCCACTGAAATCCTGCTTCGCCAACTTCTCATCGCCCCTCTTCTTCAGCTCCGCACTGCTCACATTCTCCACCGTCCACTTCGCGCCCGTGATCTTCTCAATGAGGGAAAGTAGGTCTGCCTGGCTTGTCGTGAAGGACGAGATGTAAACGTATTGGTTCTTGGTAGCGTCCAGGTTCGAGGACTGCAGGCTGCGGACCAGCGCCTGGCCGATTGTCCGCAGATTCGTGGCTGAGAATTGGGCGACGCCGTTGTCGACTAGAGTTGCGGTTTTGGATTGGGCGTTGAAGCCGAGGAAGCCGACTTTGAGACCCCAGTCGAAGAAGGCGCCGGTTATGACGCTCGTCTGGGGGAATCGTTAGCACTCGTACACATACCAAATCAGACATATCTAGCTTGATTCGCTTCGGGATGGGTGGGGGATACACACCCAGGAAATGGAGGACTCCTTGGAATTGAGGTACTCGACGGTGGCGTATTTGGCGTTGAAAACGGGCACGATCTCTCGAAGGGTGGCGGAGACGGTGTCAGAACCGAATTCGGAGGGGATGAAGCGTTTGGCGCCGGCGGCGATGGCGGCGTCGATGAGCTTGTTCTGATCGCCTAGGGCGGAGCCGCCTACGAGGGAGATTACGGCATCTGAATAGGCGTTAGTATATATGTTGGAGGTTATTTGGTGCGCTCTGGTATTTGGGTTTGGTGGACCCTGAGGTCATCGAATAATTGGAAATAGTAAATACCTTGTCCTTTGAACGCAGATTTCAACGAATCGATCGAGTCATAGTCCGCGTGGATGACTTTTACGCCCTCTGGGAAGGTCGAGCTTGAGCCTTCGCGAGAGAGGACTGTGGTATTGAAAGAGGGCTCATCGAGGAAGGCGTTGAGAACTGAGGGTCCGAGGTTACCTCCGGCCTGGGTCATGTCAGTCATAGCACACACAGTGACTGGGGCGTTTTAATAGCTCGTCGAACAGACTGGTGTCCATTGGTCATGTGGGGCCACTTCGGATATCAACTCACTCCAATGATGATAACGTTCTTGATCTCGGAAGACATGGTGAAGTAGTTTGATTGTTGGAAAGTGTTGTAGACGACAAACAGCAGAGGCAGGGCAAAAGCAATATATAGCAGAGCAGAAAGAGGGCGCGGCTGTGCGATGATGTGATTGTTCGCCATCCTGAGGTTACCCCGACTGGTACTTATACCCCACCAGAAGAAGCTCTGTGATAAGCCCCACTCCGTTCAGACAATAGGTGAATAGAGATGGTGCGATGAGTCGTCCGAAACCGTCCGCCTCGTAATGTCGAGCCGTTGGTGTCGCCAGCGGTCCGCTTTAGGCCCCAGAAAGCGAGGCTGGAGTCCATATATTGGACAAGCTAAGGCATTTCGAGACATCGTGTACTGGAGGTTACTGAACCTGGTATCGTCCATGGTCATTGATTGGCTGCTGATGAATGTCGTGTATATGGTTATTAAGAGAGCGGAATTTTGGCGCAGGGCTTGACAAAGCCAGAGGTCCGTGCTCCCACCCCTCAACAACATGTCCAAGCATCACTAACTACGGTCTGTCGCATCTTCAAACCTGATACAACTCTGTCAACTTGATCAAGAGATACTTCTTCTTTCCTCGAGACTAGGAGCGCCCCTGTCTGTCCACTCGTATTATCGCTAGCATCTGCATCGGAGCTAGGCTTCACCGAGCGGATATGGCGCGGTGTCCGCATACGTGATGCAATCCATTACCAAGCTGTGCAAATGCGTATACATATTGCTCGGCGTGTTTCGAGATTGAGGCCGAGAGCTTAGAAATGTCACGATTTTGGCGTCAAAGGATGACCCTCGGGGCCGTTTCTCGCAAGATCGGCGACAGAGTGAGACATTGGGACTATGTACAGACAGCTACGACCGAGTGTTTGATAGAAAAGCAAATTGCTTGGAGACAGCCAGGCTGTTCAAGATGTGGCTTCCTGTTGGCATCACCAAACGTAAGACCCTCCACGCGGATGCACACGGCCCAGATCACTCATCGTCGTCATCGTCATCAATATCAAACCTCTTCTCAATTATACCCCATTTCTCCAGCTGCAGCAAAAGCTCCAAGGGGTCTTCTCCGTTCCAAGCACTGACCTCCCATTCTTTCACGTGGGTTCCAAAGTACGTTTCGTACGCCCCGGGTATCTTCTCAATCGTCCAAACTATGTTTCGTTGCTCAGCATTCACTCTTCTGATATACTCGCTAACTCTGGTCAGAGCTTCTTCTGCGCTTTGACGATACATCTGTTTGAGGTATGGCGCGCACTTGTTCCCGTCTTCATCGAATTTCCTTCGGATGCTCTCGATATGTGAGATAATTCGATTATACTTTGACTCAGTAAGTCCAAGCGCGCTCATCTCAGGGGTGTATGGTGGGTAGAGCGGGTTGCGGAAGGAAAATCGTGCGATTCGTAACCTGGACCCATGTTCGACAGTCTTCCGACATTCGAGGCGAACGTTGTGCTCGTAGCGGCTCCGATTTGTGGTTCCTGGATACTCGGCCTTCCATTTGGTGTACCCTTTTGTCAAGAAGTTCCACAACAGAACAGTGTTTGGAGGAGAGTTGACGTATTCTAGTCGGGTGTTCACAAACGGATTATCCTCCTTCTCGATCATGTACTGCGCGTACGAGGTTGACGTCGTTCGAGAGTTGATATTTGCACGCATCCAAGCTCGAAAGTAGGGATCCACCCCATAGCGTTCGGCATGCCCTTCCATCAGACCTCGTTTACGCGTTGGGATGGCATTCGGCCACAGCGGCCAAGGCCGTGTCTTGTCGCGAAGATGGAGTTGATGATGATGGAATACAACACCCTGACTGGTGCTAGAAGAGTCCGGATTCGAAGAATTTCCACTCTGGTGGCTAAGCCTTCGCCGAGACACAAGGATGTTGTGATCTTTGAGCTCTTGTGTCTTGATTAGACGACTCGAAGGATCCACGAACGACAGGCGCTGCTCTGGCTTGGCATCGACAGTCGAAGAAGACGGATTGGGTGACTCGAATGGGACATGTAAGATCTGGACTAACGCTTCCGAGATGCGATTAGGCACGAAGAGAGAAAACGACGCGATGCAAATCATTACAGGAAGGCCTCTAGCCCGCAGGTTGAACGTGATCTCTGCTAAGAGCTTATTCAATCGCGCTGCCTGATACTCTGTCTGGTGGAAGTGGTCTGAAGACTCCAACAGGTCGTGCACCGACAGTCGCCTGTCTGTACCGACTTGATGGGCAGACACACTAGGCTCCTCATCGGTCGTCTTCATTCGCCTCTTACTCCACCATCGACTTGAGAATAGTCTGGTACCTTTGGGTTTGCGCATATGCTCGGGCGGCAAAGTTTCGAGGAAGTTTACGAGCGCAGCAAGAAGGCGATCGTGGTCGTTATGTGTGATACCATGGTCTGCCAACGCTGTTGTATACTCTACAGGTTCACACAGTCTCCAATTCGTGACAAAATGCGACAGCGGATGAGAGCATCGACGGCGGTTACAGACACCTGGGATGACCATCCCGATCGGGTCGATAAAGTGTTTTTCAGGCTCTTCGGTCGGGAACTGGAAATCGAGCGGCTGTATCGACAGTCGGTGTGGGCGAGTATACGATTCCGACACACTTCGGCTCCTGAAGCGGCTCAATATAGACGGCCTTCGTAGACCCTCTGTACTTTTCCTTTCGGGTGCATTCTCGCCTCCAAAAATGCTGGCGGATGTAGCTGTAGAGGGAATGCTTGATCTTCGGAATGCCGTGAACGGCGAGTCGGGTCTTGAGGTAGTCGGTGATGATTCGTAAGTGCTCCCGGATTGACGATTGCATGCAGATGCGGCCATGCGATTGTTGACGTTCTGCAGAGGTATCGGGAACTCTTCGATGACATCTCGGGATTCGCGGCTCGACGGCTCATCTACTTGATATCCATCCTTAAGTGAAAAGATTCCGTCTGGGGGTGCTGCTTTTGGAAGGCTATGCAGTCCTGTGAGCCTAGGCTCATGGATTCTGTCGGTTGCTGATGCGTCCGTGCGACGTGGTACAGGCTGCTGAAGCATTCTCACCACTATCCCATGAGTCAAAGTTCCGGAAGCTCAAGATTTTTAGGAGATGTGACCCATCTCCAAGTCAAGTTCAAGGAGCTTTCAAGATCTATGATCCTTAGCTGAAGATTTGGAAACCAGACGTCTCACGGAGTCGTCGGTCGACCGACCGAACCGCATCCGGAAACCAAGGAATGTGCACCAGCTTGCTGGACCCTTGGCTCGGGCTTCGCCTCCTCGATACGTAATCTAGTATCAGTCTCTCGAAATGTACAAGTTCGCTCACGTGCTTGCAGAACCTGTGTGTTGAGACAAAGGAATGCGGTAATACTGCAGCTTCGACTTCGTTTCTCACATCTACAAGAGGAATAGTCGCGTTACACAAAGAGTCTAGCGCACATCAACACGTCGCCGAAGCCCACGTGCGGGGACAGAGGCTCTAGACTAGGTCGTACACCCAGCGGAACGGTTCGTCGGCGGCGTGGTGGCTTGCCGACTATGGATCTTCAGCTCAGCTACTACTATAGGTATATGTAGGCAATAGGTTACCATATGAGATCTATGCAACCCTCCGTGGACAGCGGAGATGAGTATAGATCTGAGACAAGTTTACGATTCATGGTCTCCTCACACTCTTCAGATTGGAAGGGACGACAAGAATATGATGTTGTGGCTATATATTGGACACGCAAGCACCCTGGAGACTGGGTCCACATCTGAATGACTCCATTTGCAGGTACCTGGTCAAGATTCGATGATGTCACAAAGACCTCGTCGTCTCGAACCGGTGACGTACACACACAAAGGCTGTAAGAAGGTCTCGGAGATTTCTTGGGGTTGAGATCCACGAACAAAAGAACAAGACCTTCACAAAACAGGTTTACCAAGTTATTGGGTATTGAAGCTAAGGCTTCGTCACTACGATTTGAGATAATCAGATCTTGTGGAGATTGACTGTTGATCGTTGTTCAGATCTCAATTGAACATTGTTTCTACAAACTGACTACACAAGGGCTCAATCCTGCAGTCTCGACCTCTAGAGAACGTGAAATTACATTTGACACTGCTTTGGCCACACCAGACCCAGTCGAGCCCATCGCTTCTCGGGGAGTCCCCGAGCCGTTTGTAGGCCTAGCATAACTAAAAATCAGTCTCAATCTGATACAGAGGAATACGATGGTATGAAAGGTCCAGGGTAACGCGAAAAGATGAACCAGGTATAACAATGATCTACTGTGCAGTTTGACCAGAAAATCGCTCCTCTAGATCTCTTCCGAAACTTGATTCAAGGCCCAAGATCCAAGAAATCTACCCTACTATTGCCCTCAGCTTGCAGTGCTACATCGCATAAGCCTGGCCACTTATAGCGATCGGATGTTCTTGTCATTCTACTCCATGATGTTCCTAGACCATGGAAGGTGGAGTTCCACGGAAACAAACTCAATAGTGCTTGGAGATTGAGATTGATCGTGTACGTGTCCCCAGTTAACGTGGTCCGGATATCCACCTCCTTCCCATTTTCACCTAGAGAAAAGTTCGAGCCCCGGTTGTCGTAATGGCTTCTGATACCCTCTACGTGTTGCTTGTCCGGCCCCTGAGGTGTCACGAACAGATGACATCTCACTTTATGGCACACATTGAAAAGACAGAAGAGCAGGCCATCGCTTTGTTTCGAAAATTCCATAGATGGGGCATGCCGACAGCACCACTCCGACCCCGATCCTGTCTCTCGATACACATACGTCAAAACATCCGTAGCCTGTACTGTGAATTTGACAAAAAATTGCGTCTGGAGATCTTTCTCTGACATTGCGTCGAAATTGATGCTTTGGGCTACGGTGTGAGCGGAACAGAGACACGAGTCGAGACGCGAGGGTTCGTAGAACGATGGACAGCAGTTTTTCTTTAGAGAGGCTGTAGTCGGCTTGTAAACCTTCCCTCTCTAAACAGAGTGACAGGAGCGAGTATACACGATCCCGCTCATCTTTGCATTGCTTTTTCCTATACTCGGAGAGAAGTTTCACGAGATACCGATCGTGCCTGTGATGGTCTCGAGTATTGGCGTCAGATAATTTGATAAGGTCCCGTAATGTTTGCCGAACATGCCCCAATTTTGCATGTTCCAAGACAGTGAGGTCGAGTTCTGTCTCATGCACCAGGAGACACACGTGTTTCGCCAAGGCTATCTCTTGCGTTATCCACCCGCGTGCCCAATACCTGCGGATGAGATCCTGAAATGCTTCTCTTTGCTCAAGCCTCTTAATACATGCATTTTCAGACGGACGCTCCCACAAACATTCCAACAGACAGAGCCACAAACCGCAACAACGGAAGCTTGTCACAAAAAGCCCGAGATAAAACCCGATGTCAACAGGTAGATGCCTGAGAACATGGTGAGCTCGTCTGTTGACGCGAGGTATGAACCCTGCTGCTGTCTGATCGTCCCCTAGCCATGCGATAACTTCTTTTGCTCCGGAGTAAATCTCGCCCATCTGCTGCACCTGGTGACTTCGCTCAGGTGTGTTCGTCTGATCGATGCAAATCGCATCGATCCAGAATCTGCGGTTCGGGTATTTCCTCCTCGCAACCTGTAGGAAACCATTCAGGTTCCAACGCACGTGGAAGTTCTTGCCGTTGACAAGTATGGGGAAAGGGCCTCCCCCATCGTGTTCTTGTCCCCAAACGTATGAAAGACATGTATACTCCTCTGAAAGGGCCGAGTCGAACAAGTGGACCTGGAGTGTGCCGCCAGTTGATAGGTCGGGTTCCACTTCGATGAGCCTGATGGAGGATCCAGGGTCGGCAAGTGGCTGGTATTGGAACCTTTGGTCGTCATTTGCGCTCTCGCCGTTTAACAATTCCATTGCAACGAGCTATGGGGCCTGTGTGCATGGGTATCGAAAGTGGGGAAAACTATATGGCCCGAGCGCAGCACGAGTCACGTGGCAATATTGAAAGCTTGCGGGGCGGAAAAGGCTGGGGCCAGAGGCTGGTTCCCACTTCGAAGACATGAACCTACGCGAATAACGCCCAATTTTGCGCACCTTCAGCCATCGAACCCAATCGTGTTCTGAGGACTAGCTGGCTTCGTAATTCAGCCACCTGCAGGGTTGCATTTTGTGTAGCACACGAGCATTCTAGTGCTCTCTCCTTGCAACATCGTAGCAACCCCTGGTCTCTTGCTGCAAGTCAGGCAAGCAGCTTTCCTCGATTGAGCCGTTTTGGTTCTCACGTCAGCTTCTTCGTGCCGGACTGGGTACCCCGCTCACTCGTATTCCGCATACTCTTTGCTGCGTCCAAATTCATTACTCCGTCCACTCACTTCATCACCGGCACACACACGCCAAGCCGTTCGCGCAAATTCTTTGTCTACACTTACTATGCCGCTCTCTCCCGAGGACATTGTCAAGCATTACCCCGTGGATGAGAGCACCGTAGAAAGAATCGCCCACCGCAAGTCCAGACCAAAGCTGTTCATCGTCGAACCAAACCCAGCATGGCCGCAACGATTTCTGGAAACCAAAGCCCGGATTGAGGCCGCGTTAGGCTGGACCGTAGTCGCCATTCGTCATGTTGGATCCACCAGTGTCCCGAACCTGCCAGCAAAGGACATCATCGACATCGATCTAGTCGTAAAAGACATTAAAAACGAGGGCGCCTATGTAGAATCTCTCGAGGGCTTGGATTTCCGCTTCCTCCTGCGCGAGCCGGGGTGGCATAATCATCGCTTTTTCGTGGACGAGGGGGACCGACCAGGTGCATACCACATCAATCTCCATGTGTTTGGACCGGATTGCGCCGAGGTTGAGAAACACAGGATTTTTCGCGAATGGCTCATCAAGTCGCCAGCCGATCTGCAGTTGTATGCGACAGTCAAGCGAGAGTGTGCGGCGGCTGCCGAGGCAGCGGGCGAGTCGATGCAGGAGTACACCGTACGAAAGGATAAAGTGATAGAGGAGATCATTGATAGGGCATTTCGTGACTTGGAATATATTGAGTGATAGGTACTGCTTCCCTGACATTCAGGTGTTGTGGGATGTGTGTGGCCAACCTCATTTAATTTTCCATTCCAACGTCGAGAACGGCAGAGAAGTGGGAAAAGCGAAAAGCAAAGACAAAGAGATCGTCATTGAGCTACCAGCAACGAACATATTACGAAAGCCTTATTAGGCACGGTGGCGGCAGCATGTAGTGGTTTTCAGCCTCGTAGGAGTGGTCACCTCATTGGATTAGCCAAGAAAAGCCAGCTTGCTATTTCCTTCGCTGATGCCTAAGATACATAACCCCTCAGTCGTAGCTCGGTTTCCACTTTTCAATGTACACAGAACGCGAACCGCATAATCTCTCGTTCACCGCCATGTCCTTGACGGATGCGCGAGAATCAATAGGCTTTCCTGACCACTTATGTCCCAAGTGCGAACATGTGATGGACTCACTTATCGAACTTGCCGGCAAACACAACAGGCCAAATTATGACGATTTCGAAGGTATCATCGCTTCAGCGAGATTGGGTTGCTACATCTGTCAGTCGCTTGTAATGACATTGGAGAATCTTGACGATGTTCAGCCCTCCGATGTTGACTGCGAACTTAGTGTTTGGAGATACACATTTGTCAAGGACTCTTTCCGATTACGCTTTTATCTATTTTCGAGACATTCCCCAAAGAAGTTTCTTTCCCCTGATGGACTACTCGCAAAGTTGTGGGTCTCTGTCGAAGACGTCAGTACGTTTAATCTCGGTTTCGCTGTTTCCTGTGCTCGAATGAATCCAATTCCAATCAGGGGGGCGCAGAGCTCTTCACCAGAGCTCGGAAAAGTGACCAAGAGATGACGTTCAGCATCTAACATGGTGCAGGATACGCAGATAAAGGATCCCTTGGTGTTGTTGCACTTGCAGGATCGACGACCGATCACGCTTCAATGACTGTTGCCCGGTCTTGGCTCAGTACATGCCTATCCATGCACAAGCACTGCAACGGCAGAATATCCGGAAGGGAAAGAGACCACATTGTGGTAAAGCCCTGGTATCCCTCTCGACTTTTGAAACTTGCCAGGTCGCACAATGGGGCTACTGTCCAGTTACAAGACTGCACCGAGGCGCCCCCTTCCGGTCCATATGTCTCCTTGAGCCACCGATGGGGCGGAGCCAGGTTCATCACTTTAACGACCGAGAACATCGGATCGATGAGATCTGGCATAGTGTTCAGTGAGCTTTCGAAAACCTTCCAGGATGCGGTTATGGCTACATTACAAATGGACTGTTTCTATCTTTGGATCGATTCGTTATGTATTATTCAAGACTCTGAAGACGACTGGTTGCACGAGGCGTCCACGATGAAGGACGTCTACTCAAATTCGCTGTTTACTATCTCGGCAACTAATCCCCGAGCTGTTGATGAAGGGCTTTCGTCTGTTCGTGCAACAAGCCATGTCCCACTGTTGAGAAGGAACATCCGGTACCAGACTGGGGCACCCAATCCGAGACTAAGCAAGGTTAGCATACACTGGCTTTGGGACCGTATTGTATTAGACGCGCCCATCAACAGACGAGCTTGGATACAGCAGGAACGGCTCTTATCAAAGCGGATACTTCATTTTGCGTCTTCACAGCTTGCCTGGGAATGCGACGAACTAACGGCTTGCGAAATGTATCCTACAGGCGTCGATCCTGCACATTCTGATCATATCCATGGGGTCGATGCTTCAGCGTTGCTTCGGGACCGAACGCGACCGGCCTTTAGAGCGACATTGAGGAAACATTCCTCCCGAGCACAGAACTCGAATTTGGAGGGGGAAGACTCAATGCGGTCCACCAGGTCTATGATAGCAAGCACGACCTAGCGGCTTTTCAAAGAGTCATTCCAGAAGATCTACGCTGTGCATGGGCCCTATGAAGAGCTGGAAGCATACGCATCATGGCAGCGCACCGTTGAACGGTATACAAAAAGCAGCTTGACCAACCCCTCCGATAAACTTGTTGCACTTTCCGGAATAGTAGGTTACTATCAGAAAGCGATGAGAGATGATTACCTCGCTGGACTCTGGAGAAAGCGTTTCGTAGACGGACTTCTGTGGGAGGTTGATAGAGGTACTAGACCAACAGACTACCGCGCACCTTCCTGGTCATGGGCTGCGATTGACGGACCTGTTTATCTGTGCAGCTTTAGGAAATCGAAGTCGCAGTGGACTGCTGATCTCGTTGAAGCAGACATAGCGCTTGTCAACGCCGGCGATGCAGGAGGTGCTATACGGGGAGGTAGTGCTACGCTGAAGGGAAAACTGACGCCCATATACTGGCCTGCAACTTCACAAGAGGAACCAGCCATATACATCCAGGTGGAGGGCGAAGATAAAATGTCGCACCCGGTTCATCGATACTATGGTAGAAAAGCCGAGGATGCGCCTCAAGAGATGCTCGGTGATGTGTACTATCTCATACTTCGTTATACCCACTTGCAAGAATCCGTTCGTCACTCCGGGCATGGGTCTCATGGCTTCGAGTTGGAGGGTATCATTATTAAAGATGTTGAACAACAATTAACTTCATCTGATACTATACTACAATTCCGAAGGGTAGGATATCTTTCGGCGAGCGGCGAGAGAGCGAAAGACCTATGGAACCACAGCAGAGATACTACCCTTACACTTATTTAGAGGTATAAGGTTACTGCAACAGACCTCCGTACGTTTGAATTGTCCAACGCACAAGATCTACGTTCTCTTCCAAAAAATTTGAACAAGATGTATTGTTACATATGCAACATAACCCATAATGACAGGGACCAAATCTATAAGAAAACCCGCTGCTAGTGAAATAGCCTTCTTACTTCTTGGCTTTAACCACTGACTGCACACTTCTCAGAGCAGAAGCATCGAACTATCGCTGCTGACAAGGTAGTAGTACATAGCTTCGGATTGAGCCTCTTCATCTCTGCGCTGAGAAGAAAGTACTGGAAATTACCATCGTCTTCAATCACAATTGACTTCCCCTAGACTCGATGTCTTTGTTGTCTACTCGAAGTTTAAACACAGAACCCTCACAAAGGATCCTAATCACTACTTAAGCTTCACAACAATGCTCCACCCCACCTTCCCTCAGAATCTTCACAATGTAACACCCCACTATAAAGCACGCATAGAACACACACAATATCTGCTCTCCAGCAGTACTATTTCACTAACCACAGCCACCCCCATTCGATTCCGGAAATCGAAATTCCACCCTTCACCATGGCCTCCCAAGTCGAAACCGCCTACTCGTACCTGCTCAGCAAAGGCTACTCGCGCGACGAAGCCTGGTCCCAAGCCAACGCCATTCACTCGACAGCCAGCAGCTCGCGACCGCAGTGCCGCCCGCGCTCCTCCAACTCCCGCTCTTGGGATCCCTTCGAGATGGCGGGTTTCAACGACTCTCTCCCCAGCGCCCGCAGCCGGCCCCGCAGCAAGCTCGACGACTTCGGCTTCTCCTCCCCAACATCCGCTCGACCCGGTACCGGCTACCGATACTCCGAGGAGAACGTGAGCGGGCGCGGGTACGACGAGTACCGGGTGCGCGAGCAACGACCCGGGTACACGCGCTACGAGAGCCGGACCGAGACGCGGGATGGCGGCGTGGGGTTCCAGTACGAGTTTACGAGTACCACGTATTCGACCTCGGATCGGCATCGGGATTATGTGGACGATGGGTATGAGAGTGGTGATGCGTACCCGAGGCACAAGGTGCGCGAAGAGCGGCCCAAGATGCCCGGGCGCGCGTATAAGACGTATAGCACGTTTGAGCGTGACGACGCAGACTTCGATGACTACCCACGCGGTGGCGCGCCGAAGAGTGCTCATGCTCGGCCGTCGACGCGGCGGGCGAGGACGGAGGCGAGTGCGCGGTATGATGAGGCGTATGCTGAGGATCGTCGTGGTCAGGCTCGTGGGTCTGGTAAGTATCGCAGCACGCGTGAGGCGTACCCCGACGAGAATACAGGCTCTGGTAATCACCGTACGCGTGAGACGTATGCCGAGGACGGCTATGGCTCTGGTAAGTATCGTACGCGCCCGGCTCATCCTGATCCCAAGGAAAGCTACGGCTCGTCTGCAGACCGCGATTTCCGCGATAACTATCGCACGCGGGAAGCGCGTCCCGAGGCTAAACATGGTCCGTCTTCGTACTTTGACGGCTCGAAGTCGTCTCGGCCCAAGTATAGTCGGGAACAGAACAACTCTTATCGTCCTCGTACACCGCCACCTCAGTCCCCTCGCTTCACTTACGCTGAGGACGAGCCTATTAACAATGGTGTCAAGCCACCTGTCGACTTGTACGTTGTCCTTGGTATGTCTCGTAGTGCGACGGCTGATGAGTTGAAGGCTGCGTATCGTAAGCTGTCGCTCAAGAATCACCCTGACCGTGTTAAGGGAGGGGAGGCGGCGAGGAAAGCGGCAACAGATAAGATGGCCGAGATCAATCGTGCGTATGATGTGCTCAAGGATGAGAAGCAGAGGGGCTGGTATGATCAGACTGGCCGCGTCCATGAGACTTCGTAAACGTATGGTGAGTACATAGGAGTTATGGGGAGTTAAGATATAAGGTAAGTGGAAGGCTGTTGAAAGCGTTGATCGCTGGGGTGCTGCTCAAAATAAAAACTTGAATACAAAAGAAACTGTGCATGCTGTTGCTGACGTATGTGATGTACTATTGAGATATTCTCGAGGAAGGTGATATCTGTGAAAAGGGTACGAGCAAGTGGATACGTAGAGTACTAGAGATCATCAACTTGAAGACTTAGAATGAGACGACATAAGTGTTTTGAGAACCCATATGGCTCTGCTCCGGTTCCCTAACTCCTCGCTTCGTTACATATTATTCCCATAAGAAACCCATGCGACCCATGTGAAGCGTATCGTGAATATGACCCATGGACGCTAAGAACGAATGACAATCTACTCCTGTACATCGTCTATTGCCTAGTTCTTCTTCGACTTCTTCTTCGGTGGCTCGCTCGACTCGGCCTCTAGTCCCAGCTTCTCCACGAGATCCTCGAAGGAGCAGGTTGGAATGCCCTCCTCAGCGATCTTGTTCAGCTTATCAGGTCCGGGCTTGGTACCGAGGATCGCCAATTCTACTTGCTTGTTGAGAGACTTTGCAACCTTGGCGCCAGCGGATTCGAGCATCTTCTGCGCATCTCCACGGGTATGGCCTTCAATGGTACCTGTGACGAGCACGGTCATTCCATCGATCGAATCCGGGGCATCTCCAGCATCAACGTTGGCGACCTTCTTCTCTGGGGCCACTTCGAGACCAAGCTGCTCAGCGAGGTCGTTCCATGAGATCGTTTCAATTCCCAAGTCCTTGATCTTGGTCATCTTGTCGGGACCTGCGTTTGTGCCAAGAATGACGATCTCGACTTGCTTGTTGAGCGACTTGCAGATCTCAGCTCCGGCCTCCTCCAGGATGGCGTTGGCTGCCTTTCGATCGTGGCCTCCAACAGTACCAGTGATGATGACCTTCTTTCCAGCAATGGAGGAATCAGATGTTGCTGCGCTTGCCTGTGCCTTGGGAGCTGGGTCGGCCTTTGCCTTGGTGTTGGCTTTGGCCTTGCCCTTGGCTTTCGTCGGCTTGGGCTTCTGGGGCTATTTAGCGATGGGTGCAAAGAATGAATAAGAAAACTGAAAACGAGTATATCGTGATCGAAAGGGATTGATGTAATCGTCAGATTGCAGAAGGGCCGAATTCCGTTGCTTGACTTGTCGCACAGTACTCACCTCCTCGGGCTCATCCTCCATCTCCTCGTCATCCTCGTCATCGTCATCGTCAGCGACAGGCTCCTCACCACCCTCGGACTTGATTTGCTCAATGAGCTCGTCCCACTCCTGTGTCTCAAGGCCGAGCTCCTCGATCTTTTGAAGCTTGTTCGGTCCTGCTTTCTCGCCGAGGACAACAAGCTGCACCTTCTTGTTTAAGCTCTTCTCGATCTTCGCACCGGCCTTGACCAGAATCTCCTCTGCGGCCTTGCGACTGCGACCCTCAATCTCGCCCGTGATGATGACCGACTTGCCCTTGAGCGCGTCGCCTCTCACGGAAATGGCGGGCGCTGTCTCTTTCTTGGGAGGCATTGTTGCGATGAGATGCGGGAACAAGTGCGGAATTAAAGCAAGGACGGGCTGTAGAGTGAAGCGCAAAAGCGATTGATGTGAGTGAAGATTGAAGGAGAGAATTGGGATGAGTTGAAAGTGAAAGGTGGTGCGCTTTTAATATGAGTCGGGGGCGGCGAAGTCAGACGGAGCAAACAAGCGCAGGAAGGAGCGCCCCAGCCGGGACGCAGGCAGCCATCGCGCTAGCACGTGAAGTCGTGTAAGTCGTGTTCTGGCGTCTGAAATACTCCATGTGCAATTCAGGCATCAAAGGATTGTCGATGGCGAATGCTTTTCGCGATGGAAAGACGACTGGAAACTCGGGCAGCCGTCAGCTTCGTGGGAGGCGAACCCTAGGCACCACTGACCAGCAGCACATAGCCTAGACTGTGGATGGGACGCCCTAGCGATTGATCTTGAAGGCTAGATGTTCACGTAGCGCCTTATTTACACTTCTCCAGCCTTTGATGAGATGTATTCAGGTTTGCAAGCGTCTTGCCATTGTAGGAAGTCGTCAAAGAACAGAAACCAGAAGGGGTGGCATCTGGCGAGGTTGCCCGTTCTCCACCAATCAAATTTGCCCTCAGGAACGCTACTGTAACATGCGTTGAACCTCAGCTTCCTAGCCTTGGAGCACCATCAGCAGCATGCATCTTGGGTCATTTGCCCGCGTCAATTCATGAACTGTGGTTCTTATATCATACAGGTCACGCCGGCGATAGTATGTCGCACTCGTGCGAGTTCTCGACTCCAATCCTTCCGTGCAACCCACAGCCTCGATAGCCATCCTTTCCAATGCTCGCTATAACGGCATCAGGACCCGCAAACCTTGACGATTTCGCACCCATCAAATGGGCAGCACCCCTTTTCTCGTCACCCGAATGGCGCATAACCAATCGATCCCGAAACTCTGAGCCTGATGAAGATTCAGACCGCTTCTGTCGCAACACGTTGCGTGCTTTCGACGGCGTGCAGAACTGGATAGAAATGTACAAAGCGCCAACCCCCGGCTCTTCAGATACCACACACACGATCTTGCTCTGTAAATTCGGTGCCGCATTGAACGGGTTCCCCGGCATATGTCACGGCGGCGCTGTGATGTCGCTCATGGACGAAGCGCTTGCGCTGCCCATGTTTGCGAACGAGGTGAAGGGAACTGGGCAGTTTGTGGACCCAGCAGTTACGCAGTGGTTGGCCGAGGGCAGGTCGTTGACGGAAGTCTTGAACGGCCTTTGGGTCACGGCGAGGCTGGATATGCAGTTCCTGAAGCCGGTTACGTGTCCAGGTGTTGTCGGGATCGAGGTTGAGGTGCTAGAAAAGAAGGGCCATAAGATGAAGATGAGGGGCACAATGAAGGACGGGAAAGGGACCCCGTTGTTGAAGGCTGATGGGGTATGGGTGCGGGTCGGTGGGGCTCCAAAGGAGAAGCTGTAGTCGTAGTGTATGGCTCATGTACAGCTCATGTACAGCGACGGAACAGATGAACGAAATCGTACAATCGGCGCGTATCACTTGTAAAAACATCCCCCCGAACGTATTCGACGGGACTCACAAGCGTTTGACTCTGCTGCTGCCTTTGATTCAATAAAACGTCTAGTTATCAGCGGATGGTCTCTTAGAAAAAGTTGGAATAGCTGTTTCCACACGCAGGGGTGGTCTGCAGGAAGTAGCAGGAGCGAAGCGTGAAGATCTTTCACCTTGAGTGGACAGCATGGCGATTGGAGGTCTCGAGTCGGGTTCAGTTCGAAATTCAGTTCGAAATTCAGAAGAAAGGCATCAGTGTACCAAGGAGGAGTGAGCGCTTGCAGTTCGTCGTCATCTCAACAACCTGCAAGACATGAGCCTTTCGCGCCTTGCCCAAACAGAAAGCGCGGTGAACGCTAACGCTCGCTTAAATCCCTGCATAAATTTTAACGTGCGCTTCAGTAAAAAGCATCACCACGAAAAGGTTCCCTAATTATCATTATGGCCGACCAAACGTCAGAAGAAGACGTTCTCCTAGCCAAACGCATCATCTCTGCTGCAGAGCGGCATGATGTTCCCGCATTGAAGATCCTGCTCAAGGAAGGTTCAGCCAATGTCCAGGACCCAACTGCAACCGTTGCAACCTCACCATTGCATGCAGCAATTGCAGCGTGCGGGAAGGCAGAGGAGGGGAAAGAGGCAGGCGACGATGCTGTCAAGACTGTAGAGTTGCTGCTCGAGAATGGAGGGATCTGGAATGATTTGAACAAGGAGGATGAGACGCCGGGCTGCATCGCGTTACGGTCAGACCAGAAGAGAATCTACGAAATCTTGGTTGAAGCCGGTGTTAGAGCAGAGCTACTGTTTTCAAAGATGGAAGAGCTGGGTCTGGGCGGAGACGATGAGGTGGAAGAAGAAGATGATGATGACGACACACGTGAAGAGCAGCCTGCTGCGAAGAAGCAAAAAGTCTCAGAGGAGGATGCGAAAGCCATCCAGGAGATCGTTGAAGAGCAGGTGCTGGATGACGTCTCCTTGGACAATAGAGCGTATCTGAAGAGCCAGCTGAGGTACAAGCCTGGCATTTTGTTGGACGAGAGCGACAATGCGGTAATGATGGATTGGGAGACGCAGATAATGCAACGACATGCTGAGACGTTGATTCCCAAAGCTGGTCTGAGGGTTATGAACGTCGGTCACGGAATGGGTATTGTCGACACAGCGATCCAGACGCACGACCCGGCTGAACACCACATCATCGAAGCTCATCCTCAAGTCCACCAACGTTTGCGTGAGCAAGGATGGTATGACAAGCCTAACGTCCATATTCATGAAGGGAGGTGGCAAGACGTACTCCCGAGGCTTGTTGAAAAGGGCGTTGTCCTAGATGCGATCTACTACGACACGTTTGCTGAGGACTACAAAGCGCTCAAAGAATTCTTCTCAGAATACGTAGTTCAGCTGCTGGATCCCTCTGGGAAGTTTGGATGGTATAACGGGCTGGGTGCGGATAGACAGATATGCTACGACGTCTACACAAAGGTATCGTTGAACTCGAACGCACGATCCGAATTTGACAAAGCTAACTTTATTTTAGGTTGCTGAGATGGATCTACACGAAGCAGGCTTCGATACCGAGTGGGAAGATATCAGGGTTCCCGCAGGTTTGCATGGAAGCAACCAGTGGGAGGGCACACGAAGGCCGTACTGGACCATCGATGTGTATAGATCACCTGTCAATACGTTTATTAGGTAGGGTCGTTATGCCTCGACTACATGCCTAAACATCTTAGAAACTCGAGCAAGACTGTGGTCTCGCTGCATCGATGCGCCCATTGTACCTCTACCGAACTCTGTTGAGCCAGCGCGAACCGATTGCAGCCGTGGTCGTATCCTATCCAGTCGTACTGATCGTCATTATGATGACAGGGGAAGACGCACTTCGTCTCTGTTGATAGAGTGAGTCATTCTCATCGTAGACGGCAATGAAAATCCTCCAGCTCACCTAACATCGTCGTTGATGTCCCTCCGAGCGGAAGTGGCTACTCACTCGCAGGTCATTGAGCGGTCTGCTGATTCACCTACAAACCTATTCCGGCGGCGATACTGAAGTAGCATACCCAGGTACTATGGCAGTACTCTACTTTGGTATACCAAGACAAGTATCACAATACCAACCCACGTCCGTTAATTCATCGCTCTACCCTTGGCTGCAAACCCTTCAAAATCGCAGAGACTGACATCCGGGTCAAAACTGTAAGGGCTCGTCGCAATCTGCGTGTTGTCTTGATTTGGAGGGGTTGTGCCGGGGGAAACAGCAAGCGCGAGTAACACTAAATCAAGCGTTTCTATCAAACAACATCAATGAAAGCCGCAAATATCGGGTATGAAAGGAATGGCTTCTGAAATCTTCGACAGTCAGATTGTTCTTTGGGTGTTAGCTGACGTTTGATCGGCACTTGAGTTCGGAGAGATTGCGAAAGGTTGAGTATGCGGAGCGGAGAGGGATGATGAGAAACGTTTGGATGTTCCAAAGAGCCACATTGATTCAAACATTGCCTGGGGCTGATTTTAGCTTACAGGAGAGAATTTGCTTGCGTGTAGCGCGTTTGTTCGGTGCAACGATGGTGAACAATGTTGGCAAGTCTGAGAGTGCATTGTCTCGAGCTTTGCTACCCTCTCCTAACCCTGTCTTGTATACTCTGTTGACTTATATAGTCTCAGCGTTCGTCGCAGGCTTAGAGAATCATCACGGTCATCAGTATGGAGAACACTATACCCTATACGCCCGACTTTGGTCATCACAATGACTGTACGTCGATATACACATTCGCCAAGTGAACGCTTCCTCTGGTCATGTAAGTATCACATCCAGGAGTTCATTCCAATATTCGTATCAGCAATGTGTCTTCAGGACTCTGGAAGTGGACTGATGCATCTGCAGATCCATCATACCTTGAGGCCATCATGTATTTGGGAGTCCAAATACGTGGGGGTATGGAGCCTCCGTCTTCCGTTTTCTCCTTGAGCATAATCAGGCCGTAAGGGTTTATTCAACGTTACTATATCACAATGCAGATATATAGTGAGCTGAGTCTCCGGTATAAGACCGTCATCTCCAACTCCACAACTTCTTTTCCCTCTTTGCAACCACGGAATCAACACACGATGGTCGAAATTGGTCGGATATCCAAACTCGTTGTTCCCAAGACACCCGTGGAACTGCGGGAACGTGTCATTGCAGAGAACCCGCCATGCACTTGTGACGGATGCCATCCAGAATCGTACACGTGCGAAAAGTCTCATGGCACCATTGAACTGTCCGAAGGCGAAAAGAACCGATTTGGACACGCCTGTCTTTCTTCGCATCTTCTGAATCCTGACACCTGGGAGTCCTGCCAAGCCTGCGATCTAGCAAATAAGTGCATAGAGTACTTTGATCGCGATTCTGACCAGCTCAACGAGCTTCAGATAAGAGCTATTAATCGCTTCCATATGTATTGGAACTCCTGGGGTCATCGCCTGAACTGGACCGACGGTCCACGTGCGGTGGGTAAGCGTGAGATGGAAAAGCTCCTACAAATTATCAACGAGCTATTCTTCTTTGCGGCCATACCGAATCTGGAGTTCTGGTGGGTCGAGGAGTTTGGGGACGAGATGCTCGGAGCATGTGCTACACGTCCAGAATCACAGGTTAACATCATCAAGATGAATACCACCGCATATGACGAGGGATGGAAAGATCATCCCCAGGCAAGACAGCTAGATCGACTCAGTACACTCCTCCATGAAGCCCTACACGCCTATCTTAACACCCACTCCTGCAAGTCGTGTTCTAGATTTGGCGATAACA
The DNA here is from genome assembly GCA_010405375.1 of Lophiostoma macrostomum CBS 122681. Lineage (NCBI taxonomy): Eukaryota > Fungi > Ascomycota > Dothideomycetes > Pleosporales > Lophiostomataceae > Lophiostoma > Lophiostoma macrostomum. The sequence continues at coordinate 94,472 of MU004351.1, read as the reverse complement.
TGGGCAATGGAGGGCACGGAATGGCTTGGACTCTCGTGGCTGCTAAATTAGAAGCAGCAGTTCCGCGCTTACTGGGTGTACCTGTTCGTCTTGGTGTATTCTGTGCTATACAAGATCACATAGGGGAGACCAGGAAGCTTCCTAGTCACTGCGATCTGGCTAGATGCGGATTTCTACCTACGTCGTAAGAGGTGGATGATGAATAAATGCGAAATATATATACTAATCACGATGCCTACGATTGATCCAGCATGGAAACCTCTGTTCCAGTGCTGCGCGAAGTGAGAGGAAGAAAGAGCCGATGAAATTCAGCAGGAGCATTGAGCAAAATGTACATGTCCAGCACGACGACCATCGAACAGCGTCAGTCGCTCTTCACAAGCTATATACGACATTGTTGACGAACAAAACCCCGGATATATCACAAGACATCGACACAATATATACAAAGGAGATTATATACACTACCTATAAATCCACGGACTTCGCATCAACATGAATTCAACATCTTTCCTCTCGTAGTCCTGCTGTCAAGTAAGACAGTAATTCAGAAATCATGGTTAAATCCGGCAAGAGATCTGACTTCGGACTTCCCCGGAACCGCGCCGGACTTCTCAGGCGCGTCGCAGCAGCAGGAAAGGCGTGCACTTGTCCCAAGTGCAAGAAAAGCCTATATACGCGTGGCAAGTGCACTGAGAAGCATGCCATAATCGACCGTCGAAAGTACAGAAAAGGCACAGATGGTAAGAGATACCCCCCTGAAGGCATCATCCAAAAAGGGTCCAAATACGAGCTAATGTCTCTGGCAGGATTGGCGGTCGATAATTTCGACAAGACGCCAGAACACCTCAGTGAGGGCCAGCAGACAGCCTTAGTCCGATTCCAAGAGCTCATGGAAGAGCTGGAAGAGGACTTGGATGCTGAGAAATGCACCGTAAGCGAGGGCAAGATGAAGGAGCTCATCTAAGTCCTGAATGACTTGCTCTTCCTAGGTGCATTACCTAAAATGGATTTTTGCTGGCATGAGAATCCGGCATGGATGAACTTTGGGCTCTACCAGGTGCGGCCTAACCGACCAATCCGGATCGTCATGAATCACACCCTCAGCTTCGACGAGCATTTCGGGGATCGCCAAGATACGAGAAAGCTGTCCAGGCTGAGCACGCTTCTGCATGAGATGCTACACGCATATTTAGACCATTACTGCTGTGAAAACTGCCCAACATATCGTGAAAACGATGGGAGAGATGGGCACGGCAGAGCGTGGCTGATGGTCGCAGCGAAGCTGGAAGAGGTATTCCCTCGTCTAGTCGATCTGCCGGCTGACCTTCGCAAATTCCCATCCCTGAGGGAACACATGGAGATCTATAAAGAGCTTCCAAGCCAATGTGACCTCGAAAGATGGGACATGTTGCCGGAGCCTGCTGAGCTTCAAGGCTTGGGCCAGAAGAATCCGAAGAAAAGAAAGGGCGATGACGTCGCCAACGAGGATTTTCGACCAAAGAAGAAGCAGAAGAAGCCAGCACGGTCATCTATCGTCAAGCTGATACTTCCATCCGAGCGGCTGGCCAAGTTGAAAGCTTCTCCTGGAACGGTGTCTCACGATAGCCTCATAGGTCCTGAGTCTCAGAGTTGGGGCCAGAACCTTCAAAATCTTACGAAGAGGAAGGGCGACGTCGTCGCAAACGAGGATGCTCGGCCAAAGAAGAAGCAGAAGAAGCCAGCAAAGTCACTCATCGTCAAGCTGGCGCTTCCATCCGAGCAATTGGCCAAGTTGGAATCTTCTCACCAGACGCTTTTCCACGATTCTTCCCACAATACTTGCCCCAATATCCTTCCAGGTCCAGAGTCTCGTATCATCTCGACTGGCACAGATGCTGAAGTCGACGACTCTCCAAGAAAGAGAGTCAGGTTGATCGGACCCAGCGTCGAAAAAGCCGTCGCCAGAACAAACAAACCTCCCAGAAAAAAAAAGGAGAGGCGGACTACGGATCAGACTCACTGGTTGACGAAGAAGCGAAAACCGAGAAAAGCAAAATTGTTCACTAAAACGCTCTTGAGCATCCGAAAGCAATCTTCAGCAAGCGGGTGGTTTCCTCCTTGGACCTCCTTGGGGAAGTAACGATCTCTCCATCCTTGAAACAATTCCGTGTATAACGAAATACCAGCACAGTGCACACGCGCTGTATCATGTATCTATTATAGAAAGATCACTCGTTTGGAGGGCAGGGAGAAGGTGTTGTAGTCTACGGCTAGTCGGAAAGGCGATCTTAGGGATAGGAAAAGGAAGAGGAGGAAGCCTACGGAGCGGCGAAGGAAGAAGTGAATAGACATTGAATTTTGGAACGAGGTAAAGATTCTTGTATAGTGATTTGACTGACTGACTGATTTAAACATTTACATCTGTAGTCTAGTATTGTCATTAGTATTGCCTTTGCAGATTAGTTATCATATCTTTGTTCCAGGAACATCCTACTGAAATGCGTTCAACACTGCTTAGTCATCGTATTCAGGAGATGGCGATCGATCCAGTGTCGAATCCTAACTGTCCTTCAAACGCCATGCATATTCTGAACCAAACTCAAACAGAGTTCAGAAGATATTAGTGGCTTACCCCAAGAAATTGCGGCCCAAGCCAGTGAGTGTCCGTGGACGTTGGCTTGCGGTGGGGCTCCAGACGTTCTCTTTGCGTTGTTGAGGAACCTTGGAACCCACACTGCACTGCCGATGTGCCCGAATCATATGAGGAACTGTTGTATACCGCATAGGTTTGAAATGGTACATTCCGGCGATAGTGCTTCGACACATGCCTCAGCACCAGGGTTCTTGTCCCAGCGCCGCGTCAGATCGTTTGAGAAACACTGTATAAGCGGGTTAGGATCAGCGAAACCTCTTGACCAGTATCGCCGCTAACAGTCAGTCGTCACCGCCGTCCATACTGACATGCATCCGAATCTAGCTCACCCACCACACGGAATTGTGGTGGTGTGTGAGGGCAGTTCCAGACTCGTCAGCACCAAATGAAGCCACCACCCGCGGTGGCCCACCTGTGTGCAGTTAGAATATACAAAGAATGCACTGCGCTGATACGAGGGATAAGCTCTGCATGGACAGATTGAGTGTTTTTGTGAGCGTGGGGGCCCAAAGTTCGTGTGTAGGGTGGAGAACAGTGCTCAGTTCCTTCGGCTGTAACTAAGCCGCCAGACGGATGCTCCGTTGAGCGTCGCATATTCTGTAAGTTCGTACTCTATCGCATCGAATAGGCATGATAATGACCGAATGGCAGATGGTGCCGTAGAGCCTACTTTGGATCGTGTTATTCGGATTATCGTTTGCCGCCTCAACGAGGTTGGAAAATAAATATGTAGAGTCGCAAGCGACCATTTGGCTCACACGGGCCGTCGTCCGCTCAAGCGCTCACGATATGTTCAGCCCTATAGCACCCTTCAGGGCTCCTTGTGGTCGACATGTGAAGGTTCGTCGTATCCTGGACGAGAAATCGCCGATGATGCGCGTTCAGGATCCCATGAGATTCTGCTTGCGAGAGGTCGATCACCTGTAGACGTTTTTAGCTGCGTGCTTCCCATTTAGATTGATGCGTCGCAATAATACGCATCTTATATACAGCTGTGGATGAAGAGCAATATACGCTCCATGTGGCATCCGGGTCGGTGTAAGCGGCAGCTCAGCGAGGGTTCTGCAAGGGAAGTTCAACGTCATGAATGATCGGCGGTGCGTATATAGATTGATTAAAAGGCAATCAGTGATAACTTGCAGAGCTTGAGACTCTGGTAGCGAGTACCGATACCTGTACATTGCGTGCATCGGGGAGGTCCGGCAGACGACGAGCCTCGCTCAGTGTTGTACCGAGCTGTCGCTTGACCCTAGGAAAGGTTGGCTCTGGCACATGCAGTTGTAATGCATCCGAAGGACAGGTTTTATTCCACCGAAAACTTGCATCGTGTGCCAACCAAGAGGGAATGTTAGCAGGATATTGGGACAGTGAGATTTTCATGATAGCCGAGACAACGCTCTAAGTAGGCGAGTAGGAGGAGTCCTGCCGCTCATATTCCTACGCACAGATGTGCCAAATTCCAAGACGCCGTCGCTTGTCATCAGGCTTTCCGAAGTAGTTGGACAGGTCCATGCTGGGTAGATTGTGTTAGTCGCTCAGGATAGCACCCTTGTATTTGCAATGTACTCGAGTACGACGTGCAGAAAAGCAGGTTTGCGATTGAGTACCAGATCGCTGCATCTCAGTATACGAGCGGCTACAGCCTGCGAGAGCCCGAACAGTTACCCGGCAGCCAGGTTGCGATCCCGCGCGGAAGTGGCAAAGTACGTCTCTTTGTCCTCATTTGCAACCCTTGGCTACGGTAGCCCAGCATTATCCTGTTTTCACACTCTCCTAATCTCCACTAAGTGGTAGCTCCGGCCGATATGTGCGATATATCTTGCGTGCAGCTCTACGGAGTACATGCACTATTGATCCAGGCCGCGTAGGATAACATGTATTGACTCTTCAGTTGACTGGTGATCATGCTTGACCACCCCACCCCAGAGAAGTAGCCGAGAGGTCGCTATCCGGGGTAGGGAAAAACAATACAGCTACAGAGCGCTCTATTGGTAGGCATACACTTGGTCGTAGAGTCTTGACGCAATCTTGTGATTGTTAGGACGAGCGCGTGCTTTAGGGATACTGTAGACGCAAAGCACCACCATCACAAGATCTTCCAGCTAGCTCTCTGCGATGAACACCACGGCAGCCGTCGGGAACCGACCACCAAGAGCTGAGAGCAGGTCTCATTTCAGGTTGCCGCTGGGACTATCTCCGGGACATCGCTTGGAGATAAAGGGCCATGCTGAAGATCAAGACGTGACACCGCGGGCCATGGCATACAAGATCATCGTTCCGCGTAGGATCACACAAACCATCGTCGATTGAGTTCAAACTTTAGGTGTAGCTGGGTACACGCAGGCCTGATATTGAAGGGTCTCTGTGGCTTCCCATGGACGGGGAAGGTGTGATGCAGTTGACAGCCAAACAGGCAAGGCGCCCAACATATTTCGAATCAACTTGATGAGCGTGACGACGACTTGCAGAAGCTCAAAATGGCTTCGCACGTGTGAGAATAGAGAGTTTCTAGGACCAGCCCTCCTGCGACCCCCTGCACTCATCATACGCACATATGTCGATCCTGAACCGTGTGGGATATGTGTCGATCAGACATTCCTCAAAGCTAGGGTGGACTCGGAGCAGGCGTTCGACGCGACTGGTGGAAATCCTCCGGCAGAATATAGATATACGAATTGTCATACGATATCTAGCGTTTTCGCAGCAATGATGGGCTACCGCGCGGAGCGCCATAATCACGTCGACAATGCTAGTGGCTATCGCATCGTGGGATGTGATCAAAGCCTGGTTGTTGGAGCCGTGGCCATGCCACCATGGTGACCTGCTGCATCGGAGTCTTACTTCTAGTTTGGCGATGCTCACTGCAGAGTCCAGGGGACACATCTCCAGTCAATGTGGTCTGGGAGAGCGCTCCAACCTGGATTGCTAGTCTCTGGCTGCCGCCACAACGTTGAACTTGTGAATGGCATGGCGAACCGCCTGAGGCGTCTTCAACGCAGTGGGGAGGCGCTAGATAATACAGGGGCGGATGGGGGCAAGGCGACGCGGACGTTGATATTCAGACTAGGCTCGACAATCTCGTCAGGGCTGGATCCGCGGGAAGCTGGCGTCTGACACATCGACGCGGATTCAGATTGATGCGACCAGGGCAGGCTTGCGCCGAGACATCCAACGTGAGCATCGCAGGGAATCGCAAATCATAGCTGGAAATCACGATCGTCTGCGATTCTACTGGATCCCGCGGACTCTTGAATGTACGGAGGTACCTCGTACCTTTCCTCAAGAATAAGAACTGTATTCGAGAGTGGGCCTGCAGAAGGCCAAGGTACTGTATGTAGTTTGAGGTACTCGCTCCAGGAGACGCTTAGGTTTCAAGATCTTGAGGCGTATGCCGAACGTTATTCAAGAACTTGGCTCTTCAATCAGCAATCCAGGGCTTTGATCGGTATGGGATGGACGTGCTTGCCCTCTACCAAGGTGAATTATACCAGCAATTCGGGTCCATCGACTGGAATCATCCTGCAGCCAGAAAAAGCAAAGATGTAACCATTACCCTTGACCCAAAAGGAGGCGGACTGAACACTCTGCTTTCCGGCTGATCTGAGACTTGGCATCCACAAGTGTTCCAGCAGGTGCGGGTCAGCCGCGATGTCTGTTGGTGGTCAGGACTCAAGATGGATCTGCGTCAGCCGTTCTGAGGCCTCTGCCGTGGTGGTACGAGCCCCGGAGAAGAAGCTCAAAACGGCTGAGCAAGGACCGGGGTCTGTCTGTGCTGAACTGTTCCGCGTTGTCACCTCTTTTCGTTGACCGTTCGGTGCATTGCAGTTCCCATTTCGGCCGATGTAGGGATTTATTTGTCTTCAACTTTCCTATCTGGGCAGCCCAACCCTGACGAAGGCGAACAGAGTCCTTTATTGAAGGCGCTTGCTTGTTGTCGAATGAAGCGGCTTGCACGTCGGTATTTGTTATTATCCATTGCCGCTGAGCTTCATGCCCACCAACCTCCATATCAACTGGCACTAATTTGCGTTGCTAGACGGAACCATGGAGCCATAGACCCTGCCTAATTGCTTGAGGAGAGATAGCGCGGGCTTTTGGTTTGAGCAGGCATGATAGTATATTGAAATTTGCATCTGGTACCGAGCCTGTGGATCGCATGCACGGAAGTTACCGAGAACCACCCAGATGATGTTGCCTATCTTGACAATATGGGCGAGAAATGCTTGGAAACAACAATGCTGGTTGATGGTCGAATGCGTTCTGCTCGAGAGTCTGTACAGTAGATGACTGCCGAGCTTTACCTTGTGGAATGATTGCGAAGCTGTCGACTAATTATGGGCAGCACGAAAGTGAAGAATTGGACAGTCGGACTGCACCGCGTCTGTCGTTTGGGCCGTGTTCTGGTGGAACTGCAGCCTCATTTTTTTTTGGACATGATTCATCTCCGCTGAAACAAACTCAAAAATACCCCAAACGACAGCACGAGTAAGTAGCAAAAAGACAGGTGCATCGGACGAGTATTGCAAGAAGGGTTTTTTTGCAAGGTCGTGCCTGGCCGACACTCGGCTTCGCGGCACATGATCTGGGCGAACGCTGTTGTAGTTATAGCCACGGTCTGCCTGTTGGACATTCCCTTTCGCAACCGCATTGCGCATGCACGTGAATAGGGTAAGTCAAGTTGATTACATTTTCGTTGTTCCAAGAACCGGTTGAGGGAAGTTGGGTCGATACATGCTACCGGGATGATCGTCTTGAGCGCGAGACTGGGCTCAAACATGTGCGTAAGCGAAGGTGGAACGAGTTGTAAGCTCCCCGATGGCGGGACACCGCGTGTGTCTTTCCCATCGTCCGTGAGACCCAGACAAACAATACGAGCTCGGGCGAGGCTGCAGATCATGAGGATGATTTTGGAGATGTTACGCCAATCAGAGTCGGAGCAGTCAAGGTGATTTTACCCAACTCGGCCTGGCAACTCTGCTCACTTTAGCCGTAATCTTCGCAAGGATGTTAACCTGGTGACGTTGTGGGATTAGGATGGATGCAGAACCACACAACCGGCATGCGGCCTATAACGTCGGCCTTTGATTGCGAGCCAACACACGACCTTCCTCGCTGCTCTCATGCTCGACCAGACAGGAAGGAGGGGACAACCAGTTGAAGACTGGTCAGAAGAGCTGACAGCGTTCGAGAAAACTTCTACGTTCCTGCGGGGGATGCATGTTTAATTTCCTGCCGTGAGGATGCCGCTGCGATGCCGACTCGTCGACTGAGGCCGAAGTCGAGGTGCAACGAAGAAGCCTGGGGATCAAGCTTGTCCCGCCAGGGGCCGGAGACATGACGGGGTATGGTACGGCCCACGCCTCGATATCCCTGCTCAACTCAAATTGACGCTTTGACCACAACGAGCCTTGCGTTTCCCGGAAGATCATGCACGTTTCCCTGCGCAGCAGCGAAATTGTCCGTTGGGTCGGGTTGTTTGGTTCGAAATTCTCACTCCAGCGATGTTCTCAGCTTTGTGCAATTCCTTTCTCACACGGCTGGGTTTGGGACGCTTCTTGCTGGCTGTGAGACAACTGTGAGCTTACCGACCTGATCGGTGTCTCACGAAGCGGAGGCTTCAGTCTGTCATCTCCACAGCGGACGCAAGATCCAAAGACTCGGGACTCGCTCTACGAATCGCGTAGCCAGAGACCGCACCGCAAAGGAACCCAGATGCTCATCCTCTAACTCACGGAAAGGCCGTGCACGTCGGAAAGTGAACCCACACCCAATTTCTCCGGACGAGTTCGTGGGTCGCAGAACTAGCAGTGTCCCTGGCACTGCGGATTGGGCGGTTTAGCTGGCATCGACACGTGGTTCCAAGTAACACGAAGCGTGTCGGCCGCATCAGCCTAGGTAGATGTCCGTCGTAAGGCGAACTCTGGCAGCGGAGGTCTGCCTGCAAGCCGTCGGCAGATGGGGGCAGAAGATGCCTCAAGGCTCATACTCATGCCTAGGTAGGGCACCGATGGGCACCCCCGCACTGCTCGCGGCGCCAATCGCAGTCGCCACTGGCCATGGCCGTCAGCCCGCGCGCTGTTCCAGAAGCCAAGTCGAAGAGGGGCGCCTTGTCTGCACCTGTGGCTTGAGGTCGGTTAGAGGTGCGGAGTGTGGGAGCAGAGGAAGGGTACGACTGTGGTAACAGCGAACGTGGCTCCAGGGTTTAGCTGCATGCGCTTGTTTTGATCGACCCGCCTCTCTCATCGATCCTCCACAGGCGAACGGGGCCAAGCCATGGCGACAACGCCGCCATCCGCCCTCGCGGCGTCTGGAGGGCCTCGCGTAACGCGAACGGAGACGGTTTCTGAATGAGGCCTACGCCCGCGAGCCGGCAGTCGATTGCGCCCGCGCTTGGCCAGCGATTGAAACGCCTGCCACAGGACGACGCGGCCTGCTTTAACAAAAAAGATTAGACTCGAGGAGAAAGCCGCGCCCAGCAGCGGCCTGCCGTGTGTGATCGCCTGGAAGAGGGCTGCTGATGGCATGGACCGCTCCCGCTGATGGGATATGCTCGACGTCGTCGAGGACAGCAGGCCGGTAGCCGTCCCGAGCAGCGAGTCAGCCGGGCCTCGCAGCCAGCGCCCAATGACGTGGCGCGCCCGGCTTGAGGCTTTGATGGCAGTCGCACGGGGTCAGCAAGCAGCCGTTGACGCGGTGCGCGACGAGGTATCGTGAGAGGCACATTGGTGGTTGGCGGGTCGCCGCCAATATCGTAGCGGACGCGCCTGCCCGTCGCCCGTCAGCAAGGCACCGAGAACTGTCTACCACGCCAGCAGAAGCCAGTCCGCCTGCCGGCCATCGACTGGCTGCGAGGCCGCAGAATCGATGCGCCAAATGCGACTCCATTAGGTAGCTTCCGTAGCGGCGCCAAACTCGCCTCGGGGACGGCAGCCCATGGTCGCTGTCACCACGTTGGCGTGCTGGTCGCTTGCTAGGGGCGTTCGTCGAGGACGGCACCAAAGGCCTTTTTCCCCACTGCTGCTGTCCGAGGCGATATGACAGGAGAGCGACCGGGGTCTAAAAGCATGCGGATGCGTATCACCTCGCTCAGGCTCGCTGCCCGTCTCAAGTGTGTGCCCTTCTGAACCCCCCAGCGTCTCTCCCCCGTCTCCTCAGCAGCAGCCCCCTTGGGTTCGACGGCTCACGGCGTAATAAGCCTTCGTCAGCGAGCTCCCGTGCCTGTCGCGACGCCTGGCGACGCTGCTCTCCTGCGTGACATTGGAGGAGGGGCATCGCAGCAAGACCACAGGCCCATCAAGGCAGTCCTGTGCTGTTCACCACTCAGGACGCCGTTTGCTCTGCCCATTGCCTGACTCTTGCGGCGGCGCCGCTCGCAGATCGATCTCGCACCCGAGCGGACGTGCAGGAGCATCCCTACTCGAGTCTGCCCTCAACACCAGCTCCAACAACTCGAGCCGGTACCTTCAACTAGTGCCCCCAGTGCCCCAGCGGTCGCCGACCCTTCCAGGTACACAGCAGCTTCCTGCTGGCATTCAGCCCCAGCCTGATTACCCGCCGTTGTGGTGTGTCTGAAGCAGCCGTGGGCGCCGTGCACGCATACCTATCCCCCATCACCACCCGCCATCCACTGGAAGCAGTGTGCAGCCGCACGACGAGACGGGCGACTCGAAGCAGGCCTCTCCTGGATCATCCTGTGGTGCTCTGTGCGATCCCTCTGGAGAGGGCCGATCTGCGGTGCATCACGGCCTGTCCTGGACCGTTGACCAGGGCCCTTGTCTGCCCCCGGTGCCTCATTCCCTATTCCGCTTGATAGCCGGTGCTGTATAGATTGGCCGACTGGGATGCGTGGGCGGATCACTCGGACAAGGAGGATTGTGGCGGCTTGCGCATCTCTCTTCTAAACCCTTCTGGTCGCCCGCCTGCATTACCGTTGACGGCCTCTCCTAACTGTTCGCGGCCTTGACTGCGTGGATACAACGGTCCGCCGCTCTGCCCACCGCTCAATAGCAATTTGCAGCACGCACCAGGACAGGGTCCGCCGGCCGGGGCCCCTCGCCGCTGTCTGACCCACACTGCTGGCAACGGTTTGGTCACCGCGGGCTGCTCCCACACGACCACGCTCAGAGCGTGCGTCCTGCGAGAGGATCTCGCCAACGTACTTGAACGCTTGCAGGCCCGACGACTCGTCCCGCTCCTGTTGTCACGCCCGAGGTTCTGGCACCCTTCCTTTTGCTCTGCCACTTCCCCCTCTTCGTCATCAAGTCACTCCTCTTCAGTCTGCTATTGCCGCTTGTTACGCAGACTCTGCAGTGACCCGTCTGCGATATTCTATGGCAATGCATCTTGCTAGCATGGTGCACGGCAGCGGGAGGGAACGTGAGGCGCACGAACATCACCGACGCCTCCAATTCCAGCAGCAGCAGCAACAACAACACCACGCCCACTTCTACTCGCAGCAGACGCAACCGCGAACATACGGCGTGGCTGCGAGCGTCCCTCCCCAGGCCTGCTCCACCCATCCGCCGGCCGTGGAATATCAGTATCAACACAACCCACCCCAATCACCGCCCTCGCCACCGGTGGAGGAGCAGAAACCCTCCCTGCCATCCATCTCGAGTCTGCTCACCATAGCTGCAGACGGCGAGAGGACCACGTCCGAACCAGGTACTTGCCAACCAGCATCGCGCTTTCCGCGACTTTCCCACCAGGATGCTAACATGGAAACCGCAGGCGGCCAAAGCCCCAAGTCACAGCAGCCCTCGCCTGAAATACGGCAGGAGCAGCAACATCGAGACCAACAGCATCAAAAACATCAACAGCATCCACAGCAGGCTGCGATTGTGAGCCACCCCAGAATGACATTACCTCCAACACCACCCATGCACCCGGACCCTGTGGTTGACGGCAACCAGTCTCCGTCGGCCTCATCGAGTCACTCCGCGCCGTACTTCCTAGGCCAAAGTCTCAACAACATGGAGCCTCACCAGCAACGCCAGAACGGCCCTGCAGCGCCTCTCCTGAAGCGGCAGTCCGTTCCTTCGCAGCCGTCAATGTCTCCTTACAATGCGTCTTCCTATGCTCAGTCACCTTACGCGTCGTCCCCGGGCGCAGCCTCCACTGGATCCTTCTATTCACCTGAACCTCACTACGGGAGTGTTGGCATGTACGGTCAACGGCCCTTACCTTCGAGCTACCAGCCGCAGATGCCACTCCCCGTTCCAACCAATTCTGCGAATGGTTCCAACGTCTGGCAGCATCATCACTATATCAGCGCAACGAGCCAGTCTGCATTTCCCCAGTCCCAGGACCGCTACATCTGCTCGACGTGCAACAAGGCCTTCTCTCGACCGAGCAGCTTGCGCATCCATAGCCACAGCCATACAGGCGAGAAGCCCTACAAGTGTCCACAGCCCTCATGCGGCAAGGCCTTCAGTGTGAGAAGCAACATGAAACGGCATGAGCGGGGATGTCACGCATCGGCGAGCGCCACCATGACGACATGACCCCTCTAGAACGGCGTTGGTCAATCATCTATAACATATGCATGGTCAACGATGCGCTTTGGCGTCGCAACGTAAGATGGCGGAAGAGTATAATCACCGGATTCCATTGAGGTGGGCTTCGTTCGTTCTTAGCAGGATCTGCTCAGCGTGATACCATTTCTGACGGCACATTGCCCGGCGTTACCCTGGAAGGCGTTACCATTTTGTTCACCTGCTATGCATTTACACTGGCGTCAATGATTTGTTCCGGCTCTGGTCGCGCTCTGGACCTAGCTCTGGTCGTTTGTTCTTATTGCATATTCTATTTTCAAAATGCCGCATCTACAAGCAAGACCATAGAAGAAGGTGGATTGACCCACATGGAGACGTTGGGGTTGCATTTGCACCGGCTTTCGATTCGTTGTGTACTATATCAGCATTGGCGCATAAGCATATCATGCTATGCAATGTGCGAAATCAGATCAAATGAATCCTCTGAAACAATTCGGGTTACCCTTGCTCACTTTCTGTGTCGACATTGGCGGTGAACTAAGGGATTTGTTTGCCTTTGCATTGATGTAAGTCTCAATCTGGTCAAAGCTTTGAATAGTGGAAACTGAACATGTCAGGTCCATATTGAATACGGCACGGCCATAACACGACAAGATAATCGTCTGAGCAGGATGATCCATGACGGTTTGGGCGAGCGCATCTCCTCCGTCTGTCTCAATCAGGTCACCCTTCGATTCCGATACTTTGGATACCTCTCGCACCAAGTGTCCCTGGACATGCACATCCTGACTATAGTAATAAGCCGTCTTCAACGGACAGCCCCCTTCGAATCTACCGCGCGTGCTTCGCGCGCAAGGCATGAAAGCTTTTCAAATGCACCGATGCCACCTTCCGTACACGCAACAACACGGTGCCGCGATTGCCGATGGCTTGGATGACAAAGGTATCGAGGCCGCATGAAAAGTACAGGTACCTGATGATACTTCTTCGAGACTACTGGACGTCCTCTTACTTCTACAGGGGTCCTAGGATCACGATGCGATATGCTGGCGACGGATCACTGCATCTCGATGTTTCGTTTCGCGTTGAAATCTGCCAGCGCTCTTGTGGCAGTCACGATCACGATACTGATGAGCTTGCACTTGCTAGCGGCACCGCTCCTTCCAGGTCGGTCGCGACTCCAAGGACGGAACGTTCTGGCCCAAAAACAACCTGAACAGAAAAATGACTGCATTGCTGTCTACGTCCAACCCACTCGGTACTGAGTACCATTTACTCCAGCCTTCAATGCATCGAGACCTTCCACTACGGATCCACTGCGCGCTTTCCGCCTCGAGAAGTGCATCGACGTTACGGTCATACCTCCACACGCCACTGCCTTCCCGCTTGCATGGACTCTGCCATCCACGCGTCCGGTTGTGCCAACCAGAGACCCGCCTCTGCAACACTAGGCTCGCTATGTTGTTCACACGCCCGGCTTCAGGTTGTGATATACAACGCTGTGGAGGCTGGTACGAAGCCACCTCCCACATATCATGGAAACAGCGAACCACAGTATCACGACTTACGGCCTGCGGAACGCGGGTGGGTTGATGAGTCGGACGCCAAGTCCAGCACGGATTGAATAGATCTGAAAGCTCTCGTTACACGAAGCGTCGAGCGTCTGCCCAGTAGCCTGGACGATCGGTGATCGGAATCTGGATCTGGAGGACGGCTCGTGCAGATTTCCAGAATGAGCGCACGAGGCGCAGGTCTCACGCGCTGACAGGCCAGGCTCGTCTCGACTTTGACATCGCGTCCGTCCCATCGGGTCCTATGGTCTCGGTTCAGCTGCCAAACCTCGTGAGTTGGGGCGGCAACCTGCTTCCACGCGGGACCATATTGCAGACGATAGATGAAGCTTATTCGCTCGTCAGGCCGTTAAAAAGCAACAATGACCGTTTTCCTACTGGTCACAAGGGGCACTGGTTTTCGGCAAAAGCAACATTGGTGCTGAGAAGGAAGATGAGAAGGTTTTGGCGAGACGCCAAAAAGCAAAGGTGCATTCAAGCACGCACGGCGTTCTCCCGTTGGTCCCCGGATCATCGGCCCAAAGACCGTACGCATGCCCTAGCTTCGGAACGTCTATTGAAGGGGAAAGGAACATTAAGGCGGCGTGCATATGTCGCTCTTCCGTAAAAAGCAACTTTGCGGCGGTCTGTGAATATGCATGCTACCTGCATTTGCGACCCACAACAAGCAATGGGAAGAGTCTATTTCAACATAATCGTACGATGTCTTCGGCATGTCTTGAGACTTGCACTGCGTTTTTCGCCGTCGATCGGCATCAGCAACGCTACTATGGTATTCATGACAGGGGATTCTAATTGGCCATATCGCTTTTTTGGCCCTATGGTGCCTTGCTTTCGTACAGCTGTCCGCCACCTCTATCTCTGTTGATACACGCTCTTCAACTTCATTGCGAAGGCGTATACCACGATACAGGCCGATCGTGAGCGACAAATGCCAGGTCAGGGCATATATGAAATCCTCCAGCCTCCATCCCTGAAGCCTGACTATTACACCAGCCCGATCCATCAGCATCCTCAGTAGTTCGTCGGCTCGTTGCATCCTCTCGCTCCACTCTCATGGCAGAACGTGGGAATCCACCCTCAACAAGGATGATCGAGGACCACGCGGCCGCCGCGGCTTGAGACTTGAGCTATGCCATTCGAAGAGGGAACGGCACCTTGAGACTTGCTCTATACGAGTTCAATGCATCCGTTGCCGGCCATGGGTTTCCTGTGTCGATGCGTCTTGTCTGAATGAGTTCCAACAAGCCCAACGCATCGGCAATCGGCATGTTGAGTTAGAGATGTTTCGAAGGAAGGCATCCATTGCGATCTATTGAGACAGACAGAGTAATTCACAGTACGTGAACTATGGTAAGGAGAAAAGTATCGGCACTTCCGCCGTCATCATGACCGTTGCAGTACTCACCATCATGGTGATTCCCTTGAGTCAGTCCTGCGCGGTGGTGAGAAGCGTCATCAGCTCATTTCTCATAGATTGTTATGCGCGCGGCACCACTGTACTAGCAGCATAGTGTATCCTGCGCGACATGGAAGCCATGGACACGAGTAGGTCGAGCTTGCGGGAGCCAAAAACGGAGAAGAGACATGGAAGCGGGGATGGCTCGACTTCGCTTCGGATAGTGGTGACGATGCGCAGGGTTGATCGCTGCTTGCGGGAGCGTGACGGACCCTAGCGATCGCGAAGCGGTACACGGGTCGTGCGCATCGAGCGGAGCGGCTTGGACTATGGCCGCAGAAAGTGTACCCGAGATTTGAGGTAAGATCCGAGATTGAGCCTCGGAGTTGGGATTCAAGAGTCAAGATGTTGCGGTTGTGTTGATGCCCAAATGACTCGGCTTTGGACGGGTTCCCAGCAACACGGTAGGTTTTCACTAGAGCCTGTCATGAGATGGTTGTTCCGGCTCATCAAACTGACAAGTTGCGGAGTTTGGGCGACGTGCTTGATCTCAGACACCACCTTCCCACGGACGATATGGCTGTGATGCGCTGGGACAGTCGTGCATCCATCAGCTAAGAATAGTCGCTGGCCGTTGGTGCATACAACTACAACCTCTACTCCAGACTACATGACAAGTTTGGTTTGCCGGTCTTCTCCGGTGCCTGCGCCGTCTACCTCAGGCTAACGAAGAAGCCAATATAGTGCCGGCATTCTCCAGAGATTCTACGTCCATGTCGATATACAGAGCTGCAGGAATTTTCCATCGAGTACATACCCCTACAAATATCCAAAATGGGAAATCCTCCACTAAGTGGACGCGGAAAACCCACCTGAAAATGCGGTGCCGACAGGTCGGCCTATGTCGCCCACCGCCATCCAACCAACACCGAGCCAACTCACAGCTGAAGGCGATTGGAACGGTTCTGGGCACCGTACGGAGGCATTTTGAACTAGTCGGCCATGTCTAGCTCACTGCTTCACGCACCCCGGTGTCATCTTCTCCCCAAAGGCTGGCTTGGAGCTTAGATAGGCTTTGTTCTACGCATGAGCTATGCCGGGATACTGCCTAGGTGTTGAGTGATGCCACAGAATATCCCAGTACGCATAGCTCCGTGCGGTTCCCAAATCTGGGAGATGCACAGTGGTCGACCCTCCGAGCTCTGTGTAAGGCGCGATATGCAGACTGTCACTCGACGCCCTACTGAGAGATATACGTACATGCCCGAATTAGGCAGGACGATGCAATCATAACCCCTCTCGCTGCCTGCTATGTGTATGTTGGAGATGTGATACATTGATATGTATGCACTGGCTGATTTGGGGACAAGCGTTGGGTCCCTCCGTACAAACGTGGTTCCCTCATAGGCAAAGGGGAATAACACCCAAATCTCATAATCAGCCCGTCAGGAATTGCGAGCATAAGTTCAAGATGGTGATATATATGACGTCGATATAGGGCGATGCTAGTTGTTTGTAGCCCACGAGCCAAGCATAGGTGCATGCTCTGCCTCCTGGGTAGGGACGATGCAATGCAGAATCGGCTTACTCCACCACACACGTGCATGATCCCCCAGAGCCTGTCTTCTGGAAGTGACCTGCAAGATCTCCTCTTCTCCTCCTAATCCAACAACCCTTCTCACCCTTCCCTTCCTGTCCAAACCAACCCAACCTACAACTCCCACCCCTCCACCCCCTCCTCCTCTGCCCCAGCACCACCCAACCCCAACCAACTCCTCCACCCCGCCCGCCACCCATCCTTCTTTCCTTTAGCCTGCGTTTTCTCCCCCGGCAATCTACACGCCTCAATCTCCTCCCCCGTAACGTTCTTCCACGTCTCCACCGGTATCCAACCAATATACGCCCGATCTCCAAACCCGCCGATCCAGTACACTTCCTGCACAACCAGGCGCACGAAGCTGCTCTCGTGGATCCGATTCCCGGGGAGCCAGGCGGCAGCATCCGGGTGCGACTTTACGAAGCAGGGCGGTATGGCGTGTGTTAGAATTTCGGTTGGGGAGCTGGGAGGGAGGGGAGGGGTTAGCCAGAAGGTAGGGAGAGGGTAGAGAGAGGATTGAGAGGAATGTTGAGAGGAGTTTGGTGGGGAATTTGGGGAATGGGAAGGAGATGGATGCTCACATATCCTCCAGATACCCAATCAGCGAGAATCTCGGAATCGCGGCCGCGCTGTAGGGACGGTGCGATGGGTATGGCGGGTGCCAGCGCAGCGAGAGGGTTATGTTTGAGCCTGCGGCTGTGTTCTTGAAGGATGTGGCGATTTTGATGGCGAGGATTGTTGGGTTGCCTGCGTGTGTTATGCTGAGTTAGCATTTGGTCAGGCTGCTTGCATTGCTAGTATATCTTGAAGCTCTTGCATAGCACATATCTAGGTAAAGTATAATCATCGAAGATGCGTACCAGAGTCGGCCTCGCAGTCTGCAAAATAGTCCATGAGCCCAATTGGCGCGCCGCCAACGTCGGAAGGTCGGTTCTCGGAGACATCGATGGAGGACGAATGTGAGGAGGCGGGGAAGATGGTGGAGAGCGTGCCGATGTTCTCGAGGTGTAGAATGCGGCGCGCTTGGATGGCGGACTCGTGAACGGTGGGTATCTTGTAGGTAGGGTCGGTTGATGGGGGGTTGGAGAAGATGTGCTGCGGGGAGGGCAGGTGGGAGGCGTAGATGAGGGGGATTGAAGAGAGTAAGGCGGTTAGATGCATGGTCGGGGGTCAGTGGCCACTGCCACCAGGTTGGTACTGTGCTGGAACGCTGATGGGATCTAAGATAGCGGAAGGTGGATGGTGAGCATTGATGGAGCAGGATGAGGATGTAGCGAAGTCGCAGATGTGCATCACACGACGCGCTGCCGCGGGGATTGCCGCACACATGGATAAAGGATTCCCAGGTATGCAAACTTTGTGATATTGTGTTATGTTCCTCTAACTGAAGGTCGAGAACAATCGATTGCTACAACGCGAACGCTGACAAGCTGTATCTGTGATGTACTACGTTGCGCCAGCCTTGTCAAACCCATGGACGTTGTTGACCCGAGGAATGCTTTATCGCTGGATAAATCTTATCAGATGGCGCTAGTCGAATCGCCGCTGACTCAGACACAGCACGTGAACTCGCTAAGGTCCTCGAACCACAGCCAAATTCGACCTTCTCCTCATCGTCGGCAGTAAGAGTCATCCGCAACCCACGGTCGCACCTTCATCCTGTGAGTATAAGATCCCATTTGAGCCCCCCCGTACGTTTCTCTAGCATACGACAAAAAGCTCTTTGGCATTCCCTGCTCCATCTGCTTGGGCTAACAACTGGTTCGCCACACAGCAAAGCTTTCGATCAACCCACACGCTCTCCGTCAAACACATCGAACCCATCAACCGCAATCATGGGTAAAGTCCACGGATCCCTCGCCCGTGCCGGAAAGGTCAAGTCGCAGACACCAAAGGTACGCATACTCGATTCTTGGGGTGGTATGGGTGCGGGATAATGGGATACTGGAGAGAGCATGCAGTTCTGTGCCGCTGTCCAGGGTTCCGGGTCATGATGGAACATTTGGAAATGATACAGAGGACAATGCTGACGACAATAATCGTACAGGTTGAGCCCCAGGAGAAGAAGAAGACCCCCAAGGGCCGCGCCAAGAAGAGAATCACCTACAACCGCCGCTTCGTCAACGTCACCATGACCGGCGGAAAGAGGAAGGTAAGCTACAAATCGCCCTCAGACGGCTATCCGTTGGCCTGCAAATGCTGATCATGGAATAGATGAACCCCAACCCGACTTCATAAGCGGATCGTCGAAGGTGAAGCGGGCATAGAGATGGACACAATCAGCTAGAAAACTTTGTCATGGATTCGGTTTTCTCGGGATGGTATGACTCTGGATCAGAGGGACTGAGGGTCTCACATCGTGGTGGGCATGGACGTCGCATGACCGCATGAGAATGAAACCTCACGCTTTGGGAGGAAAGGGGCATATTCATGGCGTACGATGTATATTCGGCTTTGCGGGCTATCAAATCTAGCTTTTTGTCACTCTCGACGGCGATTCCTATGTGGTGTTATCCTGCAAAGCTGTGCAACTGGATTGACTCTTGATTCGCGGTTTTCCGTATGCTGAATCTAGCAGATACACAGAATCGCGGCTCTCCCATCGTTGAAGGAGAACCTTCGCATTCATTCATCAACTGCGTTTGTTTGAACCTCGCAACATACACGATTGGTTGTCTTACCTAGGTACTGTTTGACAGGCAGCCGAGCCAAGCCGGGGAAGCGCGGCGGACCGAGGCGACGTCACCAGCCCAACCTCACCTGGTAGCTGTTTGGTCGTCTCAACTCGAAACTTGATCCCACATCTAGCCCTAGCACCAGACCTTCCACAACAGAGCCATGTTCAAGAAACTCTTCGGCGAGGCAAGTCTTTCTGCAATTGACATTCCATCTCCCCAATCTGACAAACCACATAGCACGGCGCGAAGAACGTCGTAACGCTCTTCCACAAGCCCTCCAGCCAGCCGTCGACCCGCGTCTTCACGATCCTCAAGCAAGCGCACGCAACCGCCGTGTCGCATTCGACCGAAGACCAGGCCAGCAGCCACACAGCGCAGGAGAAGGCCGAGAGGCACGAGTTCGAGCTCGATGTTACAGAGGAGGCCCCAACAAGCGATCAGCTGAAGAACATCCTGGAGTACCTGGGCGGTCCAACGGCGGGAGCTGCGGGCAAGATCATCAAGGGTGCAAGGGATGAGAGTGATGCATTGAGGAGGCTGAACGATGATGGAGAGAGCTTTGTGAGGCCTGTGGTAAGTGGTTCATACGGGGAGTGCGGTTTTTTTAAGGCATGTCCAAGACAATGCTTGGACTTTTGATACTGTATCTCAAGGGTATCAAAGGTCTGGTCGCTGCCCGGTTTGGGACCGGGTATCCCTTGATAAGACCTAGATGTTACATACATGTATGGACGGAGGCGCTAACGAGACCGTAGGTTGTGGACTGGAATCAAGGAAAAGCAGGTAGGTACCACGGTACCGATGCGGTTGATCAGGAAACTAATATTTACAGTCGCGGGGGAAAACGAGTCTGAGATTCTCAATCTGCTGAGGTCGATCCCAAAGGAGACTAAAAAGGCGTAGACTGGGTCGTGCTGCCGAAACGGCTACTGGAATGGTGTACAAAAATGTATATTCTCCCGTCACAACGGACCATTTGCATAGGCGCGGGAACTGTGAACCTTGGACGATAGTTGCCAGGTCTGAGCTTACGAGCAAACAACGGACATCTAGGACGGGTAGATGCGTACATGCCGGCACCCTGTTTTGTAACCTTAGATTAGGATGCCAGACTACATCTGTATGGATGTGTTTCATGCTCGACCGGTCAGGATGTAGGTATGCCTGTGACCGATCCACTCTCCATGTGGTCAAGCAATGTTCCGGTCTGAGAGCAAAGCCGCATCTCGCCATGTCTTACAGGGCCAGAATCATTTAGGACAGTGGCGTGCGGGATCAAGAAGCATCTTGACATCTCTGAGAGTATTGAAGAAGTAGGAACCTCCGGTCCTCTGGTGTTGAAGGCTTGGGTCGTGAGTATCCTCTTTTCACTGTCTCGTTCCTTTGCCTTACCAATTGTTCGTACGGCTCTTGCGCTTCTACTATACCACCAGTCGAAACTTCCTCGGAATCGCGCTCTCCCGGTGAAAGCGTGGTGTCCGGATCCTATTGTCTGTTTACGCGCCTCTTTCACCACCAAAAGCTCGCGCTGCCGACCGCCTCGTTAGCGCGCCTACCTGCCCACGAACTCTCGCCCTCGCAGCTTCCTCACGCCAATTCTGAACTTCAACACTTGTTTTTCCATTTTCACTGCAACTTCTCATTCCCCACTCCCGCCTTCTCTTTTGGCGTTTGGCGTTGCGGAGCGTGCATCTTCAATCTGCCTTCTGCCCTGCAAGCTCCACTCTGACAGCCCTGTCATCTTGAGTGTTTCTTTTGTCTATTTCCAGCTTCTGATCGTTTGTTCCAAACGAACATGGCTGAGACTGAACGAATCGCGGCCAACACGGCTACCGATGCCGAAGTTACTCCAAGCATGGACACTTCCCCTCCCCTGTCCGAGAAGACGGTCGTCGCGTTTCCTCAGGCTGCTCCGCCACCGCCAGAGCCTCTCTCAGAGCCCTCCTCTGAGCCGCAAAAGGTGGACGAGCAACTCCCGATGCCGCATCTAAAACTGGCTCTCTTCTCGACCCATGGTGGTCAACGTGAGCCGCGCGAGCTCACCACGCCTGCCTACTATCCTCCTGTCATTGTCCACAGCGGCGGTATCGAGGACGTTCTAAAGTCGGCGGCCCACTGGCGTAAACAGCTCCCGAAGCAGTATCACTGCATCTTCCCTGGTTGCGGATATCACATCACCGACTTTTGGGATGCCCACGACATCCATTCAGAAACACCACAATTCCTAGAAAAGGTTCTCGATTACATCCAGCACCAGAATCTCTACTTTGCGCGACAGTCCGCTGTTGCCTGGGCTTCTCAGAACCGTGAGCGCCTGAGCGTTGTTGCATCCGACGACATCTATGATCCCAAGAATCCGATCTCTTGTGTAGACAAGATCTTCACCGATCGCGATAAAGAGCAGTGTCCCCGGCCTTTTCTTTGGCACGTGGCGAACATCATGCGGACGGGTATGTTGAACGCCGTAGCCAAGCAGCAAGCGGCGGAAACGGCGGCCAATGCTGGAGAAGCGGGCAAGGCGGTCGGCAGCGATGGTCGCAAGTATGATCCCAAGGCCAAGGTGAGGCCTGTGGCGGAGAAGAAAGCCAACGTCGCTGCAGAGGAGAAGCAGCCTAAACCTGGTCTTTTTCCCGGCAGCGGACCCCGTAAGCCCCAGTCTTTACTGCTTTCACATTTAAGTTGTGGACTGACGGTCGCCCCAGAGATGCTTGGCCAGCCTCCTCTCGCCGTGCCAGGTTCAAACCAGTTCCCACCTGAGGGTTACCCGCACCTTCCGCGCAATGCTGTCATGCCTCCTCGGCCAGTGCCTCCGCCTCACGTTGGCATATCGATGGGACCTCCGATCGTGTCATCTCCTCCAGTCAATCCAGCGGTCCTGCGAAATACCAAAGGAAGGAATGCTCGGCAGAGGTCTGGCTCCAACAACCAGTCCATGGGCCATCATGGATGGGCAGAGAATGTGCAATATGGTCAACATCCTCGCCAGCTTTCGGGTGGATTGCCAAACATGCAGCCTCTTCCCTTCCACGGTCCCCCACCAATCGGCCAGCACCCGATAAATCCTCTGACTGGTTTGCCGCCATTTCCACCAAATGCTGTCATGCCGTCCCCGCCTATGCCACCAACTCTACCGTACATGCCTGGTCCTCCAGGAATGATGCATCCGCCGGGGATGTTTGGTGGTCCTCATATGGGACCAATGCCAGCCAGCTTTCCGCCAGGTGGCCCAATCCGTGGCGATATACCCATGGGAGATATGACGAACAACGGGCGCTTTCCACCTGATGTCAACGATTCACGGATGGGCCCACGTCCTCCTATGAATCGCCGCAGCAGCCGAGGCCTCTACAACCCATATGGGTCGGAGCGTCCAGACTTTACTAACATACCTGCCCAACCGAGCGGTCGGAAGACGAGCCGTAGCAGCTTCTCAAACGGAGCGCGAAATAGGAAGGTTTCTCTCGGCTCTCAGAATCGCCCAAACAATTTCGCCTCATATGACATCCATCCGGCGGCACCAAACGCTCCGAGATTCAATAGTCACCCAATCGATCATCCCTACTCAACGAACGCACCTCCCGATTTGCCTGTGGCCGGCGAAACTGATCCGACGGTGATAAACGATCGCCTGCGTGGCTGCGACGAGATGTGGATTGGTCCGGAGAACGATTTCGTCACACACCTCATCATGTTCAACATTGCTGAAGAAACGAATGATGGAGACCTACGCAATTTCTTTGGCAGGGTTGGACCTTTTCCGAGCAAGATTTTCATGAACGAGGACAGGAATAAGCACCTCCTTGCATACGTACAGTAAGTGCCTGCCATACTGTGAGATATATAGAAGTACTGATAGCCCGGCAGTTTCCAAACACCCGCTGATGTAGCTAATGCCCTTCGTCTTGACCGCGAAATACTCCACGGCAAATCCGTGTCGTTGAAAGTCCCGCGCTTTTTCTATTCGTTTCCGAAGAAGCCTGGTCTGACACCACCATACTATGCCGCCATGACGAACACGTCACGTCAGCCTCCACAGGGCCATCAATTCCAGCGTCGTATGTCAGAGGCTCAACAGGGCCATGATTTGAATATGGAAGCTTTCGAGCCACCGAAACCAGCCTCCTATTCTCCACAAGACGCGAGGAGTGACCTTCCAATCCTTAACGAAGCTGCTCCTCAACAGAAGGCCGCCGAGACTATGGCCACTGTCGGAAGCCCCGAGACTCGCAAAGTCCAGAAGAAGAGCCGATCACCCAAGAAGAAAGGGGAGACGATAGTGGAGAAAACCTCTGAGGAGAGGGAAATTCCAGAGATGGATCTCGAGGAGCAACGAAGAAATAAGGGGCAAGCTGGTCCTACCGAGGTCGTGAAGGACACCTTGGATGAGACACAACCCAGTGCGGCCCCGGCTGTCGAGGTATCTGCATCGGTGGAAGATGACGAAGTTGTATCGGCACAGAAGGATGATATCACTACCACTGCTCTACCGCATCCAGTTGAAGCTGAGATGGCTCACCAACCCGAGATTCAGCAGCGGGGGTTCGCACCGAGTGCTGAGCTGGCATCTTTGGCACAAGACTCTGACTCTACTGAGGTCATCATCATTGCACCCGAGACTTCGACTGAAGTACCGACGGTGGCTATTGAGAATAATCTGCAGACACCTTCGGACGTGCAGTCGCCTTTACAAGTGCCTTTAGAATCCGACCTTCCTGGGGAGAAACTGAATGCAGAATCGATTGGTTTAGACAAGCACAGCACCGAGGATAGCCCGCCTGTCGACCACCCGACTCACACCACCAAGGTGGAGGACGTGGTCAGTGACGAGGCTCTTGCAGAGGAAGAACCGAGTAGCTTCTTGTCAGCCAAAGAGTCACAATCCGAGAACGAAAAACAGGAGCCGATAGTAGAGGATGTTCCTTCCAAGGAAGAAAACCTTGCGGAAGAGATGGAGCCTGTCCCTACTACTGTCCCAACAGCTAGTACTGTCCCTATAGCAGAGCAATCCAAGGAAGCAGAGTCGGCTGCCCTAGTCACTGCTAGCGAGATCAAAGATGTTGAGGCAGCTGGTACCGTCGAAGGAACAGCGAAGGAATCTACCCCCTTGTTAGCCGTACCACATGGTCCTGCTTCGAAAAAGGGCGCATCTCGGACTGAATCTCTGTCTGTGTTCGGCAAATCCAAATCGGAAGCTAGGAAGGAGAAAGCTGCAAAGAAGAAGGAAAAGAAGAAGACCAAGTCTCAGAAGAGCGGTCCCGCTTCGAAGGCGCTATCGGCATCCATGGTTCCCACCGCCTCCTCTTCTGGTACTGCGAGCCAAACGCCATCTGTGCCCACATCACGCAAGCCTTCTATAGCCGAAGGATTGAATTCAACTGAAACCGTGAATAATAAAAAGATCAAGGCCGAGGAACACAGCCACGTACACACCGCCAATGACGTTCCCGGCATGACCCAAGGTTCCGAATCAGATCATAACGTCCCTTTAGGCGCGACCCAACAAGCAACTCTAAATGTACCGTCCTCTGATAATAACACGCAACACGCTACCACTATCGCTACCACTGCCGAAGAGGCGCGTCAAAAATCGAAGAAAAGCGAGATAAAGGTCGCGGTCCCGAACATTTCCTTCACTGCCCGATCATCTTCGCCCAAGTCTAGCGGCGATTCGAGTCCAACGGCCACAATGAAGACGCCAACTGATGGTGACACGTCACCTCGAGGTACAGGTTCACTGGCATCATCACATTTCGCTGTATCCAACTCAATGTCCCCAGGTCTGGATAGCGGTGCTGACAACGAAGCGCCTGAGGCGTCATCTGTCACAAAAGGTATGTGCCCTGCTTCATTCTTTACACCGCATGCTAAGATGCCACAGAGAAGAAGACGACGACACCAGCTTCTCCAGTAGACAACGCCTCTGTAACGTCCTCTAGTACTGTGAAGGACCAAAACATCTCACCGCCGTCATCTCCCAGCCCCACCACAGACGCCTTCGTCACTCCCCTTCAAACCCCCTCTGCACTCACCACCTTCGACCAGCAGCAATCAGCGCAGGCAAAGAAGGCACAAAAGAAGCGCGAGCAGAGGAAGAAGAAGAAGGAGAAAGTAGCGGCGGAGACCGATGCCTTCACAGAGCAGATGAACCAGATCGCCTTCCTCAGGACCGCAAAAGCCTCCACATCCCGCCAGTCCTACTACGACCAGGCGCGGGATGACAACTCCTCCACATCGACCAAAACATCTGCGGAGCAGCTCGAAAAGGTACTAACAACCATCAAGGAGCTCGAGGCCAAAACCAAGACCAAGGCTTCCACCCTATCGACAAAGAAGCTTTGCTAATTATTGGTAGGATCAACGGGTGAGCATTCTCCAGGACATCCAGGACTATGCTCGCGAAAAGGCCCTTGCTTTGGACGGGGCGCTTAAAGTCCCCCTCCCTGTCGGTGCACCAAATGAAGCTGCCTACGCTCGCCCGCTTTCTTTCGCGGACGTGGAGAAGTTGTTAGATGAGAGGCAGGTGCCGAACTTGGGCGAGCGGTTAATGGGTGGGAATGGTAAGGTGCCGAAGGCGGGAACGATTCCTTTCTTTCAGCAGGAAGAGTTGGGGGAGGGCGTTCTGGGGCGCTAAAGGATTTCAGGACTTTGAGAAGGGGAGGTTAATGGTCGGCGTGGGTTGGTGCTGGGGTCTGACTTTTCGATACTCTTTGTACGTATTCATGGGGATGAGGCACGAATCATGAGTCATGAGCTCCGAGCTATGAGGCACGAAGACACGGGCCATGATGGCGTTGGCGCATCTGTTCGAATATATGCAAGTCGAGACATGGACGGGGTCCTTGATGATTGCGGCGTCCATTGGTGGCAGACGGCCTCATCAGTGTTGAGTGGGACACGTAGGGTTGATAGGCCAATGTCATTGTCGAATTCATGGGTGTGTCTTGTGTTACCGAGCTGGGGTGAGGAGATACCCTGTTTCATGGAGTGCCTGCGCAATGAGGCGTATGTCGGACCTAGTATGGGGCCCACCACTACTCTCCCTTTCTCCCACCCTACTAGACGGATGGCATAGCACAAGGCTCGTAGAGTCCGACCTGGCCTGGTTATGTGGTACACACAAGCCCTCAGATTCTCTTGCTCGATTGTTATATTTCTGTTCGCATTCGAAATGAAGGATATGTCTGGGGGGTATCAATACTAGGGTAGATCGCTATAGATGGGCTAGAGATGCCGCTTGCTTCTTTTCACCACTTTCTCTCCTTCTTCTTCCTCCTCCTCCTCCTTCCACTCCTCCTCCCTGGCCATCTTCCCTTTTTCGCCACGATAGGAATTGCGTCCGAAGCCCACGCATGCCAAAAAACCCAGCTCTTTCCATCCCTCCGCCGTCACATCTGACCATGACCGCACTAACCCCAAACCTCTACCTACTCCAAAGTCTGCACAATCCTCGCATCGAATTTCGACGTCCGGTTTCGTCGTCTCGGCTCCACGTTCGTGCGCTCACGATCGCGGTCTCGCTCGCGCTCAAGATGGACCCGCAAATCCGAAGCCTGTCTGTCCATTTCAGCACGGCGCGGACCCGCGCGCGGATCGCCTGGGAAGACGTGCTTCGACTTCGAACTCGGTTGGATATGCGTTGGAGGGATTGCTGATGCGGATGCGGGTGCTACTGCTGATACTTGTGCTCGTGCAGGTACTTGTGTCTGCGTATGTGGCTGTCGCGGATGCTGGGCGGACTCGGAAGAAAGGCTCCGGTCGTTTGTGGCGCGGCCGCGGAATGAGGATAGTAGGTCCTGGCGCTCTTGCTCGGTGTCGCTTGTCAGATCTATGATGTCGCTCTGGGGCGATGTGACGGTCGCTGTGACGAGGTTTTGTGCTGGGGATTTGGGTGGTTGTGGAGGAGTCGTGGGATCAGTAGCAGCAGCAGGTGGAGGAGAAGCTGGAGGCGGTGGGTGGTAACGTGGTTGTGCGGCAGCTGGGCTTGAAGATGGGCGTGGCCCGTTCGGTGGGAAACCGTAGACGTAGAGGTTGTTGTAGGGATTGCCGTCGCTTCTTTGCCACAGCCCTTGATGGATGTAGTTGTCTAGAGGACCGTAGGGATAGGGAGCATGGTCTGTTGGAGCTGCGCCTAGATTGGGGGCCTGTGACAACAACGGGATGTTTGGATTGTATGGGGGTTGGGATACGTGGTAGGGTAGCGCTAAGGGTGCTGATGTAGTCGTTGCTTCAGCTTGCGAGGCTTTGGTCCCCATGGGCGCGGTAGGAGCACGATAATCGTGCGGCTTCGAGATTTGGTTCTCATGATTATGTGTCGTTGTAGCCTTCTGGACTGCAGTTCTTTTGATCTTCGCGGGCGCTGCTGGTCTGGTGTCTGGCTCCTGCTTCAAAACTGGGTGTGATGGTTGAGGAAGGGTGGTTGCGCTTGGTGGAGGTTCACCGATTGGAACAACTGTAGATCTGATAGCGGAACGGCTTGATGCGAGTGCTGAGTCTTGCTCTACGGGTGGCGGGTCATCACTAAGTCGCGGTCTCTTACGTGGCCGTACCTCATTCGATAGAGCCAAAGGTTTCTTCTTTGTGATAATTGTCCCGGGCGCCACTTTTGGGTGTTTCGTTCTCATCGTAGGGCGGCCTCTCTTCACGATTAAAAATGTCGGTGGCTCCGGCTGTTCCGGCTCTGCTCCGAATTCGGTAGGAGCGGGAGGGGGTTCTTGCGCTGTGCGGTCAATCGTACTTCCATCAACGGCCCCTCGAATTTGTTCTAGGTTGTCGATAAAGTTCCAGGTGGTTTTCCAAACATAAGCGTTCATACGCAAGTCCTTGTGGTGCTCTCGAAGTAAGGTACGGAATTGACGAATGTCCCCAATGAGTAGCCGATTGTTGCGGGACTCTGAGTAAACAGATATCAGAACAGATATTGCCACCATCTCTACTGGGGCAAACGTTTGCACGCGTGTGAAAGCTCTCCCGACGTTGGTGAAGGTGTCTGGATCCAGCTCAATCAGTTCTTTAAAGGTTTTGAACACGCTTCGCAAATGTGACTTCGTAGCGTCATCCAGAGCCGCACGATTTTCCAGGAATTTAGGCAAGGCTTTGTGGTTCGTCCTCAGTACTGGAATGCCGTTGGCATTGGTAGGATGCTGGACTTCGAGAATCTGGCTGAAACATGACAGCACCATCTGGAAATCTTTGGCGCGGGATCGATCTTTGAGTAGCGAAACGATGGTCGAGAAGTCATCCACGTAGAGCTTCCCAAGTTCTTGCCAAACACCGGTGGCAGCTCGCATCTTCTCGGCCAGGTTCAATTGAACGCCCATCTGCACTCTTGCGAAGAGATCTTCCTCTTGCTCGGTTGACAAATTGGCGAACTCGAAGGAAACGAACTCTTTAGCCAGAAACTGTTTCCGGTTTGTTTCCGATAGCACGTTCCTGAGACGCCCCTGAGGGTGCTCGCAGAAATACCTACAATAGTAAGCAGATGTCGAAAACACGCAGACTCAGCGTTGAGACGGAACACGGCTTGATGCTCTGATGGTAACATGGGATTTCTCACCATTTTTGGCCTAGATGATCATTGCACGGAATGATGCCTTTGACGAAAGCCTGAACCGAAGATAATCGTTGCTTTCCATCGACGCAGACCAGAATGTGTCGTATCGGACCGTCTCCCTGATTTGGAAGTGGTTTCCTGTTGAGGATGATAGGGGGAATGTAGTAATTCTCTGTCATATATCATCAACGTCTTGAGCGTTAGTATTCAGGAGGTTAGCTTGCCCATTAAGGAGTTGACGAGGCCAGTCATGCGGTCCGCTGCAATGTGTCAGATATATGAAATGGGCACTCTGCAACATTATGACATACCTGTCCAGACCACTTCTCGTTGATATTCAGGATCCACATCGATGTTGCCAGCCTCTAACTCGTCTACACCGCTGCGTAAGTCAACTGTCGGTAAAGCCAGTACCCAAACTCACCCATGAGCCATGCCAGATGCCGCACAACAACGACAGATCGCGAGAGTTGGGGCCGCGGTTTGAACGATGTAGAGTCTCCATCGTCGTCGTCATTGTAGAAGTCGTCAGGATCCTCTTCTTCTTCTTCTTTGATCAAGGGCTTGGACTGTAAGCGGCTGGCGTAAGTGATCTGGAAAGCTTAGCGCTTACCTCGCTTGGTGGTTGATACACCTCCATAGATTAGCCTTGTAGGTTGTTGGATTTGAGGTGAGTGATTGGCTTGTAGCTGCTGCCTTGTGAGGCCCACTTTGGGCATGCCCCACTAGTTTCTAGCTCTATATTACTAAGCAGCCATAATAGACTATCTATTCATTTTTATTACTAGTTGCTTAGGCTTTTTAGAAAGAGGCCACTATAGAATATTGAGTGGAATAGAACTCTAAATGAAAATGTGGGAACTTGTAGGTTTATATAGGCAAGGAAAACTGGGGCACGCTAGCAAGGCAGCAATATTGAATATCCTTGATTGACTGCCAAGCAGTCACCAGACCACCCGCATGAACTTATGCAGAGTAACCCCCTGGCGAGGATTATAAATCAGAATCATACGAAGAGCGCGTATCTATTGGTTCACGAAACAGTGAAGCGTATATCGCCCTCCATATAGCGTTGTACAATGTTGACGCAAGACTTCTGTATGTGATTCAATCAATACCGGCTCCTCGTATGCCACTCATGCTGCTTCCTCGCGGTGGGCGGCGCATCATGAAGTTGGTGAATCCTCTCCATGAAAGTCTGCCATTCCTTCTTGCAACACCTTCCTCAGTTGAGCTGCAGCGCGACCCAGCTCTCCACCACCCTTGATTGACTGGTCGATGCCTGCGATAATGGCTGCTTCTGCTCTGTGGTGAAACACTCGTTGTCGATCTTCCCTGTCCTCATACATTTCGGCCTCTTCGTCCCTTGCTGCGCCAAATAGGTTCAGATGCGCAAAGGCGTATGATCGTTCCGGTAACATGTGATGCGTAGTCTGCCATAGTGGGAAAGTTGCTCCACTAGCAGTAGTCGGGGTGGCACCCCGCGATGGCACCAGTCCAGCTCTGAGAAAGGAAACCAGCCCATTCATCTGCTTGACCTGGACCTTGGCATCTCCTCCGGCTTTACCAAATGACTTTGGAGCTGACCAGTTACCCGTGACATCGTTCTGCCAGCCTAAAAGGTTGAGGAAACACTTGAGCATCTTGACCCAGCCGCCTGCGCAACCAACCACATCGTCACCGGCAACTACGAGCAGCCACTCCAGAACATCGAGAGCGAAGATACGTATCTCAGTAGCAAGATGTGTCATGCCTGCTCGTGTATGTAGCAAGAGCTGATCGCTATGGCTCGCAATCTCGGCTGGAGGCAAGCTTTGGAAGAGCTTTAGAAGCTGTTGGCGAACAGCATTCGAGCCATCCAGGATGAGACGTTGGACAGCGGGTAAGATTACTGATGAAGGTTGTGGTAAAGGAGAACCCGGCGGATTCGTGGCAATCGCTGTCGTTAGATATGCCAGCGAATCCCGTCTTTGCGAGTCAGATTTGTGGTTGAGAAGTGATAAGTGATGCGCACACTGCGCTGCTATGGTTGGAGCATTGGCAGAAATCGACTGCTGGGTTAATACAATAGCTGGTAAAATGTGAGCTCACGATCAAACTGGCTGGGGATGTTTTTCAATAGTACATTTGGCTTTGAAGCTCGTATCGGTAAAGTTGGCTGCTTTTGGCTTCGTCTTTCCGACCCTCAGTTTTGGTTTCTAGAAGCTGTTAATTCACGTTTACAAATCGCTTCTGTGGAGCAATGCGGACCTGGAAGTCTTTCTTCTTTTCCTTCTTTCTCTTCGCACTCGAACCCATGCTTTCGCCTCACCCACAATCGATATGCTGAACGGAGGTGATATAGAGAGTCAGGGTGAGCATGAAGGCCAAATATCTGGCGGTTCAGACAGTCTCGTGAATGGCGATGGGACCTCGCAATTTTGGATATTGCGGCGCCGCTAGTCCACTTTGGGAAGTAAAGGCTTGGCATAAACATAGCAAACAAGCACCGACGACCAAGCCGTTCTATGCTCCTACACCGAAATCCGCGCCGACAAAACCCATACCAACATTGAAGTTGCGCTCAGTTTTGCAGCCATGGCTCAGCAGACTGTAAGTCATTCACTTCCGCAATCCAGACGCTGACACTGACAATTGTCCAGCCGGACGAGACATTGGCCCTACTCACGCGCCTGAGCCAGAAACCTGGTGTGCAAAGCACCCTTATACTATCTCGCGAGACTGGTGCCATCGTACGCACATCCGGCTTGATCTCCAACAGTGCATCTGCGAATCCCAATAGCACCTTACCTGCCTCGAGCGAAGCCACGCCGGATGCATTCACGAATGGGAGAAAAGAAAGTGGGATACAGAGCGCAGAAGATGTAGCAAGCAAGGTGTGGTCATTTCTGGGGGCCGCAGGAAGTCTAGTTGATGGGCTAGACCCTGAGGACGAGGTAAAGCTACTACGGCTGCGGACGAAGAAGAACGAGCTTGTTATAGTTCCAGGTCGGTGTAGTAGATTCTGCGATGTCCCTACTGTGGACTGACTGTAGGTCAGATCCGCATTTCATACTGATTCTGATACACGACACTCCGCCTGCCTAGAGCCACAACACGTTTGATCGCCTCACGACCTTCAATTGACACCCTAGAAGCGTGTATCCTCTCTACCAATGAGCCTCGCTGATTTCGACTTGGTTCACATCAACGCCTTCTTTGTACCATCGGTCTGTTGGCGGAGTGAGCATCCACGCGTGGAATCGACATGTTGAGAACCGTATCGAATTACGAGAAGACCAGGAGCACTTACCAGCCTCGCCAATTTCAACGTCGTTCCCGCTCATCTGCCTCTTCCTCATTCGACCATCCTCGGCGAACGTCCAGTCCTCCAGGCCATAGCAGCGCTTCCACTTCATGCCATCATGTGCATCTTGGTATTCGTACCAGAACTGCACGGCGATCTTGTTGTCCGTGAAAGCAAAGAGCTCCTTGCGCAGGCAGTAGTTCTTCTCCTTCTCCCACTTCTTGGTCAGGAACTCTTCAATGGCTGCTGTGCCAGTGATGAACGTGGAGCGGTTCCTCCAAATGCTGTCGGCTGTGTACGCTTTGGAGATGGTTCTGGGGTCCCTGGGTGGGTCATTATAAGAGTCCGCTATGCAATGAAATTGGCATACTGGGTGTTCCAGAGATCCTGTGCCTTCTTCACTTTGGCGTTGGCGGTCTCCTTGGTGAATGGTGGGGCAAGCGACATTCTGAAAAAAGTACTGGGGCTGTCCAAAGGTAAACTGGAGGTGTATCAACACAGAGCGGGAGAGGAGGAGATGGCATACTGCTACTGTGGTCCTTATAACTCGAGTATAGAGCAGCTACTCCGTTGATTGCGCATGCAATCCTGCAAAACAAATGTTCAAGCTTCCACGAGAGATGCCGTCGGCATCAGCGCACGGCCCGAAGCTTGATGACTACTCATTACATACTACTATACCTCCGATGTCCGCAGGACGACCGAGGCGCGCACGAAACACACTCATCTTTGACCGGGATGCACTCGCCGGCTCAGCCGATGTCCATGCGGAATACCGGAGAAGATGCCGGAGAAGACTCTGGAGAAGACGTCGGAGCCAACAAGGTGCGCTCCAGTATCACGAATAGTAATACGGCCCGGCATTCGTCAGATCCGATGTTCTCGAACCCCAGAATGGCGTCATATTAGTGCCCCGCGCTGTACTGTTATTGATAGAGCTCCAGCTGCTGCTGCTGCTGCTGTGCCCCTCCACAGAACTACCCTACCCAGCGATTCTCCTCAATCAATCCAATCTCGACAACCCCAGCAACCCAACCACACACCAGCAAACATGGCACCACTTCAAGTCGGCGACACCTTTCCTGAAGGAGTAAAGTTCGAGTACGAGATCCCCTAGTTCCCGGCGTTTTGACACTCCTTCTACCTCCCTTACCTACCCCGCAATTGCCTGCAGGTACCCACGCCGTGATGTGGAATCTTGTAGGCGCGGAAGCTTGAGGCGATTAAGCATGGTATAGGTGCATGCATGGTCCCGCATACGTGCGAGAGCTGGAGCGCCGATATGTATCCCTTCGCATGCGTGGACGGACATGTTGCAATAGACAGGATGAGCTTGGCTAACGCACCACCTCATTGACAGATGGGCACCGATCACCGAGTCGGACCCCACAGTCTGTGGCCGTCCGCAAGAGTACGATGCTAGTAAGGAGTGGAAGGGCAAAAAGGTCGTTCTCTTCTCTGTTCCTGGTACGTCCCCGCCTTCTCTACTCCCAGTTGGCGCGAGGCTGCTTCTTATCAGCAACATATGTTTTTCTTTATACAACTCTCTCTACGCGATTTTCGAGAGAAGAAGATGGACGTTTAAAAGTCACAAAGCATAATCAACACCCCAACCCACAACACCCTCTCCTCCCCCTCCCACCTAACCCCTAACTAACACTCCCCAGGCGCCTTCACTCCCGGCTGCCAAGCCCGTCACCTGCCCCCCTACATCTCGCACATCTCCGACTTCCGCGAAAAGGGCGTCGACATCGTCGCCGTGATCGCATCCAACGACTCGTGGGTCATGGCAGCATGGGGCAAAGTGAACGGCGTGACCAACGACGACCTGCTCTTCCTCAGCGACACCAAGACGTTCTTCTCGAAGGAGCATGGATGGCCGGCGGGCATGGGCGATCGCAATGGACGCTGGGCGATGGTGTTCGATAAAGACGGGAAGGTCGTGTATGCGGAGAATGAGACGAAGCCTGGGGAGGTTGGCGTCTCTGGTGCTGAGGCGGTTTTGGCGAAGCTGTAGACCAGCATAGGAAGTTGTGGTCGTATCGGAGTTGGTATGAGCTTTTGGACATGCGCTTCCGTATATGTCCATTGATGCATGGAGTGACTTAGGCTAGGTGCTCGCATGAGATGCAGGAATATCAGCCCATCCACTTCGTTTGCTGTCTATTCCATTGTGGCCCGAATCATAGCGCAAATCCGGTCCTGCACATTCTATTCTGACACGGAACGAGTCTATTAGTCTATACAAAAGGTACAAGGTATCTGCGCGAACTAGCACAAGTATCAAAACACCACATACCACCTAAGAACGCCTTTTGTCCTGATCACCCCCCAACCCCTCCCATACTACCCGCCTAGTACCCATGCTTCCCCAACTCCTCCTCCGTGTACTCCCAAAGCTTCTTCGCCAGCCCCTGATCCTTCGCATAGCTACTCCCACCCGTCAACTTCCCGACCGGGAAATACAACGCGCCATTCACCACATCCTCCTTCTTCTCGACCGCCGCCCACGTCTGATTCAACGCGCCTCCCTTCGCATCCCCAAAATGGCCCGGCAGGAACCTCGCCACACGACTATACACGGCGACCATCAACCCCATGAACCAGCCCTTGCGCATGCTGGCATACAAATCCGTGATGATAACCCCGGGGTGTATCGACACGCTCGTAATCTCCGGATACCGCACCGCCAGCTCCTTGCTGAACAGGATGTTGGCCAGCTTGGACTGGCCGTAGCGGCGCCACGTGCCGATGTTTTCGAGCGCGGCCTGGTCCCTGATGATGCCGCCCGAGGGCGCCATGTAGTGCCCCGCGCTCGTCACGTTGATGATGCGGACGTCGGCGCCGGGCTGTTTCGCGGTTGCGAGCAGTGTGGGGAGAAGCAGTTTGGTGAGCAGCGCGTGGCCCATGTGGTTTGTGCCGAACTGGATCTCGTAGCCTTCGGCTGTGAGGCTGTAGGGCGTTGCCATGACGCCGGCATTGTTGATCAGCAGATCGAGACGCGATTCGCGGGATTGGAAGGTTGAGGCCGCGGAGGCGATCGAGGCGAAGGAGGTTAGGTCGAGGGGTAGATGTTCGATGGGGGCGGAAGGAGCGGCGGCGCGTAGGTCGTGGATTGCGGATTCGGCTTTGGATGCTGTGCGGGCGGCGAGATAGATGCGGGCTGGGTTGTGCGCCGCGAGGTAGGCGATTGTCTCTTTACCTAGGCCGACATTGCCTGTGGTTTTGCTGTTAGTATCTCCATGCAATTGAAGCTGGTGGGTGTCCATGACGTACCACCTGTTACCAGGATCACCTTGCCCTCCAGATTGGGAATGTCG
Source organism: Lophiostoma macrostomum CBS 122681 (assembly GCA_010405375.1). Lineage (NCBI taxonomy): Eukaryota > Fungi > Ascomycota > Dothideomycetes > Pleosporales > Lophiostomataceae > Lophiostoma > Lophiostoma macrostomum. The sequence goes on along the minus strand of MU004351.1, from coordinate 58,942 downwards.
CTCGCTGGGTTGAAAGTCTTTCCCATTGTTGCCAATTATGCTCTGAGTTTTGGAAGTAGAAGTTGTAAGTAAAAGCTGCGGTTTTTCTCTGGAAGTTCGATGCTGAGAAGTTGAGACGAGAAGTGCTGCTTTATGAACCCATCCCAGCTCCAGAAAACACACGAATATATACACTGACGTTTACGAGAGCCGCCTCCAAAAGTAATCATGAAGACTGGGAATTTTCCGGCCGTGAACCGGCCTCATAGTTTGACCTAGCTCGTATGAAAGCTGATTGGTCCATTGTGACGATACGGCCGACGGAATCCGCAGGCAAGCAGAGTCCCCGAATCCGTTGGAGCAACGTCGCACCGGTCGCGCGGGTTAAAGTGGCTTGGTGATGTAGGAGACTTGTAGCGAGACGCAGGATGATGTCTCTTCCTTTGCTGCGATGTCTAGATGTCAGCTCGAGTAAGATGATGAATAACGATCCCCATGGCTCTTGCGTTCAACCTCGGCTTGTCTCCCCAGGCGGCTCTAGCACGGTCCCCACATCAAGCTTATCTCCATGCACTCGCCAATGCTGTTCTCCTCTGGCTGAGAACTGTTCGAGGACTCTATGCGACCATATGAGTTTCCGACGGAAGTGAAGCTTGCACAGTCACGAGAGGACATAGGAAAGCAGGCTGAAAGATTGAGGCTTGATCCATAGCCAAAACTTGGTTTGTCGAACTGTTTACTCAACACAAGTATTCATAGTGACCCCATCCCAGTCCCATCGACACCGAAAACTCAAATTCCAGCCTTCAAGTAATCATGACAAACGGCTCAAGTGTTCTCTCTTCTCACTCACTGATGTAGAAAGGTTATGCGCTCGGCACTATCATTACCAAGACCACACATCTCTCTGAAGGAACCCACTACCTCGCCCTTTTTCCGCACTCTCTCATCGAACAGCTCAAGCGGGCAACTGCGTCCAGGTCCGGAATCACAGCCGGGGAGAGCTGTGACTCCGTCGTTGATGTTCACTCGGACGAACCGCTTTCCACCGCCACCGCATTTCATCAGCTCGAAAATCGTGCGTCCGCCCATCGGGCTGACTTGAGATTTGCGCCATGTACGGTGTGCATCCTCAGGGATATGTGTAAGTGGCAGATGTTCTGCAGGGGTCATGATATCCAGAGCTGCTAGCATGGGTGCGGCGTCGTCGTCATGCACAAAGCTGAAGAACAGTCTTCCTACCTTATCTGCTTGCTTTCTACCAGCTTCTCCGACGCCGTGGCGAGCAGACGCGTCCAGCTTCATCATGAGGTTCTTTGTGGCGTTGAGCCACAGAAACCCCATACCGGCGCCGTACGGTGTTCCAGGCCCAGCGCGATAGTAGTGGTGGACGTCCCTCGCGTATTCAAACGAGAGGAAGTCGGATCGAGTAAAGACATGGCACCAGGGTGACGATCCGCGAACGGTAGTCTCGAAACCGCAAAGCTCTTGCATGGCGTAGAGTTCGTCATCTGTATAGTTGAGGCCTGGATTTTGCGAGAGCAATCGGGCACGGATAGAGGGGAAGTATGTAGCACGATACGCGTGCAAAGACTTCCAGCCCTTGGCCCAGCCTTCAGTCGTATCGGAGATGTAGTTGGTACACGTGTCGCCAGGGGTGAGCGTGTCCGCACCGAGATCAGACGTTTCGGGGATTACTTGAAGCGAGGATAGCGAAGGCCAGTCGAGACCGAAGAAGCCAGCAGCGAAGTATTTACCTGTGTCGATGACTCTTTGGGAATCGCTCGCCCAGAACGTAGTGTGCTGAGTTTTGGGTATGAGGTGTTGATAACGGGTGCGGAGGCGGACTCCAGTTGTGAAAGCTCCAAGGGTGCCCGAAAAGGGACCCGTTGAGGTCAGTTGAGCGAGTTGGGTATCGTCTATTATGCGTCATGTTAACTTGTGGTAATGCGGTCACTAATACATTCATGCTGGAAGGGAGAGTGTAAGGAAAGGTATGTGCTAAACCTAGGACCAGAATAGTAATGAGAGGTGAAAAGAGAAGACCTACCGGACCAGAAGAGCTCCCAGTCTTTGACGAACGAGAAATCCCCTTTGAATTCGACTTTGCTTTGCTTCAATCTTTCGAGAAGGTGCTTCATCCCTGGTGGTAGCATGAGCTTTCTGTAGTTGAGGAATCACATCTCAATTCAATAGGACTAAGAGATGACTTGGACCCACTGGTTCCAGTTTTTAGAGTCGGATACCTTTCCGCATGCCTGGACATCATATGCACCTGCTCGACTTCACATCCATCTGGGAGGGCAATTCCTCCATCGACTACATCTTGTAACTTCTCAATCCACGGACCGTTACCACCAAGATGGTACAGTATGTTCCAATCATTGGTAGTGATACCGGCATTCTGGCCTGAACCGTGACCTAAAAGTCGTTCTGGGTGAAACCAAGTCTCCCAACTTGAATGGTGAGGCTTGCCAGCGCACTCGTATTCGAAGTAGCCGGTGTGTTGCGTCTCTGATCCCGCTGTGACACAACTTTGGGGGCCTCGAGAGAGGTATTTCCATTGAACGCCGAGAAGTGCTGTCGTGATGGCCGTGACCAGGACCACAGTCGTCAGGGTTGATGCGGCAGCTGGCATGATAAGAGATCGCCCCTACTGCATGCAGAACAGATACGTGGAAACATTGCAAACAACCCCATGACGGACGAGTAGCACAAAAAACAAGTCTTGGCAGATTGCGTAGGGTGAGAAAGTCGGTGTGAGTGGTGAAGTTTTATCGATAGTGCCGAGGACGCTTGACTAGATGGGAAGTAGCTGCCATGCTCTTCTTCGTAACTCCAGATGTCGTACGAAGTACAGCACCTGGGCATGAACGACCGCACCCGGTACTGCCCAGTGTGATCGGATTCAAGACTGATTGCTTCACTGGGTTTAGCTGGGCAAAACTCAATGACGAGACTCTTGCGAAGATTGCGCAGTGGTTTTCGCATGACTAGAGATCACTACCTGCAGCAACACCATCATTACCAAGCCATCCCATTTCTAGCTGTATCAGTAAAAGGAGAAGAAGAGATACATAGTTCACAGACTGATTGTGGAGAGTTATGCGCGAGTCGAGCGGAGGTAACAAGACATACCGAGGTATCTCACATTAGACGGACTCATTCCGCACTAACTTCAACGTCGAACTCAATTCCATCAAACTTCGTACATCCATCCACTACCACCATCAACCAAAGGTATCACACTCGGCAGAATGGCATATCAGGATTCGAAAGAAACCACCTATCATGAACCTGATCCCGAGTCTCTAGTGCAATATCAACGCGACATCTACGCCTCCCTACGAGCACCAAAGTTCTCTACGAAACCATCAGAATGGGAGAGCCAAGCACGCAAAGCTATCCCCCTTCCCAACTTTCTGTACATATATGGTGCTGCAAGCCAGGAATCGACGCATGCGGCCAACATATCTGCATTTGAGCGCTACCGTCTAAGACCCTGGATGTTAGTCCAAGCTACGAGGCGTGACATGGGTGTCGAACTATTCGGAACACGATATCGAAGCCCTCTGCTCGTGGCTCCGATTGGAGTGCAGGGAATCGCGCATCCTGATGGGGAAGAAGCAACAGCACGAGCCTGCGCATCTGTTCACGTGCCAATGATACTGTCTACTGCCGCTACCCGGTCGATCGAGCAGGTGGCGACAGCGAATGGAGACGGCGATCGTTGGTATCAGCTCTACTGGCCAAAACCACAGGCAGAGGAACTTACCGCGAGTTTGCTAGGCCGTGCCAAAGCCAGTGGCTACAAGGTAACTGCTCAGAATATCAATGGTAATGTGAGGCACTCCAGTGCTTGTGCTGACAACTATGAAGGTCTTGGTCGTTACTCTAGATACCTTCATGATCGGATACCGACCCAACGACCTTGATGAGTCCTACTTACCATTCGTATGGGGACAGGGATGCCAGGTGCTATTCTCCGATCCCGTCTTCAACCGTATGTATGAGAAAACGCAGGCCGAGGACACCAGGACATCCACCGAGAAATTAAGCGAAATATGGCAGATTCTAAAACGTCCAGGAAGCCTCATGGGCGCTGCAAAGGTCATTGCGAATGCTCAAACGATGAAGAAAGCAATGTTCTGGACGAGCCTTATTGCTTCGGGGACGTACCGAGAGTGGAAAGACCTGCAGATCCTGCGCAAATACTGGGATGGACCCATCGTGCTGAAAGGCATCCAAACAGTCGAGGATGCCCACCGTGCTATCGATCATGGCATGGATGGGATCATTGTGTCCAACCACGGCGGCAGACAGCTGGACGGAGCCATCTCTTCATTGGATGCCTTGGCTGAAATTGGCGGGGACGGCCGCGTCAAAGAATCGGGCTTGACTGTGCTTTTTGACAGCGGCATCCGCACAGGATCCGACGTGTTGAAAGCTATAGCACTGGGTGCAAAGGCCGTGTTGATTGGCAGACCATACGTCTATGGCCTTGCGATTGGAGGCGAGAGCGGCGTCAAGCATGTACTCAGTTGCATCTTGGCAGACACCGACAATTCGTTGGCAAATCTGGGGAAGAAGAGCCTGGCAGACATTGGTCGGGACGATTTGAGGGTAATGCAGCAGCCTGCGAAGCTATAGTCAGCAAGCTCGTCAGATGCTCAATCACACACGCGTAAGTCACGAAGAGAAGCGTGGATATAACCGCCGCAGTCCAGAGGCTACATACAAGCAGTCTGATAATGCCACTGTATCCTCTGTATTGCATCTTCTCGTCGTCATTTACAATGCCCCTAGATGGCCTTGTCTCAGTCCTGCGGGAGGAAATTTATCTGATAACATGGTTCATGATCTGAAGTACGATATCGGTGCGAGTTTGCGGCGGCACACAAAGTTACGCAACTTCGTCGAGTAATCATGCACAATGAACTCGCATGTGGACTTTAGTAATAGTAGCCTGTTAGTAGCCTGCTATATAGCTATCTTCAAAAAGCCGAACCTTCTAAGGACATGGTAAAGTGTCTTGGCAAGACGTCGCCCACGGGCTAAGATTGCAGTGCGTAGGGCTGATGCCCCTCTAGTGGACTGGCCACTTGGCGCGGCCCCCATACTTGGCACAGGGTACGCTTACTCAGCATTTCAACCCCAGACTTCCTTCCAAGGTTCTATACTACGATTGTACTTAGATCGCAAGACTTCGTCATCCGAAAGTGCTGAACTCGATATAATTCGCGGATGTCGAAGCCAACTGTCTGCTACGCTTTACCGCACGATAACCAACGCATTTTCACTTCAGCTTCTCTCTGCTTCAAATTCGAGAACGTATGTGGTAGACCCATGAGGCAAGTGCATGCCGCCCAGATTAGCTACTCATCAGGTCAGATCAGACTGCCATCCAATCTGTACTCTTGCAAGACATCACAGAGATTATATTCCTCGGTCATATCATCATAAAGCATGAGTTCGTCAGAGTACTAATCCGCATCACAGGCCTCTTTATGCTCAACTCGTCGCATTTACAAATCATACGGCGTGGGCAGCTTCGAGGGACGAGCAAGGCTGAACATGCTGACAACTCTTCATGGATGCAGTAAATTGTCTTGGCAAGACGTCGCGAGCGGGCTAAGATTGCAGTACAGAGGCTCTGAGGACAATAGCGGTGTCAAGTGAGGCACTTAGGCTGACCTCGGAGGATGCAATGTGGATGTCGTCATCTGTCAGCCTACCTACTCCACCAGCGTACGACGGCACTATGTTCCAAGAGTTCTATCAATTTTAGATCTTAGCAACATTCAAGCGTGAGGTCATCAAACTCATTTGTCATTTGCGTCGTGCTGTGACCCAGTCTCTCCTCTCTATGTCTGTACTTTACATTATCGTAATAACTAGGGGGCCAAGTGACCATCTCAATCACAGACCCGAATCATTTCACTGGAGCTCATGCACTTACACATCCTCTTGACATCGAGAGATATCTTCTGTCAGCTAATGAAGCAGCGGTGAAGCAAGGCTGAACACATCGCGGAACGAATGCAGGGAAGCGTCTCGGCAAGACGTCTGCCCCAGGCTAAAGATTGCAGTGCACTGGGGCCAGCCCGATTGGAGCGCAAGAGTACCTTGGCAGGCTACGCAACATTTATATTCCCGAGTCTATCCCAGCGTAAATTTTCTCATGTCTTTTATTGGTTCTCAGAGAGACGATGTTTATCTCATGTTTCAAGTCATCATAGCCGTTATTCTATCGTCCTCTTATGCTCCTTCTCCACGTCTCTCCTCAGCCCTACATCTCACCTTTCCAAGCCCTCGCCCCCCTAGGCCAGACCCTCTTATACAAGCTCACGGCCACAGCATCCATAGGATTAATCTTGCCATCAAACGTAGCTTTGAAGTACCCATGCGTCCCCAAACTCTCTTTGATAAACCCACTCCTGCCCCTGCGCGTCCACAGCGGTAGGCTCTTGAACCACTTTATATCCTTGTCCGAGAAGAACATATAGCGCACGGTGACAATGCGCTTGTTGATCTTGTACGGATGGCCGGTCAAGATGACACGTTTGGCGATTACGCGGGATGTGGATGGTGGGAGGGATGTTCCTGTTGCGATGAGGGTGAGTGGCTGGGTGGATGCTGATGCGGGTGAGGCGTCGGGCATGACGTTTGATGTGGCGTCGATGGGGTCTGGTAAGGAGGGTTCAGTGCGCTGGAAGTAGAGAACAGGGACGTTGCCCCAGGTTAGCGGGCCTATGAAGGATGCAATGGCGGAGCGACCGGGGTGTAGGAAGCGGTCGTATTTGTGCACGTTGTTTGGCGTATTGCCTGCTTGAGAGAAGAGCTAGATACAATGTCAGTGCTAGACAAAGATGATTTGAGTTGGAAGACTTACGGGATTAATCACGATTCTTCTCGGTCCGCACTGCACTATAAGCTCCGCTTTTGACTTGATTTGACCTGGATATTCTGAGCTGAGAAGAATGCTGTAGTTGCAGGCGGTGCGCTTATGTTCGTGTTGAAGCAGGGAGAAGAGCGCAAGAGGGCGAGATTGCGTTTGCTGGAAAGTGAGCGGAACACTACGAAGATGAACGTTCACTCTTGTGCCCGGCTTGACGCCGCCTGCCCACGCTTCTCGGATGATCCTTGTGGCAGCCCTCTTGTAGTCTGAGATTTCGAGGAGACGGTTCCATTTCTCGGGCTCATAGGGCTTGTCTTCTTCCGTCTCCCATACGCTAGTCTTCAGGCTCTTGAGGCCTCGATAGCGCATCAGACGTTCTCGGGCAGAAACGTTAGGATGGAGCTCGATTTCATCTGGAAACTCGAGATCCTCATCAGCTTCAGTCTTTCTTGTCTTGCGATATGCCTCGATGTCTGCTGCTTCGTCTTCCGGTGAAGGGTCGAGGAACATCTCAGACTGTGGGTATTCCGAAGGACCAGCTTCCGTCGGCGCTCGTCCATCAATATCCATTCCCTCGACACCATCCGCAGGTTCGTATTTCACGCTCGCCGAATCCTCGGGAAACTCTTCAAAGTCCTCGAGGTCAGAACCAGAATCAGAGACATCGTCGAGATACCATGCACTTTGGTACTTGCTCGTGCCCTTTGGAAGCCGCTTCGGTTTTGAAGTTGCAACCTCATCTTCCTCATCCGAGAAGTAGTGATGGTCGTCCAAGAGTACGCCCTTTCGATCCGAAGGCGCTACAGAGACTGCGTAATTGGTGACGTCGTCCATGATCGTCTCTTCAGGTGCCAGTTCTGCGAGATCGTCCTGCCCTTCGCTGGGCCTCTCCAATACTTCGTCCTGTTCGGAATCTACCATCATGCCATCATCTTTGTTCTTCCGCCGTGTCTCCAGGGGTGCTGCCGTAATCTTCTCGACTTGAAAATCCCCCCAGTCACCCACCTGCACTAATCTGTCGGCTTTCAGACCTTGACCTCTCACTACACCAGTCAAAACCACTTCACCAGTGCCATCTTCACTTGCCGCCGTCTTTCCTCCAGGCCATGCGACATCCTCAATGAACATATAGCTCCGCTGCTCGCGCCATCGAACACCTTTGGTCGTAGTTGTGCATACCGATCGGACGAGGTTAGCGGCTTCTTGTCTCGAATCGAGTGAGAAGACCTTCTCTGTGGAGGGAAGCCAATGCGATATGTATGACTTCAGTGATCCAATGACCTGCGGTCGACGTTTTGCCGGCTCAACGAGGTCCAGTCCCTGTGCAACAGTAAAGCAGTTGGAGACACCTTGACTCTCAATCGCCTTCAAGATCAATTCACCATCTTGATCCACTTCTTCTTGACACGAGAGGACGAAGATTACAAAGTCTGCCACCCTACAAGCGTCCAGAGATGCAAGGAGATCTCTCTTGACCACCAAGTATTGCACTTTCTGTTTGAAACGGTCGACGCTCGTCCGCGTCCACCCAGCTTCTGGGACGTCCTCCTCCAAATCCAGACCAGAATTCAAGCTGCGCACCGCTGCAGCCGCAGACACGTCCGCACACAACGGTATGACAGCAACAATCCTCGGTGCGCCTTCTTTTCCTGCAAAAACATTTGTGACTCTCGCGTGCTCGTGATCCTTCTTGAGGCGCATCTGCTTCGCTCGGTTTCGACGATCGAGTTTGGACATGACTTGCTGATGTGGGGTTTTGCGACTGCCGCGTTCGAAACTTTCAACCTTTCCTATACCAGGAATATATCAGCGACATAACACATCGGACCATCTGAGCGATGTACCTTTCGCTAGCTCTTTTATCGAGCCTTTGGTCGCATGGCGGGACTTGAAGGACTTTTGTGCCTGCTTGGTGGTACTCCGGTGGTGATGCTGGGCGCCGATCGGGGCCATGTTGCCGCCCGCCTTGAATCGAAAAGGAATAGACGCCACTTTGTCTGCTGGCGAGAGTGATCGCGGTGGTGTTGCTGTCCGACGGGTATTATTTTTGTGGGCTTATCGATAGAAATCTTGGCAGCAGTGGGACAGTTGAAGTGGCGTGAGGGCCCGTGCGCGGCAGCGTGCGATCTCCCGTGCTCCCCTTTCACTGCCACATCCCCCACCGTTCACAAATCGGGGTTGAAATGGTCTCATTACCATAGTGCCAAGCAGTTTGCGATGATTGCGATGCAGCCTCAGCGGACTTTGACAAGCCTCATATGATGACCTCGAGGTCTTCCCCATCACTGGATCTCTCAGGAGATAGAGTACATTACACCATCGGGGATGTCTATTTTGTGTGCATCAGTAGGGTCTATCCGTCTTCACATATGGGTGACTAAACATCATTGTCTTCTATTAATCGTCCACGGGTAGTTTGCCCAATCTCGACGCTCTATTTCCTGCCAGTCGCGTTTGTATCTTCACTCCAACGGGTAGGTGCATTGAGCCTGTGTCTTGCGACTCCCGCTCGTCCTGACGCCTGAATCTCGACAAGAAAAGCTCTCACTGGAGCCTCAACAATTCAATCACCCAATTTTGCCAACTTTACTTTCTTCTCTCGTTTTGAAACACACCGCATTGGCCCACCAGTCCGAGGGGAGTGAACCCATCACAAACAGCACTCTCACCCACCGACACCGCCAATTAGTCTGGAGCAGCCCTCGCCGCTTCCCACGTCACCGCTCCTTTTCGATTGGGCTTTCCGTTACCTGATAAAGCTCTTATTTGCCTTCTTCTTTCTCTCCCGTCACCTTCCCACTTTTGCTCATCCACCCTCCACCAAGCTACTTCCATCACACCATCACTACACCACAGACACGCAACCGAGACGACATCAGCCAGCATGCCTCCCAAGAGCAAGAATCGTCACCTCTATGATCCCCAATTCTCCAAGATGTGAGTTCGCCATGCTCCAAGCCTGCTTTGAGTCCATAAAGACTGACCATCAACTTAGCCTCGATGCGATCGCCTTACCCCAGAAGTGAGCATCCCGAACAATGGCTATCTGCCTGATTTCGCAAGACTAATACGGTGCACCCAGGATCAAATGCGGCCGTTGCAATATGTTCCGTGGCCAGCCAAACTACTCGACTCGGCAGCTGCGCGATGCCCGCATGAAGATCTACGAGAAGGGTCAACAGGCCGTTTACAAGATCTCATGCAACAAGTGCACCGGACAGCCGTTAGTCGAGCTGGAGTGTTCCATGTGCAATAAGACCAAAGGCCTCGAGGACTTCGCCAAAAACCAGCGCAACAAGCCCGATAGTGCTGTACGTCTTGCGTCGAATCTCTTTCGTCAAAGCCGCCTTGCTAACGCTATCACAGGAGTGCTTTGCTTGCACCGAGGGACGTCTCGATCTGACCCCGGTGGATGAGGAAGTCTACGAGGATCCCCGCAAGGCGTTCTTGCCAGCTGAGGGCGTGGAGAACAATAACCCCGACTATTGGAGCTCTGCTCACTCGGCTCGCTCCACTGCCTCGCAGTTCGTAAGTCTTCCTCCTCGATCTCCCCATATGTACATTCACTAAAGAACACAGGACGACCAGGACCGTGAAGATACTCCTGCCGAGGGCGGTGGTGTCACTCTCACTCTAGTTGATAACTTCCGCGGCCTGCGCGTCCACAGCTCTGACATGCACTCCCGCACCGGCACCCTCATCGAGAGCGACGACATGTATTCGCACTCGGGCCGAGCTCCAAGCACTGGTGGACCGGTTCAATCCGTCGATGACGGCTGGACAGTCGCGAACAAGAAGTCCGACAAGAAGCCCGGCGTCTTCGATCCGACCAAGTACGGCAAGCCTCAGAGCGGCGCCACCCCGAGCACCCTCACCAACGCCTCCATGAACTCCAATTACACCGAGCCAAGCGACAACAATGGTAAATGGGCCAAGATCAAAGCCTATGTAAGTATATGTAACGTCCTGGATATGTTAAGGTAAAGCTAATTCCTTGTGTAGAAGCCGCCGCCGAAACAGCAGCAGGTCGACGACTGGGAGTCCGAGAGTAGTGAGTCTGAGGACGATGGCGATGACGACAGTGACCTCGAGGTCTAGATCATCCAGCCTCTCCTGGGCACCGTCTAGGAGGAATATGAATGACGAAGAAACGATATAACATCTCAAGGACAACAAACTTTCACAACATTTTCACTCGATTCGGAAGCGGCATGCATGGATCTGGGCTTCTGAATGAACATGATTCGGAGACAACATGCATGGAAAGCTTCTGAGCGGAACTGGCAGGCGTAATATGCAATTGGGTTTCTGGGAAGGGTTTCGACTGGACCATGGCACACATTAATGCATGCGGACATCAGGTCTGCAACTATCGGCTCACTTGTGGTTTTCGGATAGATAAAACATCCATATGTATATTCCTCTTATGATACCGTGGAGAAGTGACACACCATGAAGATCGAAGAAGCATAGACTCACATAGAGCTAATCGCCCACACACGCAAATAGCTACACGACGCCAGAATGCATCAGGGACATCGCATCAGAAAGGCTCTGGTTTTCCCCGGCTGCTCCGAGTCGTCATATGCGTTCTGTCTTGCTCTGGCACTCCATGTACATGTTTTATACGAGGAAGTGGGAATTGGCATCATGGGCTAAGGATGCAAGAAAAGTCTTTTTGAATGGTAGATGACAAGTGAAAGTGAGGAGGTCTCACTAAGTGCCGAGCGAACTCAATGAGATATTGATAAGGTAGGTTGGGGGAAATTTGGGATTGGTAGATGATCATTACCCGACATTGCAATGATTCGGTATTCTACTGCCTTGAACGCAAGATGGTAGGTCGAGTGGGAGTAAGATGGACGGTGTTGACATGGCGATGATGTTAATTGTGAAGGAGACAGTTCGACTTGAATGCCGAGAGCAGATCTCGATGCCGTGAAGCAATTGGTCTTTGAGCCTCGAAGAAAGGGTTGATGATAGTAAAGCTGTTTTGCTTTTTCCAGATGTCCTCGGGAAGTCGATATGGATACGAGTGGCGTCACCCACGCCACAGCGCCAACTTGAAACGGCAGTCGCGATTCGAGTCCATGCGGCTGAACATCAACCCTCGAACAACTCTCGCTGTTTCGAATCCTTGGTCCATTGGAACTATGAAGATGTATCTTCTAGACACTACGACTCTTCGCTTGGAACATTTTGTGTCCAATATACCTTACTATGTTATCTTGTCGCATACCTGGGGCGAGGGCGAGGTCACGTTTGATGACATACACAAGGAATACGCTCGAGATATGCCGGGCTACGATAAAGTGAGACGGTGTTGTCAGCAGGCTGTAGCGGACGGATTTAAATATGTGCGTAAGAAAGTCAGATCGTGAGTCTGGGAGCGAAGCGTGGTGAAGCGCTAGGCAGTCTGCTGCGTCTGGTATGAGACTCCGCTGACTTGTGCATGCCCTTTCTAGGCCTGGATCGATACCTGCTGTATTGATAAGCGGAGCAGTGCAGAGCTTTCTGAGGCCATCAATTCCATGTATAGGTACTACAATGAAGCGGAGACATGTTATGCTTACCTCTCCGACTTTAAGGTCGCACCGAGACATAGCCCGTACCAAGCCCCATTGAGCTTCGAAGAAAGCTGTTGGTTCAGACGCGGATGGACGCTGCAAGAGCTTGTGGCGCCCAAAGCCGTTGAGTTCTATGCCTCAGATGTGCAAGGGAATTGGAGAATGATCGGTACGAAGCATTTCGCTGCTGGATCGCATCGAACGAGCGACGAACATCGACAAGGCCTTTCTCCAAGATACAAGAAAGGCGAGAAAGGCTAGCATTGCTCAAATATTCAGCTGGGCTTCCATGCGAGAAACCACGAGAGAAGAGGACCAGGCGTACTGCCTGATGGGCCTGCTTGATGTCAACATGCCCCTACTGTACGGAGAGGGGAAGAAAGCTTTTGTGCGGCTGCAACAAGAATTCATCAAGCACAGTAACGATCAAACGTTTCTCTGTTGGAAAGATCAGCTCTCGTCAAACCGACCTTTCTGCGACTCTCCAAAGCCATTCCGGGATTGTGGTGGTGTAATACCCACCGGCAGCATACATGCGGACCACACGATGACCAACCAGGGCCTAAAGATTAGTCTACCCTGTTATGTACACAACTCGCGTGTCCTCGCCATACTGGAAGCAGAGGAAACGAATAGCTCGCAACCGGGGTATGAGTGCCACAGACTGGGGTTGTGGCTTGTGGAGAGTTCCTCGAGTCCAGGTATCTATCAAAGAGATCTTCACGAGAAACGAGGACTGAAAGGAGTGCAAAACACGCAAATAGCGCAGGCGACAATCAGAACACTCGTTCTGAGAGGGACATTCAGCCAGGGGGAACCGCCGGTCCCAACACCAGGCCTGAAGGTGTTGCTGAGTTTACGTTCGACTGACCCCAGAATGAAGGTCTTGAGAGCTGTTCGACTCTCCAAAAACACCACATGGGAAGGGGGGTTTAGAATGCTGGTTTCAGAAGGGGTGTCAGAAGACACTGGACTGGTGATCAGCAATGGTGTCATCGCATCCACTCTCGTATATGGAATACACGCTGGGCAGATTTGGTGGACTCATCACCCTGTGCTAGCCACCCGTGCGTTTGAGGATGTAGTACGGGACATGGTGGACTCGTACACGTCACATGCGTTGGTGCGGAGCGATCTCAGCGGCCACGGAGCATCCTCTTCTTGGCTCGATCGGGACCGCAACATTGTAAGTCATGGGAGCGCGAGAAAGCAACGAAAATTGGGCTATGTGTACTGGTGTCTGGATGTGGTGCTGGGGCCTCAGGAACTGGGCGACGCGTCTAAGCTGGTTGACATGAAAGGTGTTTATGTCGCTCCAACTCCTAGGGCTAAACTCGGCTGCGAAGAACTCAGCGACGAAGAACTCAGCTACGAAGCACGCGCTAGGCTTTTCTGATGGGAGCAAAGAGCTTCTTCGGTTGCAGTTGTGGAGAATTGTGCTCCGTGAGATCAAAGGGTGGAAGTGTACGAAGTAAAACCTGAAGTGATCGATGGCTTACGTACACACGGAAACCCCAGGCGGTGAGGCACGAAGCCGGCAGAATCTCTAAATTTCCGCATCGCCGCATTTTGCAAGACACAACAGCAGAAACACCCGCTATGGCCTCAGAGACCCCCAATAAGCCGCCAGAAGTGCACCGAAAGTCGAACAGTAATATTACCGATGCCGAGTCCCGAGCACTCGCCGAACACGCAGACGCAGCGAAGCAGAAGTATGGCCGTGGAAACAAGATACGCACCAAATCGGTCAAGGATAAAAAGTTGCGGGCGAACCTGAAGTCGCTAGAAAACAAGTACAACGATGCTGTGATGCAAGCAAAAGATGCGGAAATCCTGCTCGACACCACGGCGGGACTTCTCGAACCAGAACATGAGCTGGAGCGGACGTACAAAGTACGCCAACAAGACATCATCCAGGACGTAGATGTCGAGACGGCCAAGAAAGGATTCGAGTTACGGCTGGACGGTCTAGGGCCATACGATGCGTGCGAATATACAAGGAATGGGCGGGATCTATTGTTGGCTGGTAGGAAAGGCCATGTTGCTTGCATGGACTGGAGGGATGGCAAACTAGGCTGCGAATTGCACCTCAATGAAACAATTCGGGACGCAAAATGGCTGCACAACAATCAGAGTTTTGCCGTAGCACAGAGGAAATTTGTGTACATCTACGCACGGGACGGAGTCGAGCTGCACAGGCTGAAGAACCATCTGGAGCCCATGTACCTTGAGTACTTGCCCTACCATTTCCTGCTGAGTTCAATATCAGCCACGGGGATCCTACGATATACAGACACTTCCACTGGTCAGACCATCGCCGAATCTCCCACCCGGCTTGGGCCGCCTACATCTTTCTGCCAAAACCCGTCCAATGCGATCCTCCATGTCGGTCATCAGAAGGGCACAGTCACACTTTGGTCACCGAATACTCCCACGCCGCTCGTAAAGATCCTCCCTCACCACGGCCCCGTCCGCGCCTTGTCTGTCGACCGCGCTGGCAGGTACATGGTCTCGACAGGTCAAGACCGACGCATGTCTATTTGGGACATTCGCATGTTCAAAGAGCTGCACAAACATTACCTCCGCCAACCTGGCTCCACTATCTCTATATCCGACAGGAATCTTACAGCCGTTGGATGGGGCACCCACGTTTCCATCTTCAAACCCGACATCTTCACGCACAACACAGCCGATGTCAAAGTGCCCACTCCGTACATGGCTTGGGGTGGCGAAGGTCAGACAATCTCGAAATTGAAGTTCTGCCCCTTTGAAGATATCCTTGGTGTTTCGCACGATAAGGGTTTCAGCAGTATACTCGTCCCCGGTGCTGGTGAACCGAATCCGGACTCTCTGGAAGCGGGTCTCAATCCTTTCGAGACCACCAAGCAACGCCGCGAGGCTGAGGTGCATTCTCTCCTAGAAAAGCTACAGCCTGACATGATTTCTCTGAACCCAAACTTTATCGGGGAACTGGATGTTGCGTCTGAGGAGCAAAGGAAAAAGGAACGTGATCTTGACACTAAAAAAGAGGATAAGATTGCGAAGTTGAAGAAGAAAGGCAGAGGGAGGAACAGCGCGCTGAGACGATACATACGGAAGAGCAGACAAGGCAATGTCATTGACGATGAGAAGGTTCGGGCAAGGGAGGCGATGAGGGCGATGGACAAGCGCGAGATTGAGAAGGTGCAGCGCCTAAAGAAGGAATACGGACCTGCATTAGCCAGGTTCGCTAGAAAAGGGGTCTGATCCTTCAAAACTCGTTCATATGCATCAGCCGCGGCGTTTGGGGAGGAGCATCTGTTCTTTTCTGGAAGTATACCCTGGGATCGGGACTCATACGCTATCATGAAAAGATGCAATTGTACTAAGAAAACGTTCATTACTGCACTGTGAGGTACCTAGATGCGATCGTGCGTCTAAATTTAGATCGTGGTCCCTGAAGCTTGGCCTTTCAGCAGTCAGCAACAACAGCTCGCAAGAGCAGCAGCGGTGTTTGACATAGCTTCGCCCAATACCCTTCTCGCTCGATTTCCTCCTCAATTAAGTCTGCGACCCTCTGTTCCAGCAATCGAAAGAAGACGCGTACCATCCTTTCGACCGTACAACCAAAAGAAGCTATATACCCGACCAACTCGCTATCGATAAACCCATCACCGAACTCCCCGCAATCCTCACAGCTCGCTTTTCTTTGAAGCCTCACGTACGCAGTCACCATTGTCCATATTCATAGCCAATCCGTCCTCCTTTCGTTGACCTGACATTGCAATGGCGGCCACCGATGCAACCGCGCCTCTCTTCAGCTCCGACTTGATCTCCCCCGAGGTTCTTTCCGCATTACCAGAAGGATACAAATGCAGACCTTTGACGCGCCAGGACTACCACAATGGGTTCCTCGATGTACTGAGGGTGCTGACAACCGTGGGGGATGTCACTGAAGAGGTACAGTAATTGATCTTGCTGCGGTGCTTGCGCATACCGTTGGCGTCGCTGTCGCATCTCACTTTCCCTATCTATACTACGCATACTAAATCCCTACTCGCAGCAATGGGACGAGCGTTACAAGTGGATGTCGGCCCGCAACGATGAATACTACCTCCTCTGCATCACGGACAACAGCTCGAAGATCGTCGGCACCGGCGCGCTAATCGTGGAGCGCAAGTTTATTCATAACTTGGGGTTGGTGGGGCACATTGAGGACATTGCAGTCGCAAAGGATCAACAGGGAAAGAAACTAGGGCTGAGGATAATTCAAGCGCTGGATTTTGTCGCGGAGAAGGTTGGGTGCTACAAGGTCTGTCCTGGCATCTCCACATGCTTCTTCGCCGCATAAACTGTGTACGTGGTGTAAATACTAACATGTGTTGCAGACTATCCTCGACTGCTCCGAAGCCAACGAGGGTTTCTACGTCAAGTGTGGGTTCAAGAGAGCAGGATTGGAGATGGCGCATTACTACGGACAGAACAAGCCGAAAGGAGGTCAGTAGGCGGGCGACCCGTGCATAGCGCTGCACTCTGACGGGCTGTAGTTCTGTGAAGAGACGTGCATTTTGGAGGCGTTCATTTGAATGGATACAGATTCTGAAAGGATCTAGAGAAAAAGATAGAGTGCATAGACTGCGTGTCGCATTGGACATTCTCAATCGCCTTTTGATTTTACGCTCGTTCTCAGACATGTTCTCTCTCAATTGGCTTGCTCCTTTTGTGGTATTCTTCATATGGGTGGCAGAATGATCGCTTGATCAGGCAAGGTTAGATCACGTGCCTAGCGCATCCGAGATGGATTTGATCAAGGGTACGTGTGGTGGCCCCAAGGTCGTTCCAAGTTTCATTTAATCTCAGGATCAAGGCGTCTCAAGATTTTGGTATATCTTGAAGTGGCTTCGTGGGTATACGCGCTTTCTGCACGTATTCCCTGCTGTGTTGTAGGCTTGTACGTGATAATAGGTGAGTAATTCCATAGATCACTCTTGGGTCGCACAAAGTAGCGATTTTATTCTTACAAACCTTCGACGTCACAGCTCGAACAACCCTTGCAAAAGCGCAGCTAGCCACCTTTTTTAAGCACCTCACTTTTCATTGCTCCAGTACCTGTTTTTAACTTAGATCGAGATTTCAGATAGCTGCCAAGGCGCGTTCCGATTAATCATTTGTCTTGCACTGTCACGGTTGCCTACGTTCACGACTCGCAGGTGACCGTTGTACATGGCTTTCAAGCTCTTACTCAAGACCATGGCTCTGTACGCGCAAAGCAAGTATTCGAATACCTTTGAATTGCCCGAAAAATGAAGCACCTAGGTTGATGATTCTAGTCTACGTTCTAATTCGCTTGCGCTAACGCCCAACAGATGAAGGCGAGCAGAGATCCGAAAGCGATCCTGCAATCCGCCCGCAGCTCTTTCCCTTGCAAAAATCTGCAGGATCTTCATTTGAATGGGTCAAATCTAGGCGACCGAGTCTGGCACACGGAAGACAGATCTCCTTCCTCCGCGAGAGAGCGCAATCAACTATCTTGAGCATGGACGGAACCGTAGAAGACCCGGAAACCGATGTCTCGATGACAGAAATCAGAGATGACATTCCCCCAAAATCTACCTCAATGTATGAACTAGCGGATACAGGTGTGCGCAAAGGAGACAAATTCGACCCCTTTGACCTACAAAGAGAGCCTACGCTGGAATCCGGCCTCCCTCCTGAACTGTGGACCGTCATTCAGTCAGCTCCAGCAAACTTCACGCCGGAGTATTTTCTCGACGTGAGTCGCAACTTACTAGAAAATCCCAACCTGACAGCATCCCACCTAGCCCGGGCCGAGCTCTCCTACTCGAGCTTCACAGATGCAACTTTCAATCCTACTGCGACTCATCCGCACGAGCTGGCCGGGATTATCAAGCATATGAAGGCCGATCACCAGCCTTTGCTACTATCAGGTGGCGTGCGCGATTATACACTCGAGTGGACGGTTGTCCGGAAACTCATACCCCGAAATCCAAAGCTCGACCAACCTTTGATGCAAACATGCCACCTTTACGTATCAACCGCCACAGTTCCTGTGACTTCTCTAAATGGGACCATTAGTCAAATCGAAGCAGAGCGGTACATGATTGTCTATCTCCCACACGCTACTTCTCCGGACAGCATTCCTTTCTATCATCCCAAGGTCCGCGCTTTAGCAATCCTCTATTCACACCATCCTTCTCTATCTACCTCATCGTATTCTGGAACGCTTTCTATCTACTACAGTCTCTTTCCATCATATCCCCTCGATAATCGGCTTTCGAGGACAGCACTGAAGATGCTCGAAATCATACATAAGCACTCTCGAGGGCGACAAGCTGGATACACTAAGCGCGTACACCACGACCAGATCATCTCGCAAAAGAGATTTCAAGACACCTATGCTTACCTCAAAGGGAAGTATGCGAAGCCGTTAATCGATAACTGGGTCGAACAAACACCGGCCACAAAACACGTCTTTGAGGACCTAGGTATTGCTGCGTTTCTCATCGAGATATGGATAGATATGTACAGTGGAAAGAACAGGGCTCTACCAAATTCCATCAATGGGATGGACAAGAATGCATCGAACGAATTCGAGGACGAATGGCGCAAGCGAGCGCGACAGAACTTCCCTGGCTTCGTGGACATTGGATGCGGCAACGGCCTGCTCGTCTATATCCTCAACCAAGAAGGATGGGACGGCTGGGGTTTCGACGCCAGGCGGCGCAAAACTTGGGACACCTTCGCGCCTACTGAATTGTACAACCCAGGCAAATTGCAGGAGATGTTGCTTGTACCAGAAGTGCTCAACATCCATAATGACACGGAAACTTCCATGGACGCGGACGCAACAGCGCTAGGAATCGACGGCATTGTGAATGGACTAGATACCTCGACTCCAGGACCCGCAACCCACAACGGCATCTTCCCATCCTCCACCTTCATAATCTCCAACCACGCCGACGAGCTCACAGCCTGGACGCCGATGCTCGCCTTCCTCTCCGAATCGCCTTTCATCGCAATACCCTGCTGCAGCCACAACTTCGGCGGCACACGCTTCCGCGCCCCAGACCGCTCGGCCAAACGCTCTTCCAAGAAGACTTCTTCATCCTCGTCCGCTTCTACCTCTACCACTCTTTCCTCTAAACCAGCAATCGATGAAGACGGCGCCGCTACAACCCCTACCTCCTCCCCCGCTCACTCGAATTCAGCACTTCAATCCTTCCCCGCCCCACCAGCCCCCAAACCCCCCAAACCGCCCTCAGCCTACGCATCCCTCTGCGCGTACACATCCTACCTAACAACGCAGATCCACTACATTCCCGAAAAAGAGCACCTTCGCATCCCGTCGACGCGCAACATCGCGATCCTGGGACGCGAGAAGCGGGATCCGGGGACGTGCATGGGGAATATGAGTGATAAGTTGCAGTTTGTGCGAGAGATTGTGGAGCGCGAGATGGCGGATGTTGCGGAGGGGGGGATTGAGCAGGTGAGGTTGTTGTGGTTGAAGAGGGGCGGGGGGTTGGTCAAGGGGAAGGGGGATGGGAGTAAGGATTTGGGTGTGCATGGGTAGAGAGGGAGAAGGGGAGGAGGGGAGGAGGTGTTGGAGTGGTGGGTTAGAGGTGAATGGTGAATATATCCAGACTGAAGAATTTTGTGTGTTTCAGCTTTGTGCTTGCTATATCACCGATTCTGCTTCCCCCATCATATTCTTCTCTCTTTAGCGGACATTGCGCCCGAGATCGTGCTCTCTATCCTATTTCATCCCATGCCATCCTGTCGCACATTATTTCACTACCTCTTATCTCCTCACATCTCCCCCGTCAACCCCATCACAGCGTATACGGCTCCTGCTTCCACGAAACCCTCCTCTCATCCCTCAACCGGTCAAACCTGAGCACACTCTGCAGCAGCACCTGCGCCCCCAACGCACAATCCTCTTCCTTACAAAACTCCGCCGGATTATGGCTAACCCCCTCACGACACGGCACAAAGATCATACTCGTCGGACACCGCTTACTCGCATACACGCTATCATGCCCCGCGCCGCTCGTCATCTGCATGACCTGGTTGTGCGCGCCGGAACCCAGCACCGCGTGCGCGGCTGTGCTGACCGCCGACACGCAGTCGGAGTGGAATGTCGTGGCGGGGGAATCAAAGTCCTCGGTTATAGAGACGCTGCAGGGAAGGCCTGGTGTGCAGGACGCATTGCAGGCGAGGACGTCGTGGCCGGCTGCGATTTTAGCGAAGTCGTTGCGCACCATTTGGTATAGGCGGGCGACGGTTTCGTCTTGTGGTGCGCGGATATCGAGGCTGAAGGATACTTCTCCGGGAACAGTGTTTGTGGATCCGGGGAATGCGTTGATGATGCCGGTGGACGCTAGGGCGTTGTTTGCGGTGGCCAGTTTATGGCTGTGAAGGACCATTTTGCTGGCGGTGAGTAGGGCGTCGGCGCGCGATTTCAGGTCCGTCGTGCCGGTGTGTGTATCCCGTCCTTTGACGGTCACAGTTAGCCATTTGTAGGCTTGCACGCCGGTTACGACGCCGATTTTCTTGTTGGCGAGCTCGAGGAGGGGACCTTGCTCGATGTGGAGTTCGAAGTGTGCGCCCATTGGTATGGAGGTGTGACTCGATGGGGTAGAACCTAGGTAGCCGATGCGAGAGAGCTCGGAGGCCATGGTTGCGGGTCCACGAACTTCACGCAGGTTGTGGGCTGTTTCGAGGGGGATGGAACCGGCCCAGACGCCAGAGGCTACCATCGAGATGGGAAAGCGGGCGCCTTCTTCACTGGGAGGTGTATCAGTATAGATACAGCAATTAAGAATGGGAAGACGTACTTTGTCCAGTTGACTACGCCAACAGGATACTCTGTTTCGACCCAATTGTCGGCGAGCACTTTGAGCATCTCCACGCCAGCCGTGACCCCCAGTATGCCATCGTATCTGCCTCCAGTCGGTTGTGTATCCAGATGTGAACCCACAAATGTCGGCGGTTTATCGTTCCTCAGCCCAGGCCTAACAGCAAAGGTATTGCCCATAGCATCAATCGTCGTCTGGCAGCCAAGCGCCTCGGTCGTCTTCACGAACCAGTCGCGAGCTTCTTTGTCGGCGTCGGAGAGGGCGAGACGTGACATTCCAGTCTCCGTGGGTTTTCTGTTATCTGTTAGGACGACCGTATCAATTGGAGCTATGAATGGTGTATGGAATTCGTACTCTCCCCATCGCTGCCCAGTACCCCACTGACAGGTATGATGAATATCCTCCATCAACCTCCCCTGGTTAACCTTCAAGCTGCCCAGCAACTCCTCATTCATCTCTTTCGTGTGCAGCCGCCATCTCGTAGACACCGAGAAGGTGCGCCCCACTCTCACACCTCTCACACTCTGTGCAGCATTGCACCTCTTCAGATTCGATAACGAAGGGACACCCCTCGAGCTAGTCAATGAGGGGAAACCAGACCGAAGTCTGCTAGCCAACAACGCCATTGTGTAGGGCAGAGGGGAGGAAGCATTGCGGGTAAGCAACGAGACACGAACGCGGGCGAGGAACAGACGGCACATGCATCATGCGATGCGGACCTAGCCCTAACTGTTCGTGGCATGAGTGTGACTTGGTGAGGAGACAAGAGGGAACCCGATAGCCCGTCTTATCGGCGTCGCGCAGGTTCCCGCGGTCGTGCGTCATCCTTCCACCCACTCCACAAAAGATGCGACTGGGGTTCTTGACGATCTATCATTGCTCCGGGGTTCTAAAGGTTCTATGTATCTGATTCCAACATGAATCTCAGATGCTACATTCATGAACTTCGTGTAACAGAACTCCAGATACCATACTACCCAACTACTGACCCAGTAATCTACAAACCCTCCGACATCTGCAGGCCAGCAAGTGCGCCAGATCTACCCAGAGTATTGATATAACTCAAGTGGCAATTCCAACCAAGGGAAACGACTTGCACAACAACAACCCGATGATCCAATGGGACAAATTGGAAATTGACAAGCTGCACAAACGGCTAAACTATCCAATTCCTCTTTAAAGCCGTCGGATACGATGTGTCCAGCTTCTCTCGTGGACTCGACCCCTCCATCACGCTCATCGTGCTCAAGAGCACGAAGAGACTGGTCGGCGCAAAGAGCGTCTGGTCGACTAGCACACGGGCCACCATCTCGACGTTTTTATTCTGGAGGACGATCTTGCTTTGGAGGAACTTGAACCAGCGGGTGGCTGCTGGTCGCCATATTGCTGCGAACCATCTCAATCTATGATGGGGCACGCTTGACTTGGAGACTACCCGTGCAGTAATAGTGAGGCAGCTTACCTCCGCCATAAAACGCCATCCGCCCTGTTCGGGCTACTTCATGATTCCGCAACCCCTTCTTCTCGACAAACTGCTGTGCGAGAACATCCCAGACGCCCATAGCACGGTCGTAGCAATGGCTTGTGTCAGGGTTGGATGGGATGCTAGTTTGCGCTGGTACCTGCTTATGAGCTGGTATTCAGCAAAGACACCACATGCCAGATATGTAGAATTCAGCGCAGATATGGCACAAGCACATACCATCTCAGCATCCTCGACTTCCACTGGTCAACTGCAGCAGCAGTAATAGGTAGACACAATTTGTAGATATCGACTATGACTGGTCCGATCTACAAACGCCTTATCGGCGTTCTGCGTGCGACACTGTGAACGCAGCGGCCATGTTCGAGGTAGCAGTTTTGACTAAGCGGAACATGTTCCTGCGCGATCGACACTTTTGAGAGTTACTTGATTAGGAAGGTGGGTTGAGAGCCAGGCGTTGGCCTCGTCGCCCTAGTGGCGTCATGCCGTGATCGATGGTTTGAAACTTGCTTCTTTGGGAAGTTTGACCATCTGGATAGGATGAGGGTCAAGCGAGAGTCTGGAGCCCTTTGGTCCGACATTTTGTAGGCGACGTTACAAGATTCCTCGAGGGAATTGAGAGCAGGATTAGAACACGGTGAACAGCTTCGCTGAGCTCCGCTGGCTGTTACGGTGCTGATTACATGCGTCTCGGCTAGACGGCGCTGGCGGGCTAAGATTGCAGTGCATAGGGCTGAGGACGCGACGTGGGGTCGTCACAAACGAGGCCGGAAAAAAAAGTGTTGCACGGCACCACGGAAGCCACTTCGCTCAACTTCAACGACGCCTACATCAACGTGACGTTTCTGATAAATATGTCTAAGCCTCTAGAACCCAATGGTACTCTTATAATATACTACACTGCAAGCTGAATTATTCTAGAGTACGTTGTTGCCTTTGCCAAGTCAGCCAAGTGTGCCTCCACGTTTTTTTGCACGGTACAGAATACACAACAAGACATGTGGTAAGGTCATGTCACTAGGCCAACGTTACTAGAGATGCCATTGATCGCAATCCAGTTCTTTCAATGCCCACAAAATTGTACATAGAGCAGAAATATCTCGCATCGGTCACGAAGACTCGGAAGTTCACGGCCAACCACCTCCTTGACACCTCATCTACGACAAATCCAACACAACCCTCCCCTTGATAGTCCCCTCATCCATCTGCTTAAAAACCTCGGTCAACTTCTCCATCTTCTCCACCGTATAATGCGTCTTCACAATGCCCCTCGCCGCAAAATCCAACGTATCAATCGCCTCCTTACGACTCCCGACCGCACTCCCCACAACCTGCAACGCCTTCGCAACCAGCAGCTGCGGATTCGCCGACTTGATGGGCACCGGCTCATGCTCCGGGATGCCCACACACACGACCCTTCCTTGAAATCGTAGCAAATCCAGCGAACTCGCATACGCACCGTTATGCGCTGTGCAAACCACCACGGCGTGCGCGCCGAGGCCACTGGTGAGTTCTTTGACCGCGGCAGCGACGTCGTCGGTCCCGTCGATCGGGATGAAGTGCTCGGCGCCCATTTCCAGCACCAGCTCTTTCTTGCTCGAGTGGTCGATGCCAATGACGCGGTGGCCCATGCCGCGTGCGGAGAACTGGACGGCGAGATGGCCGAGGCCGCCGCCGGCGCCGCTGATGACGACCCATTGGCCGGGCTCGGCGTTGGATTTGCGCAGGGCGGCGTAGACGGTTACGCCGGCGCAGAGCATGGGCGCTGCGAGGGCGCTGTCGAGACCTGAGGGGATGGGGGTTACGTAGTTGGCGGGGCCGAGGACGTATTGTTGGAATGTGCCGGGTGTGTAGTAGCCTGATACTTTCTGGTTTGTTCGTTAGTGCTGGCAGATTACGGCAAGATGCGTATGTAGATAGAGAGAGTGCTAGAGGGAGGGGTTGGACAGTGCCTGAGACTGACCCCATTGAAGCACTGTGCATCCGCACCAGCTCTGCATGCTTCACATGCATCGCAGATCCCGGCCATCCACTTGATACCCACGCGATCCCCCATCTTCACACCCGAGTTCTCGGTTCCGGGACCCATCTTTACAATCTTGCCGACGCCCTCGTGGCCACCGACCTGGCCTTTCTGTGTAGGGAAGGGGAGCTGTGCCCATGTGTTGGTCATGACGCCCATGTCGGAATGGCAGACGCCTGAATGTGATCTGTAGTCAATTGTCAATGAGGAGCATGTCTTCGATGGCACCGACGTTGTTTGTCGATACCAAGGATATGGAGAAGATAGTGAGGGAAAGGGGAGCTGTTGACGTACAAGTTGATGAGCACCTCTCCAGGTCCCGGCTCAGGCATATCCAGCTCCTCGATTTTCGTGGAGATGCTGCCCGGCTTGTCGTACACAGCCGCTTTGTACTTCTTCGGAAGCTCGACGGAAGCCATGGCAAGCGCTGTCTCTTCCTCTTCTTAATTATGGGTGGCGCTTATTCCAACACGAAAACTATCCCTCGGGGTTGCGTATATATGTGAGAATAGACCGGTAATGAGCAGCAGTGTCGATAGAAATTCGAGATCCTCAATTTCTTTGTGAAAAGCTAAGGTGGAGTGTATCAAAAGCAGAAAGTGCGGATTGCTACTCGCATTCAGCAGCTACCATCCCTACATATACCCAATCCATGCCCATCTACCCCACCCGCACGCCTCCCTCAGGCACCACTAGCAGCAGGACCAAATACGCACCGGGGGCTCCGAAGGTGATCGAGGGTGGGCGGTCCACCGCAAGGTACCACTGCCGAACAATAATCAGTGACGCTATCATCGAGCTACGGGCGTGCCTCGGTCTTGGTGGTTGGTCAATGGCTGCCCCGCGCGGGGAAGCTCCAAGCTCCAGACGTGCCACGGCGAGGAGCGAGATGCGAGGAGCGGGCCGTGCTGTGGGGTAGGTAGGCAGATACCCGACGTCTGGCCTTTAAAGTTTTCCTGGACGAGGATTGTAGCGAGGCAGTGTGTTAGAGCTGCACGAGTCGGGAGCGACGTGTTGTTGGAGGGTACGCATGAGGGGTACGTACGCTCGTACCTAGTAGAATACACGTCAACACAAGAATCGGTGCTTGGGGAATGGAACAAAAACGTCGTAAACCAAGTCTAGCATTCAATGAGTCAGGAAACCCAGATATCTCCAAAAAGATAGATATAATACAAAGCTCCGTCCCCTTCCGCTCCACTCCGATCCAACAGCATCAGGATGGCGGGAGATGAATCCGCACTGCGGCTGTCAAGAAACGAAGAGGGAGTCCAAAGGTGGTATCGTACAGATTAGGAAAACCCCCAAAGACCCATTCCAAACCGAAGACATAGGTAGAAGATGAAGGAACAAGGAACACCATGGTGATCCACCACGAACCAAATATCCTGTCCCAATTTTCCCCTGTTCCTGTATCCGTCCCTTTCTTCCCATGGCTTCCCGCGCTAAAGCTACCTAGGGTAAATGCCGTTTGTCATGCCACATGAAACCATTATATTGCCATGAACATATGTATAAAGAAATAAGAATATGTGAGGTTGAACACATTAAGCGGTCTGGTTGGAACAAAATGGACTGGCCAGTAGTTGGTCCGCACTGGGACGCTTTTCGTGATCGATCAAAAAGGTCTGCGATAGAAATGCTCGGGCGTCATCACCGGCATTCTCAGGCATAGTCGGACTGGCGTCGCCGCTGCCGCCGATCTTGAAGATGGCTTGAAGCTGGGTGCAGTTGGGATGCGGATGACTTCCGGTGAACATCTCGACGATAAGACAGCCGAGCGACCAGATATCTGCCTTGCGAGTATATGCAGTCTGTCGAACAACCTCTGGAGCCATCCAGAAAACGGATCCTTGGAGTGAGACCCGTTGAGCTCCCTTCTTGCCACCGCCAGGTCCATTGAGGAGAGTCGAGGCCTCCACACGTTTCGAGATGCCAAAGTCAGAAATCTTGACGGAGCCCTTGTTGTCGACCAAGATGTTAGCCCCTTTGATATCTCGATGGATGATGTCGCGCGAGTGTAGGTATGACAGACCCGTCAGGATCTGGCGGACGAAGTTCTGAATGAGTGATTCACCCAGAGGGCCATAATTGACAAGCATGGTCGCCACGGACCCTCCAGGAACGTACTCCAAGAAAATGTTGAGATGGCTGTCGTCGGAATTGGAGCCAAGGTACTGGACGATGTTCTTGTGTTTGAGGTCACGGAGGAGACCAATCTCGTGTTTGAGAGCCTCGACCATGTTCGTCTTCTTCTGATCCATCTGGGATGTTCCGGACGGTGAAGGGACTTCGACCTGCTTGACGGCCATAAGTTCGCCGGTGACTGCGTGCAAGGCCAGGTACACACTGCCAAAGGAACCTTGCCCGATTAGGGAGCCTTTCATGTACTTGACGTTCTCCCATGAGTCTTGCTCGAGATAGTCCGTCAATTCATCATCCTCCTCTTCTCCGTCATCAGCAATGGCCTGCGAAAGGCGTCTGTTGAGAGAGTCGCCGTTCTCAGTATTGCTAGCACTACTGCCTGCAAGGCTGCTGCCACCATCGTCAAAATAAGATTGAAGGGTGGTGTGACCTTCAGGGTCGGTGATGGAAAGCTCGGAAGCGCTCTCACCACCGAAAGACACATAGGACTTGCGGTTGGGCTCGAGGGGTGATTCTTCTTCAAGAGGCTCTAACGTGGACGACGCAACCGAGTCCCTGTAGCCACTTTGAGAAGGTAATCCAAGTCTCATCACAGAAAGAGGTCGGAGGGGTCGTGCTTGGTTGCCACCTTGCAGCCAGCTGTCGGCGATGGACGGAAGCGGTGGAGCATCCTTCAGACTTGACGCTACGCTGAAGTTGGAAGCCATTGACAGACGAGACGCGGCGCGACTTATGCGACGGGACCGACGGATGGACATTCGAATCGTCTTGTCAATCTCGTCTTTCTCAACATCCGGGAAGTATGATGTCAGGTCCGAAGTGATGAGTTCACTCGGCGGCCGGGCGCCATAGAATTGCTTGAGCTTGCGAGCTCGTGCAGCGTAGACAGGAGACCGGGCTGGGCCTTCTAAATCTTGAGCTGTAGAGTGGATGTGCCGTTCACGTTCTCTAGCAGACGCGGGGGAAAGCGGATAACTCAAAGGAGCAAGCGACTCGCCGGTAATTTTCTCAATCTTCGCCAGGCTCGTGCCTCTGGTAGGCACAAAGACGTTCTGCTGTAAGCTTTGCTGTTGATAGATTCCCGCAGCCGTTTTGAGTTGACCATCCTCCGGCTCTCCGGCATGTATCTTGCGGAGTATCAGCCTCCCTCTCTCGTGGCGCGTATGATCCTTGACGAGGCGGATGAGATCGATGTCGCTCAAGCGATAGCACATGGCGGGATTGGGATCCGCACCGTCCAGGATGTAAAAGCAATAGTTCTTGACATGGGCCTCTGGCAGTTGTCCCTTCTTCAGGGTCTTCAACACTATCTCCTCTGCGGTCTTGCATCCCTCAATGTTGACAACGGATGAGCGTCCGGTATCGTAGATGACCCGGATCAAGGCTTTCTCGGCTGGCAATATGGCGCTGTTCGTCGCGCTGTCACTGGGACCCCGCGTGTGGCTAGGACCAAACCGAGCGGTCTGCGGAGTGTCGGTAGGCGTGGTACGTTGGTTCGGGACGAAGCGGGAGCTACTAGAGGCACTCAAAGGATGGGCAGGGTAGGCCGAGCCGTAGTCTTTCTTTCCTGCGTCCTTTGGGCTGTTCATGGGTCTGTACTGGGTGCGCACTGTACGGCTGTCCTCGACTAGCGGAGAGCTAGGCCGAGAGGGTGACTTGGAGCCATAACTGCTGATGTCGGCTCCTTGAATCATCCTCGAGTTGCGCTTCTCGGCCCGGGAGGTGTTCGGGAGCGAGCGCGCTGGATGTAGAGGTCGAGGTGAGCCAGACGACGGAGGGGTGTAGGCGGTGTTATCTAGTGTTGCAAGCGATTGCTACGACATGTCAGCAACTAATCCATGACATACTGCACTATTTTTGCGTACTCTATTCGACGTTCGTTTCGAGGCCTTCTTGTATTCCTTGTTACGCAGCTGTTTTGCCTGGGAGCCGATGCGGACACGGTCGCC
Source organism: Lophiostoma macrostomum CBS 122681 (assembly GCA_010405375.1). Classification (NCBI taxonomy): domain Eukaryota; kingdom Fungi; phylum Ascomycota; class Dothideomycetes; order Pleosporales; family Lophiostomataceae; genus Lophiostoma; species Lophiostoma macrostomum. Next base: position 30,043 of record MU004351.1, on the reverse strand, counting down.
AACTTTCTTGATGCCAATATCCTTCAAGTGAGTCTGGTCCATCTCCATGAGGTTTTCCCCGTTGATATGGTGTTCTAGCGACATGAGCACGAGCTACGACAGAGGGGAACACAACGTACGCTTGAATAAGTCAACATATTGCGAGCAATTAATGCGTTTCAGCCAATCGCCGACCTTGTCTTCGTCCCAGTGTCTGTGAACGTCAGCGAGAGGTCTTTTGGCCAAGGCGAGATTCTTGCTCACCTGATGGAGTCCGGGGCGTCGTATATCTCGGAGAACTCAGACTCGGTCGGGGAGGCGAAGAAGGCGTGCTCCGTTCGCGCCGCGGTGGCATGGTTGCGGTAGCTGGACACACTGGAGTTGTATTGTGAGGGTGCTTGCGCAGACGCCCCGCTGCCCAGGGATGCACTGGTGTAGGGAGACTTGGACGCGAGTAATGCCATGATGGGCGTCAGAGAGAGTTCGTCTCGTAGGGAAAGTGCGTTCTGCGGCTGTATGCTCGGGTATTGTTTCTATAGTTCGGCCAGACGACACACTATCAAAGATGCATCGTGAGCACAGCGGCGATGGGTGTATCAGGGGGTCGGACGGCGGGCGAGGACACCAGGTCGGCGGGCCCGATGCAGAGGACGCTGTCGAATGCGGGCGTGGACGTAACACGAGGGGGGTTTGCGAGATGCGGGTGCAGAAGGCAGCTGGGGGCAGCGGCCTGTTCTATTGCAGCGTGGAGCCTATTGTGCGGCGGCAAGCACGCTGAGTCCGGAAGACGACGGCAACTCGCCTGCAGCGAACGGTGAGAGCAAGCAGCGACGAGGGCGGCGTCGTCTCGGGGAAGGCCAGCGGGTCGTCTGCAGTCGTCTTTCACGGCCGGGGGGGGGTCCTTTATCACGACAACTCGCCCCTGGACTGAGGTCGGTGGTGGCGGGTACGCTCGACGGGCAGCAGCAAACACACGAGGCAGAGGTCTCACAGTCGAAACAAAATCACGCCGAGGGCAGGCGACGAAGAAAAGGATGCTCGCAGCGCGCCAGGAGGAGGTGGCCCTCTCGCCGACGACCCAGGCCGCTGCTGATGCTCCATGGCGGGCTGGCCAATGGGCGCGCGCCGCCGCCAATTGTCAAACACGCCCGTGTTTCAAGCGCAGGCATCTCCCACAACCTTCTCGCCAGCTCTTCAGCCCACCCTGGGCATGGCTGCTCACCCCGTGCAATATATCCGCCTGCACGTCCGTTACGGAGGCCGCTCGAACCGGCATGCTGGGGGAGTCAATCTAGCTCAGAATAGCAGTCTCACGGCGCTGGGCCTGCTGGCGCCCAGGGGTGTCGCATCTATCTGCAGGAAATCATCATATCATGCCGTCGCGTACCTGGAGACCGCGGGCGCCTCAGGGACGTGTGGGCGCTGTGACGCTGTCAACAAAAGCAACACTCGGAGCCGCGGCGCCTCATGGTTCATGGGCTTGCGCGCGAGCTCTCACGGGTCTCGTCTCACGGCTGGTAGGGCTAGTAGACCAAAACCCAAGAGCCTCATCGCAGCCGCCATGAGAGCCGCAGCATGCAGAGGCAGCCTTGAGCAGCGCAAATACGCCGCACTTGTCGCCACTTGGCGCGCGGTCCGTGGACTCGCTGGCTGTTGAAATTCTCCGTTGGATCAGTGTTTCTGTTTCCGTCTGCAGATGAGGCGCAAGGCGAGCCTTCCCTGCTGGCCCGAAACAGTCTCACGGCCGCTGAGCAGTGCAAGCGCAGGCTCGCGGAGGGCTCAGCAGGCAAGCACTTGCTGACCTGTCATGATTGCTCCCGACGAAACGGCGGGCGTGAAACACGGTGCAGCAGAGCCGCGTGGATGCAGCATGGGGGAATGGGGGGAATGCGGCGACGGCAGAGTCCAAAGCCATGTCGTGCGTCTGGGGAAAGCCGGCTTCATCCCTCTTGCAAACAGCTGTCATCGACTTCTGCCAGAGTGCAAGAAGGCTGCCATTTTTGGAGCGATGGGCACCTCTGCTTCTAGCCTCGATGGCATGTGCATGTGCATCCCAGAGGAACGGTTTGGGGATTTTCACACTGCGGCTGGTAATGACGTAGCTGCAGCAGCTCTCTCCCAGCAGCGCAAGAAATGCTCCAGGGCTCGCTGCAGAACATAGCCCAGGTATCTGGCAGTCTGCTATGCACGTGGAGATTTGGCCATCCGTCACCAGCAAACCACTCATCACCCTGCGCGCCCGTTGCTGTCCTTCTCTTGCATGCGCCTGCAGCTTGTTACTCCCACAATCCTCTGCCGCTCCTGTAGAAAACAAGCAAAGGTGTCCATGACCCGGCCAGGCTGAGCGCAGCCCGCTTTTGCAACATCCAGACAGCCCGATATATCGCAGCCCGCTCCACGCTTCTTCTGCGCCCTTGAACTCTTTCTCTCCAATCTGCTCACCCCAGCGCCCCTGCATGCAATGCAGTGATTATCCGCACCTCTCTGCAGCGACTCCGTCCACTCACCACTCGCCCAGCGCCGCAACTCTGGTAGCCGCTCATTAGCTGGGCTGCAGCTGGCCGTTAGACCTCACCATGGCCGCAGCCTATGACGGCTATCGCAGCCAACCCGACCACCACCACCAACCTCCGTATGTGGACTCCACCTACGATGCAAACTACGACCGACAACACCACGCCGCCTCGCATCGCCATAGCTCGGCCTCGTACGATGCCCATCGCCCGCGATCCAGGGCCTCTTCCAGTGCCATTCCACCCTCAGCCTTGGACGGTCTGCAGCAGCCGGCAGTCCAGCAGCCGCTCAATAATGCGCTCAACAACGCCTTCGACAAGTCCGACTCTGCGCGCGCCGTCGATCCCGCCCTCATCGCGCAAATCACCGCAGAGGTGAAGAAGTCTGTACTCGACGAGATCAAGTTCAACGGCGTCAACGGCGTCGGCGGTGCCACTGGGCATCCACAGCCTGGTCCGCCGCCGCAGTCCTACGTTCCACAGTCGCCAGCCTCCACGTCGGCTTCTTTCCCTACTCGCAACGTGTACACTCCTCCGTCGCCAAAGTATGCCGATTTTTCTAGCCACGGGTCCGCTTCACCAGATCCTATCGATCCACTAGCGAGAGATCCTACGTTTGACGGTGCGGGTGACACCCCGACCCCCCGCCACGAGAGGACTGCTCCCGTCAACATTCCTTGCGAGAGCACCTCACGGGCAAGACCAGTTGCGCCTCAGAGGATGCCGACAGATGGCGACTTTTCGCCCATTGAGAAGATGTGGCAGCGCCTATTTGACCCGCAAGACCAACCTCTGCCGCGCCTGGGTCAATTCCTGCGAGGCCTAGCTATTCATCTGGTACGTTATTGCAGATTGCAAACACGCAGCTGTTGTCTGACACCTCTCCTAGATCGATGACTATGAACCAAAGAAGAGCCTGGTCGTCACGCCAGCTAAAATGCTTCGGTTCTACAACGAAGTCAAACTGCCAGAAGAAATCTACCCATGGCAAAGTAAGAAAGCCTACGTTGTTAGGGGATTCCACGTTGCTAACATTTATATACAGCCATCTTTGGAACGTTGCACTATCCCGCCCTATCGAAGATATATCGCGATCTGCGTTGCCAACATCATGTTGTTCAGGAAAATGTGGCCGATGTGCCTCAGATCCCTGCCTTGACTCCCGAAGGCTTTCAGGAATGGATGATTGCCATGATCCAAGCATACCCTGACACAGAATACGAGCGTCTTTCGAGGGCTGTCCTTGACATGCCTATCAGCAACGCGGACGATTGCCGGGAGCGATTTCCGAAAGAACTTCCTCGCCGCTTATTCCCTCGCCAAGAAAACCTGCAGGCCCAGCAGCGGTGCGCTGCCGTGCTCAACGCTGAAGGCGTCGGCCCGCTCCGCAGAGCCCCAACATTTCCTCCACCACCACCCATGGGTCAAAGCGGCCCACCGCCAAACCTCGAACGCGAGCGCAGCCCATATGTCAGTAAACCACAGCGCAGAGACTCCCGGGCGATCGATTCCGACGACGACAACGAGCCACTTTCCATCCCGATCGAGCGGGAGCGGAAGCCTTACTCGGCCGCACCGGGTGGTGGAAAGCTGTATGATGACCTGGGTCGGAGTATGCAGTCTGATTCGTCCCTTCCCGAACACCGACAGCGTACTCAGTCCACGGCAAGTCAAGGTCAATACCCACCGCCAGCGAGTGCAACCCAACATCATCCTCGTACAGCGTCTAATGTAAATGGTCGTCGACCTCGAAGCCCAAGTTTCTCCGGCTACGGAAACAGATCCGATCCAAACATAAGGGACGCTCCCGGCTCTTGGTATTCTTCCTCCAACGTATATGACTCAGAAGAAGAAAACCGTAGATTTGCCAAGGATGCAGAAATGAAGAGGAATGACTGGGCACGGCGGCAGGCGGAAGAAGACTCTGCGTCGGGAGGATACTCTAGGAGAACCACTACGGGGTTAAGTGACAGCTCATACGAGTCTCAGCCGCGTTCCTACGACGACGACCATTATCGTGGAAGAAGTGGCACAAACGGATACGATAACAGAGGCTATGAGCAGCGGAGATATTAATTGCAGGTGTGGAGAGCAGAACCCACGCTCTGGAGCATACTTACGACGTCATGATCAAATACCCTCGTGTTTGGGTCGCCTCATATTATGAGGTGGCTACCCCTCGTTTAGATTGTTGACTTCCTTTGGAAGACGCTGCACTGTTGGATTCCCCCTGGGGCTCGGAGCGATGCAGTAGAAAACAAGTTCCTAGCTCTCTCGTCCTACGATTTTGGCATTACAGCGTTTTGGATCGATCATACCCTTCTGTATCTCTCAATCATCTGTTGGGGAGTGTATGTTTATGGCTGGTTGCTGGATGGGCTGTAGCTCTAGAGTTCGATGTATATTCTACAATTCTGTCGCTCCTGCGGTATGGATGAAAATGAAGATCGATATATGTTCTCAAATATCGTCTGGTTGCTCTTGGTCGAGTGAAGCATGACAACTGGTGAAATCATACCTATCTTTGTAGGTAGCCGACTTGTGAGGAAGAAGCATGTGACTAACGTACTCGCCAAGACCACTTTACGCGTTCTGGAACGCGTCGCGAACTACAAGGTCCAACTTTCGCTGTAAACCCGACCAAACCACAAAATGGCACTTCTAGTAGACAAACACCGGCCTCGCAGCCTTGATGCGCTGAGCTACCACCCAGATCTTTCAGAAAGGCTCAAGGCTCTCGTACGTCGCTAGCAATTCAACGCAGCAATTGGCAGCAACTCTGACCACCCGCAGGCGCAAAGCGGCGATTTCCCACACCTCCTTGTCTACGGCCCCTCCGGCGCAGGCAAGAAGACGCGGATCGTCGCCACTCTCAAAGAACTCTATGGCCCCGGTGTCGAGAAGATCAAAATCGATGCGCGCGTCTTCCAAACAACGACGAACCGCAAGCTCGAGTTCAACATCGTAGCCTCGGTCTACCACCTCGAAATCACACCGTCGGACGTTGGAAACTACGACCGCGTCGTTATACAAGATCTGCTCAAGGAAGTCGCTCAGACGCAGCAGGTGGACTTGGGCGCGAAGCAGCGTTTCAAAGTTGTCGTTATTAATGAAGCGGATCATTTGACGCGGGATGCGCAGGCAGCGCTGCGCCGGACGATGGAGAAGTATAGTCCGAATCTGCGGCTGATTCTGCTGGCGAATTCGACGAGTAATATCATTGCGCCGATTCGAAGTCGGACGCTGCTGGTGAGGGTTGCGGCGCCGACAGAGGAGCAGATTTGCGGGGTGTTGAAAGCGGTGGGGAAGAAGGAGGGATGGAAAGAGGCGGAGGGTCTGAATACGAGGATCGCAAAGGATAGCGGGAGGAATTTGAGGAGGGCGTTGTTGATGTTTGAGGCTGTTCATGCGCAGAAGTATGGTCCTCTCCCTTTGGGATGGAAGGATTTGGGCTAACGATTGTTGCAGTGAGAATATCACGGATAAGACGCATATACCACCGCCGGACTGGGAAGCTCTGATTGCGCAGATTGCGGACCAGATCATTGACGAACGCACGCCTCAGCGGCTATTACAAGTGCGCGCCCAGCTCTACGATCTGCTGTCGCATTGCATCGACTCGACTACGATTATCAAAACGCTGACTTGGAAACTGATACCAAAGACGGACGACGCGCTCAAACCGGAGGTCATCAAGTGGGCTGCTTTCTTCGAGCACAGGTTGAAGACTGGTAGCAAGGCAATCTTCCATCTCGAGGCGTTCGTCGCGAAGTACATGCGAATATACGAGAGCTTTGCCATGGGTCTCGATTTCGACTGAGCGACAGCAACATGCCTGTGGAAAGATAAAGTCTACAGTGTAGCGGCATTGGGCGTTTTGGTGAACTGCACTTGTTGAGACGACCAGCATCGGCGTTTATGATTAGTGGGTAGGACTACGTCATAGTACTAGCTTCATTGTAGCACTGTACTTTCCTCAACAACGAGCTCTTGTTGAAGCTCTCACCTGAATACTCTAACAATTCAAAAGAGCACCACTATTCAGCCTCAATTGCAATATCTTCGCGTCCAAATCCCTCCAATTGATACCCTTACCTACTTCCTCCGAACCACAATGTCAGACAACCCTTCTCTAATGGATACCGAGCCCGGCGGCGAACAGACGCAGTACGAAGGCGAGCATACGCACGTCGAGCCGCATGCTAATGAGGCTGGTCAATTGGGCGGTTCGTCATACTTCCCTCGTTTCACTCATTCCCTCTCTACTCCTCTCTTCTCTTCTCTTCTTCTCTTCTTCCTCCCCAAAGCTCTTTCTACCTCTACGCTCAACTTCCCATCCATCACCAACCCCCCAAACCCCTCTCTCCCTTACCACTATCCCCGACTACCCGCAACCCCGCTTCTCTTTTCCCCCTATACTCCCCCTAACACCCCACAGACCCATCAACACACACCACCACCTCCGACTCGCAAGCCCCACGCGCCTCCAACACACCAAACACGCAAGGCGTAACCCCCGCGGAGAAGATCCGGTACGGGCAGTCGATTCAAGAGGGCGGTATGGGCGGGCAGACGACGTCTAGCACGGGGGAGGCGAAGACGGAGGGTGGGTTTGGGGGCACGGGGAAGCTGGGGCAGGATGGAGAGGAGGAGGACGAGGCGGCGAAGAGTAGGAGGGAGCAGGGGTATGGTGGGGAGGGGGATATGGATAGGGGGATTGGCGCTTAGGGGGTGGGTTGGAGGTGTGAGAGTGATTATGAGGGATTTGTTTGGATATTTTGGATTCGCCTGGCTAAGCTGGTGGGAAAGCTGGGCTGTGTGGGTATCTATTTCTGCATGCTAGAATGGTGCCCTACTTGCAACTCCTTGCAACTCCTTGCAACTCCTTGATGTGGTGGGCGTGGTGTATACAAACATAGGCTCATCCTGTCGTGTATCTCAAAAATCCTCGAGTGACGCAGGTACGAGCTATACCACCTTGCCCTTCCCCTTCCCCTCGTACGTCGGTTTCGCATCCTCTTCCTCAACCTCCTCATCTTCCTCACTATCACTCATAAACTCCTCATCCTCATCCTCCCACCCAAACATGGTCCTTTGCGCCGGCGCCTTACTCGCTCCCGGCCCCGCCTGAACACCCTTTCCCTCGCCCTCCTCCTCCTCACTGCTCTCCCTCTGCGCCAACACCATCTTCTCAACCGCCTCCCTCGTCTTGCTCTCCGCCTCCTCTTTATCCTCGACCCAATTCCCATCCAGCCGCCTATCCCCACGCCCGTTCAGAATCTCCTCTTGCTTCCGCTCCGAGCTCGCGACGATGTCCTCCCACCGCTTGCGCCGCTCGTCCCGCTCTTTCTTCTCCATATCCGGCTTGATGGCCAGGTAATCGGCCAGCGCCTTCGCCTCGGTCACCGTGCGCAGGCGCCGCCCGTCGAGGTTGCGCGAGGAGCCGTTCGCGTCGCCGGTCTTTTTGCGGCTCGACATGCGTCCACCTTGGGCGCGGAGGATGGAGCCGAAGCCGCCTTTGCCGCCGCATAGTGGGACGGTGAGACGCAGGGGCAGGAAGGTGTCGGTGGGTGAGGTCAGGAGGGTGGAGATGGGGGTTGGCGAGTGCGAGACTGAGCGCCGCGATGTGGTGGTTAGGATGTAGGATGAGTTCTGGATCCAGGGCGCGCGTGTGTAGAGAGTGGTGTATATGGATGACAGGGGCGCATCTTTGGAGGATGTGAAAGCGATGGTCTGGTCGCGTAGGCTGTTGACGATGATGGTGATGGGGGTGGAGGTGGCGGGAGATGTGGTGCAGGCCATGGTTGTGGTTGTGGGTGATGCGCTGATCGAGTTGTAGTTTCAGTGGATTGCGCAGTTAGAACAGAGACTTTTCCAGATGCGCTGTATCGGAAAGCGGGGTTCTGGTGAAGTTGTGACGGTGAATGTTCTGGGATGAAGGTGGGTTGGAGACTTGAGGCAGGCGGCGCAACTTCAAGAGCTCCTGGCCCAAGCGCTCGGCTAAGCCTTGGCATAAGCTGCACCACACGATGCAACAAATCCACGCAGAACTTCGATTTTTCTCCATCGACCACCTCCAGCAACACCCACAGCATCCCAACGTCGCGCCCACAACAGTCAAGATGCTCATCCCTAAGGCCGATCGCAAGAAGATCCACGAGTCAGTACACCTCGACCTTTACACCCACGGCGCAATTCGAGACCTGGAATTTCGCGAGAAACTGTTGTCCTGATTGAACATGTGCTGACCTCATATAATAGGTACCTCTTCCGAGGTTAGTATTCCACCTGCGAGCCATGGCTATGGCACAATCTGAAGTTTTCGTGGCTTCACAGCTGCACACAAAGGACAGGCTGACACACGGTCACCACAGAGGGCGTTCTCGTAGCGAAGAAAGACTTCAACCTCCCCAAGCACGGCGAGATCGACACCAAGAACCTGTTCGTTATCAAGGCCTGTACGTCTCCTCCCTTCCATTCCCTTCCTTTCGCTTCCACGTGTCAACTCCGTCCACCACCGCAGATGGACTATGTGAGTAGGTGAGATGCTTACCAGCCCAGGCCAATCCCTCACCTCGCGCGGCTACCTCAAGACCCGCTTCTCATGGCAGTACTACTACTACACCCTGACCCCCGAGGGCCTCGACTACCTGCGTGAGTGGCTGCACCTGCCCGCCGAGATCGTGCCGCAGACGCACATCAAGCAGCAGCGCTCGCACGCTCCCCCGCGCGGCATGCTTGGCGGCGACGACCGCGAGCGCCGTGGTGGAGGCCGTGGTGGCCGTGGCGGTGACCGTGGCGGCGACCGCGACAGCTACCGACGACGTGATGCCGGCGAGAAGGGCGAGGGTGGTGCCCCCGGCGAGTTCAAGCCCGAGTTCCGTGGTGGCTTTGGCCGTGGTCGTGGTGCTGCTCCTTCTTCTTAGGACTAAGTTGGAGCTTGGCTGCTATGACTTTCCAGCGTATGGGTATGGAGGTTTGGGGCTTTGTGCCGAGCGGCTTTCTACTCTGTCTGGACTGAAAATGGGAACCGGTATGGCGAAATGAGAGGATGATATGCAAATGCATGGCTCATACAACCTGCGGCGACGCGTCGAATGACGATACTGCCAATTGATACCCCGTTCTGCTCCATGTGAATTCCAAAGCAAGTAGTGAGACACGAATATGATCAAAAGGCCCGGTGTAAAAGAACATTGTCATCGATAAGTCTAGACTTCACGTCCCAGCGATAAACCCATGTATCATCTGACCCATATCCGAGTCAAAGCCGGAGACCCATGCCTCAGAAGTCGTCTCTCTTAACGCCGTTTACCAGAGCGTGCCGTCTCGCCATCATGAGGAGTTCCCATACCCATGCCCATGACCATCCCTCCCACTCATTTCCACCCTCCACCATCAACCCCCTAACCAGCTACCGGCACAACCCTCCCACCCACAAACCCCGCACTCCCAAACCCACCCGCACCATCCAACCTCTGGAAATCAAACACCGTATCCCCAAACTGCTCAATGGCATCCTGCGCCTTAGGCGCCCCAATCAGCACAATGCCCCTAGGCACCTCGACCTCCCTAACTTCAAAACAGCCAAACGTAACCACCTTCTGTATACTCGGGCAGCTACGAAAGATGCCCGCCACAACCTCCGTCGTGACGACAGGGCAGAAGCTCAGATTGATCTCGCGCAGACAAGCGTAAACTTTCACACCATCGAACGCCGCCGCGAACGCCTCATAGCTAATATGTCGACACGACGAGATATCCAGAAACTCGAGTTTCGCGCCCGAATGCGCCATCATCGCCGTGAACCCGTTCGACGCAAGGCCCACGGGGTACTCCTCGGGCCCGTCCGGATTCGCATTATCCAGGTCGCGCGTCGAGTTCACGTCAATGTAGCGCAGCGGCGGGTTGGACCAGCCGTGGAACAGGTTGACGAAGCCTGCGTCCGAGACCTCGTTGTTCTCTGTGAAGCGCAGCTTTTGCAGCTTGCGGCACGTGCTGTGGATTGTGTCGAGCATGTCGTCTGCCGGGTCGGCCGTCCCGTCTAGGAAGTTCTCGAGGCAGAGCGTGCGGAGGTTGGCGCCGGTGCAGGCGATCATGTGCACGAGGCGGTCGCGCGGGATCTCGGTGCAGAAGCGCAGGGTTAGGTGTTCGAGGTGCTCGAGCCGCGCGATGGCGTCGATGCTGTCGGTGCCGATGCGCTTGCAGCGTTCGAGTTTGAGGCGCGCGAGGTTGGGGCAGAAGGTTGTTAGGGCTTCGACGGCTTGGTCGTCGAAGGCGGCGTCTAGCCATTCTACTTTGAAGGATTTGAGGGCGGGGCCCCGGGCGACGAAGAGGTCGAGCCATTTGTCGTTGGAGACGAGATTGGCGCCGAGAAGTTGGATGTCTTCGATGTGCTGGGCTTTCTCGATCATGTAGTCCAGATTCTGGTCTTTGAATTGGCAGCAGTTGCGGAGCGCGAGTTTCTTGATGTTTGGGTTGACGGCGAAGATTTGGTCGAAGTCTTCGGTCTCGAGGTCTGCAGACGTTAGCACAAGTCAAAAAAGTGCTCAAAGATACTTACAAGCTGCTTCGTGGATAGCGACCGCGTCCATGTCTGGCTGCACGAACAGCTTCATCGTGTTGGAAGTCATTGCCCTCTTCTTCGAGAAGATTTCGCTCAAGCGGTTCACAATGGGCTCTGGCATCTCTCCAAGTTCTTCAATGTCGTCGGCATGCTTCGCAAGCGTTTCAATGCAAAGCGTCTGAAGGGTCTTCGCTCCGTGCGTGATGAGACCATCCAGACGATTGCTCTCCAGCTTTCTCCGCCCTTTACGTTGGACAGGCTTGGCTGCCTTCTCCGCCATCTTCGCTTCTTTCACCATCTCCTTGCCGCATGGTGTGCACAGCAGACCACCGTCAGGTCCAGCTTTGCTGTACGGCGTGACCGTGAAGCGCTTATCGCAAAGTTCACAGTTCTCCAACTGCCCAGGAAGCTTCTTGGCCTTCTTGTACATGTCCATCACGTCGAAGTCAGAGTCGTCAACGTCTGAGCCACCCTTCTGTTTCTTCTTTGGGGCCTTCTTCTTGGCTGCCTTGCCCTTTTTGATCTTCGCAATAGCCTCTTCCTGATCGCGCTTGCGCTTCCGGGAGCGGCTCGCTGCCATTGCGGAGGACTCTTCCTGGACGTCTGCCTCCTCTTCCTCTTCCTCCACGTTCTCTTCATCCTGGGGAACGGAATCGCCATTAGCAGCCGCTTCGGAGGCTTCTTGTGCGGTCAGCTGTTCGGCTTGCGCGATTCGTTGGGCGGCGGAGTCTCGAATGTCTCTAGCGGAAATGTTGTGCGACTAGAAAGGATTGTCAGCTTCCATATGCTGGAGATCACAGCTACAGGTTAGGCTTCCAATTCCGAAAAATATGACTTGACATATCCTCAATCCTCATAATCGGCTTCGCACTCACCGCTAAGAAGTCCGTCAAGGCAGAGTGAGGTCCACGAATGCCGGCACCAGTCCGGCCTCGGCCTCCTCGACCTCCTCTGCGAGCGGACCTGAGCAATTAGTTAGCATTGCAGCGTCTTTGGGATTTCGAGCAGCTTACATGCTACTTCTATGATAATCTAAAGCGGTTTTAGCGAAAGGGCGTAGTGAACGGGGAATTAGAGGTGTTGGGGTTGATTGCCTGGGAGGGAAGGGATAAAGGCGGGGCGGCAAAAAGACGCGAAGCGGGAAACACGCGATCACGTGGTGGCAATGACTGATCCCGAACAGGCTTAGGGTGACCCCTGATCAGCGCAACACGCATTCGAACCAATTGATCTCGTCGTGACTACCTGCCTTGGTACACCTTGCACCTCAATATAACAAACGCAGGCCCCGGGGCTAATCGATACGCGTCGAACAAGCAAGGGAAGAGTGCTGAATAATTCAGATTGAACTACAGATTTCAAGCCTCAAAAGACATCGCGCGATGCTGGAGCAACGCTCCACGCGTGGAACTGGTCAAACCATTTCTGAGAGCCGAAACCCGCTATACAACCGCAGTAACAAAGCAGAACCCCACCATGGCCACTGCTATCTAGCAATTACTCCCATCGCAAACTTACTGGCCGGGAAGCTTGTCCAACCCTATGTCCCATTAGCATATATTCATGTTGACGATGTGAGGAAGTAAGACTTACAGCCATCAGTGACCTCACCCACGAAATCTTTGACGGTGCACTGGTTCGCCGTGGTCATAGCCTGCTTCGTGATACTTCCGCAGCCGTCGTAGAAGCACTCGGACTTGTTCATGGCCTTCTGCAGCTCATCGCCCTTCCAGCCGAACCTATGATGCGCGTTAGTAATGGTGGACACACTCACACGTTCTCATCACCTCCACAGCAACAACACCCAAGAAGGTACTGGAATGGGTAGGTTGGAGCAAGGGGAATAGACAACTCACATGTAATCGGCGTGGGTTCCAGCAGCGGTGCCTTCGAAGCTCCACACGAATGGGTTGGGTCCGCCTGATGGCCACAAGCTATTGAACTTGGTAGTATCCCATGTCGTCTCGTACGTGACCTGAGGCATACGCACGGGGTGGGTCGACGGGCAGGCTGGCGCGTTGGTGAAGCCGTCGGAACTGATGGTGTTGTACATGTGGCTTTGGTGGTCGGGCGAGTCGAGGTTAACGCCGTCCCAGCATCTTACCACAGTCAGCTCTTGTCACCGTAGGTGTTCATCTGGGGGACACTTACGCGGGGAAGTGATGCGTGGTAAAGATACCGCCAGTGCATGGCTTGGGCGGGAAGTCCGTCAGCTCGGGGAACTGGCGGTTGCTGCCTTGGATGCACTGGTAGCGGAGACCGGTTTGCGGCTTTCCAGACTTGGTCGGGCTGCCCACGGTCATGCGGAAGCCCTGTAATATGTATTATCAGCATCGTGTTCTTTGTGGACGATGGGGGGTATGGTAGGATACTTACTGGCTGGAAGCTCTTCACGGGCTGTGTCTTCAAGTTGTCTTTTGACAAGTCAAACTGAGTGTAGTACACAGTAAGACCACCCTGTGCTCCATTCGATCCACCCAAAAGCGGCTGCACGGGGACCACGGGCACGCGGTGGTAGGAGCCGTTGGTCGGGTGTTTGAAGTACAAAACAGCCGTCCAGTAGTTTGAGAAGTCGTTGGCCATTTGGCACGTGGTGCAGGTAGCGCGTGCGCCGACGTCACCCGTCATGGTGGAATTGAACGCATTTCCGCCCACAATGTGGTGGACGTGCGCGGCGGGAAGAGAGCCGGGCTGGACGACCGGGTCGAGGCGCTGAATGGTGAGGGTTGAGCATGGGAAGCGGAGGCCAGCCTCAACAGACGTGAGGAGGGCGAGAGCGGTGGCGAATGTCTTCATCCTGGCGATATATGGACTTGTGCGCTGAAGGTGCTAGCAGAAGGGATAGGCGTCGCGTAGAGGTACAGATATATGTAGGCCAAGCCGGGCGGCGGAATGCTGTCCTCCTATTACCTGTTATCAGGACCTTGTTCCTAGCCTCTCTCGGCATTTCGATCTCCTCAGTCTAGGATGGCAGCAAAAGAGGAGCATTGGTTCCGAATTCTGAATGACGATGCACATCCAGGCGGAAAGCTGGCGCTGAATAGAACAATCCGGGTCCAGCGCGAATCAGCACGTTGCGCGATACCGGGGTACTCATCTTGCGATAGATGTTTTTGATTGAATCCAAGGACCGGCTTTCGATGGAAGCCTGTGTGATGTTCTGCTAATATGGGTGGTTATTGTTTGTGTTGCCGGCAAATGTAGTCCACCTACCCTGTTGGAGATCCTATTGGCTCAACGAAGTGCCGCGAGCACCATAATCGCTACGTACAAACATGACTTTTAGATGGACTGGAGTCGGTCCTGGGTATTTGGCAAGTTAGGACTCACCTGGATTACTCGATCGTAGGTTCTAGGGCCTGCAGTTGCTGATCAAGGTGGCTGGCTGAATCTAACAAAAGTACAGATTCCTGGTTAATCCTTCATCTTCCGACATTCTTTTGGGTAGACTTCGTGTATTGGTAGATGGCGTTAGGGATAGTTCAATGCGACAATGAGTGTAATCTGTACTGGCGACCACGGCATTCTATAGAAGGGGCTCCCCGTTCGTACCCGACCGATTTCCTAGCAGCATCTTTGGCGATCTCATACCTAGAAAGACAGTGTCAGTCAAATGAAGGAGGCACTGCCTTTGCTGCCCTGGACCCATGGACGCAGAAGCGAAAGTAGAAATTGCCTTGTAGGCAAACAAAGTTGGGTATCATTGCGCGGAAGAAAGTAACCACCCTAGAATGGCACTACGCCATTGCAGCGGCGCCTCAGTTTACACCAATACATTCCTCGTTCGAAGAGACATCGGGCACCTCTCCGATGCATCACTTGTGACCGCAAGCTTTTCAGTGGCAAAGCCCATCCCCGCCATCAATCTCAGTATCCGAGATAAGCAGACCTCCTGCCCAGAAGCCACCCATCCAGAGCAGACCCCAGCCAGGCTGCATTACACTTCTCAATACTGCAGGGCCAGGACACGTGCCCGTCAGTCCCCATCCGATGCCGAAAACCGCTGCACCAAGGACGAACTTCAGGTCAACGTCCTTGAACGTCTTCTTCGGCACTTGGAACCCAGTGCTGAAGAGCGGTGGTTTCTCCAAGCCCCGCGTCTGGATCTCAAACAGGCTTGGTAATATGCCGAATAGTATGACCAGAGCCATTGAAGGATCCCAAACGTCGAGATCAGGGAAGGAGAGAAATGCTAAGACCTTGGTAGGCGCTGCCATTTGGGTGATGTGCAACCCAAGACCGAACTCCAGTCCAGCAAGAAATTCTGTGGCTTGACGAGCTATTGTGTTGGTGTCTGACTTGTCGCTGCTCTTCGGTACAGCCTTTGCAATAATCGATGGAAGTGCTCGAGCGGCGAGCATGACCGATGCTGCAAGCACGAGCAGTTTCGTGGTAGTCGTTCGAGAGGGATACGTGGGAATGTAACAAGGTATACCTGAACTGCATCCTTCTGTGACCAGTGAAGGGTGGACAAGGTGATGAGTCAAGAGCGCCATAGGGAAAAAGGTAGCCACTGCCGCTGCTGACCACGCGTTCGTTCGAGACAGACCACAAAGCATGTGTCCGGAGGTACACCCCATCGAGATCTGTTTCACTCAGTCGCTGAACTCTTTTAGTGGTCGAATGGATATCACCTTCGTTCCCCATCCTACCAACGCGCCGACTCCGACCGTCACCAGTGCCGTTTCCAGAGATGTAGGTACTGGGGGATAGTTGGTGAGAAACTCGGGCAGGAAGAGCTTCAGAGGCAGAACACTAGCGGCCATCCCGGCGAGCAGCGAAACTGCTGCTGTCGGAGTACGGAAAAGGCTTCGAATGTAGCCCGAGCAACCAAGAACCTGTCCATTTTGAAAGAGTAAGACGCTCGTTGCTTGGTGGAGTAGCAATGCCCCGATGCTCGTTTCAACAGGAGTGAACATCCTTGAGGTGTCGTTCACATAGTCCAGGGTACCAAAAGTCGGAAAAAGACGAAGGAAGACCTTCACGGGAGTAACTCCCATATACGCCCAAAGTGAAAGCCATAGGGAGGCTACGCCTAGGGTGAATAAGGAAAAAGCCTACCAGCGGGCGCCTTCCACGCTACGTGCCCACGGATCGCCATAGCACCCTAGCATGATACTATTCGACAAACAAGCACTCGCCGACTGCAACGCATAACTCTTGCGTCTTGCCGCGACATGGCATTTGATAAACACGGCGGAAAGCTTGTTCAGCGCTGGGTGGTCCACTCCTATTCTATCAGGACTAGCGTCTTCGCTTCCGGCAGAGTGCTCCACACGTGGTCTGTGAACCCGAGAACTCGGCCCCTGGAGCACTCGAACCTTGTGAAAGCAGTCTTTGACCTCATCTCCACCATTTTCCACAGTCGCATTCCATTATTGTCGTTTTTCGATCAGGCTGGTGCAAACACGCGTCTCATGTTGACATCTTGCCTCGAGATGAGAATGTTGCTAAAATGCACCGGAACACGCATCCTGCGTCAGCCGATGGCATATGATCTACCCACCTCGCCGAAGTTCGAAACGACAAGACGGCGACGTAGAGCGGAGCCAACCGCCGGGAATCCGGCATGCAGGGTGCCGCGTGTATGTCGTATTTCGTAAACGAGCACCCGTGTCTGCTCTGCATGTTTGGAAGAAAAAGCTGAACGGCCTCTGTTCGATATTGATCGCGGAGTATGGAACACTTCTAGAAAAGCGCACAAGAACGCGATATAGAAGGCGCGATTCACCTGCATATCATGGTTCCAGGACCAATCACCGTTCATCAGAGTATTGAATTTCTTTGCTTTTGCCTTGCTCGGCTCGCTTCGACTTGCGTAAGTTGCTAGCCTCGCCGACCACATTTGACCCCCTCTGCTCTGTGCCTGATCAATGCTGCATCGTATTTACGCGATCCCCGTCCGCGGGCGATGTACGGAGTACCGCAAAGCTCCAGACTTTTGTGGGAATGCTATTACCCTACGGCGCGTGAAGACCTCAGCTTGGAGCATTCGGACCTTACCGCTTCACATGTGTCTTCAGATACCTCATATTTGTCTGTTGCTACTTAGACATTTTGTTGAGGGTAGGACTATAATGATCTTCCCGATACAAAAAGTATCACATGCGCCCTAGAATCCGAACGACGACCCGTGGACACTCAAAATCCTTACGGTGCCGAACCTTCTCCCGCACCCTGGGCACTACGTGTTCACCGGCGAGGTTTGAAACGTCAGACACTGCGTTACCAACTAACGAAAAACATGAGTCTTAACATTGACCGTTGCAAACAGAAATGGGACCCGAAAATCACCTCGCCGACGTCATACTTCTCTACTCCTCATTAAGGTTAGTAAGATGCAAGCTGTGCACCGGATTGCTTCTACCTGCAAGCCGAGACGCACGCAGAACTACTGATGCCATTCTCACCTCTTCAGCAAAGCAAACCGCGTACATAGCATTTCTCGCATGCTTGCTATTACAAGCAGAGATTAGTATATCGTTTGAGCAAGTACTGATATCACCCAACGTGGTTGCGTAGGACGATGCGTTCCCATTCTCTTCACTTGATACGATATATTCTCAGCACATGAAAGAAAACATTTTGTTCGAGCTGAAGGGAAGAAGCATGGTATCACAATTCGCTGAGTCTTTCTTGAGAAACAACTTTTGAGGCTTGGCGTAGCTTGGTGGCGAGCGCATGATCGCAATGACTACAACACGTCGTAGGGCGTCCGGTAGCCATAGCACAGCCATGCACGCTTTGAGACTGACATGATATCCTGAGCTACATGCGCGACATCGTAACTTCGCAATGGCATCTCACCGACCCGGAACAACGTGCGGCGCAGATTTCATATATATATCCACTCGAACGCCCCATGCTGTACTTTTCGCACATCGACTTCGACTCCAACCAGACAACTCCTCATCAAAGGAATTACAATTGACGACCGTGGACTTGGAAACGAATAGCATCTATAACCACGATGTCCGATACACCAAAAGAGCAGGTCTCGACCAGCAATGAGGCGAAGATCGAGAGGCCACCAAGGATCATCAACATTAAGGCTTTGCTCGAAGCGACAGGGAATAACCCGATCTTCACCCGGACCTTGATAGAACATGCGGCGGATCAGCTGAAGAAAGCGAAAGAGAGACAGGCATTCGAGCTTCTAGACTGCTATGGAAATGTTCATACATTCGAGAGTGAAGCAGCACCTGGCAAGCAGCCGGCCCTCATCTACAACAACTATCACACCATGGCCGACGAGAATCTCTGGGAGATTCTGCAAATGATGCCTGCGGACTTCCAACAGAGCGTCATTCGCGGATTCGGCGACGATCTAGACGAGATGGTCAAGAATGCCAAGCTACCTATATGTATTCATTTCGAGGACGTCAAGGACATCGACTACGAGTATGATGTGACGGACCTAGTGGCATGCATCATGCAACTCATGGAGGCATGGGATGAATGTCCCGAGCGTGATGTCCTATACAAGAGCCTCGAGGCTATGTCGCACGCTACCCCGATTACCAACATCATTTGTTTTGGCAACGGTTCCATCGCCCGGAGTCCGGATTCAACGAATCAGCACATGGTTGCCAGTTCATTGGCAGTGTACTTGGCCAGTCTTTATGACAAGACCGACATCAACATTAACCAGCCCATCAAGATCTACGCACAAGATCCAGCGTACAGCTCAATGGACATCGAAGCCCTCAGGAACCATGACATAGAAGTTCTGGACGACCCCAAGGCCTTCCTTGCCGTTGATTCCGGATCTTTGATCCTATCTTCTGGCCCTACCGTTCCAGTCAAGCAAATCATAGCCGATCTCGCGGCCGAAGATCCTTCCAAGTGCCCGGCTGCTGTCTTATGGAACAACAACCGTAGGGACGATCAACTGGGTATTGATCCCGTCACTTATAAATGGGTCGACTGTGTCTACTTTGCGAACCCCATCTCTCAACGCTCAATCGACATGATGAAAGGATGGACGAAGGTCTTCGATGGTGAGGAGCAACTGGGATCGAGGCGCACGGACAAAAAGGAGGAAGATTGGAGCCTGGGTACGGAGTGGCTGTCGCAGATGCAAATTTGGGCTCGTCCCGCAGAATTCTCAACTGCTTAGGGGAAGTCCTTGTCTTCCACGGCGGACCCTTCACCAACATTGAGTATGCAGTACAGCGCGATATGATAGATTGAAGACTGCCATGTAAGCGTGCTTTTAGCGTCTGTACATGAGACTTGATTTCACTTACGTGGACTGCATAAGCTACTGCATAGCTAGACATTCATCCGTCAAAACAAACCGTCTCGGAGTATACCCATTCTCAAATCTATGTAATTGATTAGCTCCAAAGAGATTTTTCCAAATGCTCATCTTCAATTTGTTTCATTTTCGACACATTGTCTGAAAATGTCGTGGGCTCTTTGTGTCGTGTCTTGATATCTTGCATGCTATCCCCACGCCAGCTCTGTGTCCAATTTAGTCCACGACTTTTTTCATTTTCACCTTCACCTTCACACCTGACTCGTCTACATATCCACGCAAATCCCATCCTCCATTCTCCATCTGTCATCCCTTCAACCCCTTCCAATAATCCCCCTTTTCGCGGTCAATTGTCAACGAACCATTAAAATGGTCCATGGTAAACCATGGCACGATCAACCCATCGACTTTGGCGACGACCAGTGCTATCAATGTACTGTCAGGCCAGACGCCCTCCGAAATATAAAGTTCGCTTTTCTTGCTCCTGCCATCGCACATGTTCTTGTACCCTTTGGACTCACAGCTTTGGGCTTTGGGCTTTGGTTCTATTGGTATAAGTGCAGGTAAGTGGCCTTCAGCTCTTATAATCTTTTCTTTATGTACTTACTCACCGTCATTACTATACAGGAAGCCCGGCTGCATTCTGGCAATCGATGATTGGCGACGTCAACGCTGGGAGCTGGTTTGCAACACTCAGGAGCGCGGGCATGGGCGGTGAAGGTCTGAAGACGGTCCAGGTCGTTGTAGGCAGGACGGCTGCTTTGTTGACAGGTTCTGGGGTCGCGAACTGCCAGCCTGAGGCTGTTGACTGCCCATCAATAGCATTCATGCGATGCTCGCCACCCTGCCTCCGCATACTCTGCCCACCGGTTCCAGAACCATGCACTTGCAGCTGCGAGCCCTGAGGATAGCGAGCAAAATGGAGATCGAGGAAAGCATACTGAGATAGAAGGCTCACAGGCAATGAGCCCGAGATCAAAAAGCTAACTTGGGGAAGGTGCGCATCTCATGAAATTTGCGTTGCTAAAATTCTCAATGCTCGAAGAACATGGAAATTGGGACAGATTAGCTTGAGCACTAAAGTTGACAAACAAGTTGTAACCTTTCTGCAAAAATTTCAAATACTCTTGAACTGTGTCACAATGATCCCATCGTGGTCACTAATCGTGAGATTACATCGCATTCCACTGCTGCCTTCAGCAATTGGATCCGGCCATTGTGACAAATCTTGATGTGAATCTTGACATCCTTGGGTTGTCCCTTCCTCTAATTTACATCCTTCCTTCTAGGGTTCATCGACTACTCTCAGCTTTTCATTGTTATGCTTACAATGGTGTTCGTGAGGATCGTGTATACTCACGTTCCGTCCCACCATCCATGAATCCATGAAACCCGCCACAACCTAGCGCCACTACAACCAGAAACCATCAATATATATCACGGCCTAATTCATTGAACGTTCCCAGCATCGCGCAATTCCACCTCCCTAGATCCTGTTATCCCTATACACAACCGGGTCTTGGGCCTACATCTTACATCGCCATCCCTATGCCACGCAACCCCGGCGCCAAACCATGCCATCCTGCACTACCCACCTACCCCCCGAAGTCCTCAACATAATCGCGAAATATGCCCTACCAACCGCAGGCCTCACACTGGCCGGGCCAGCAATATCATTGCTTCCGCTAGGACCTCTGGGACCCGTCACTGGTAGGCCATCACTGCCCAAACCTCAAGTTGAGATTGAGAAGGAAAGACTGATGAGGAATTCTAGCAACCCTGCTAACAACGTTATCAAACTTCCGCCTCCGCCAACTCGGCGTCGGGACGTTCTACGCTCTGCTACGTTCCGCGGGTCTGCATGGCTTGACCGGACAAGCGGTTTGCACAGATGCTGAAGTCGACGACTCTCCAAGAAAGAGAGTCAGGTTGATCGGACCCAGCGTCGAAAAAGCCGTCGCCAGAACAAATAAACCTCCTAGAAAAAAAAAGGAGAGGCAGACTACAGATTAGACTTACTAGTTAATAAAGAAGCAAAAACCAAGAAAAGCAAAATTGTTTACTATAACGCTCTTAAGCATCTAAAAGTAATCTTTAGCAAGCGGGTAGTTTCCTCCTTAGACCTCTTTAAGGAAGTAATAATCTCTCTATTCTTAAAACAACTCTATATATAATAAAATACTAGTATAGTATATACGCGCTGTATCATATATCTATTATAGAAGATTACTTGTTTAGAGGGCAGGGAGAAGGTGTTGTAGTTTACAGCTAGTCGGAAAGGCGATCTTAGGGATAGGAAAAGGAAGAGGAGGAAGCCTACGGAGCGGCGAAGGAAGAAGTGAATAGACATTGAATTTTGGATTAGTTTCATGGGCTTGGGGGTTTTGGGTGGTATGATTCAGATCCCCTCCCTCCTCTCCTCTGCCCTCCTATCCCCTCCTATGCATATCCCTCTCTCCACCAACACTCTCTCAAACGAAAACCAAAAACGCAATCCGACTGACTCGCTCCAGGCTCCACAGCCACCCTCCTACAAACCCACCTCGCAACCCTAGCCCTCAGCTCCGGCAGCCTCTCAGCCCCGCTCCCGAGTCTCTCGCTCTCGCTCCTCACATCGCTACTCAGCAACTCACTCTCCCCATCCAAACCCACCTCAACATCCCCCCTACGCGCCCTAACCAACAGCATCTCCACTCTGCACAGCACCAGCCTTTCCGCCCTACTCTCCCAACTGCGCACCTACTTCCTCTTCAAATCGCTCGCCTGGGCCCTCAACAGCCCGCAAGCGCGCTGGCTGTACTTCCTGGCTCAGCGCGGACCGCAGGGGCTAGGTATATGGGCGCGGAGGCGTGCCGAGAGACGGCGGGACGCGCGGCGCAGGAAGATTGAAGAGCGGTTGAAAAGGCATAGCAGGAAGGAGCGACGGGCGAAGATGGCAAGGGTTGCGAGGGAAGGGGAGGGGAATTGGGGGAGGGGTAGGAGTAGGGGCAGGGGGAATAAGAAGAGGATGGAGGGTGTGGTCGAGAAGGTTAGAGCGTTGCGCGGGTGGATGTGCGGTGGGCGGGAGAAGCAGAATTTGAGGGAGTGGAAGAGGGCGCAATGGGAGGAGCAGTTGAGGGAGTGGCAGATGGTGAGTCTGGAGATGCCGGGAGCGTTTCCGGAGGAGGTTGGCGAGGAGGACGGGTTTGTGGTTGTTGGTAGGGACGGGGTTTGAAGGCGTGGAGATTGGAGTTGTTGGATATAGGGAACGATGCTCGGCTTTCTAAATAATAATATTAGCAAGTTCTGCAAATGCTCCTTTCCGCCAGTTTATTTCCAATTGTAGTTACGTCGCGGGCATAGATAAAACACGGGAATGAACGGGATCTATCAGAACCTATGCAAAGTACAGTATTAGTTGCTTCGCGAGAAAGTCATCCAGATGGTGCCCTTGGCGCATGGCGTTCGTCCCTACTTCACCTTTCTACAATCCAAGAGCACTCTTGCCAGATCATGAGGACATGAATTGCATTTTGCCCTATCGCCAGACCCTAGTCGACATAGGGAGCCGGACCATTGGCTCAGAAAGATGTATATATGCCATCCCGAATCCATTTCCCTGAAGAAACACCGAGTCCCTGCTATTCGCTTCATCCCCAATTGCCCCCATCCCTTAACGAGTAGTCGCCTTCACCTTGGGCGCTGAGCCCTTCGCACCCTGCTTGCTCTGGATTCGGCCAACGTTGCCCCTCGCCTGGTTTGCAGCCGACTTGGCCTTCTCGGCCTTCTTCTTTGACTCGGCGGCCGTCTTCTTGTCCTTGCCCTCCTTGATGGCGGCTTGACGGGCGGCTTGGCGGGCTTCGGGACGCTGACCACGGCGCTCCTTGATCACATCGAGGGAGGCACCGACGATGGCGCGCTGGTGCTTGACGGTGCGGCGGGTGCGCTTCTTGGCGATTTCCTGTAGGACGCAGAGTAATCAGCAGGGTTCTGGTACAGAGAGATGCCAGTGGTAGGATTTGTAGGGCGTGAGAGCGGCCAGAGCATCAGGAATGAAGCCGCTGCGGCGATGCTGCCCATGTTGCGCTCATATGGTGTCCCTAGCTTGAGTTCGAGATGTCTCATCGCGACCCTCTTCCAAATCCACGCCCTCGATATCGCACAGCATGCCGGTATAGACTGACCTCAGAAATGCCCTTCTTGTGTTGCCTCCTGAAAAGCGTCGTCCAGGCGATCCGACGCGGGTTCTTGCGCTGCAGGAAGAGACTCTCGGTCTTGCCATTCTGGAATCGGAAGATCTTGCTGTCGCCGCGGACGTAGAGCTTGCCCTGCATGAATCCGTATCAGCACAAACTACAGTTCAACTTCCAGAGGTTTTCCCATCGCCGTATCGCCGCGACCGAGTGCCTGCGTGACTTCGACATCGCGGAGACGGCGCAGGGGGAGGGAGGCAGACGCACCTTGCCCGGGTAGATCTTCTGGCCGCTGAAGGTGTCGTCGTAGGTACGCATGTTGGCGGTGGATGCAGTACCTGCTGGTTAGTCGATTCGGGGTCGTTGTCGTGGTCGGTGATTTTGGGATTGTGGTGCCTCGATTTGTGTGTCGGGGAAACTGTTTTGCCGAGCTAGCGTCGAAGCCACTGTGGCTGCCCTTGCGCCACTCACCATTCCAGTTGAGAGATCGAGAACAGAGATCGTGAACTCACCCGCGTGGAACTGCCGCAAACCTCTGCTTGTCCCGTCCCTATTCGCATAATTCGACAAACATTACGAACTTGATCATTATGTATACTAGTGTTCACGACTCACATCCAGTTTTGTCCTCAGGATATCTTACTCTCACTTGTGCTCACCGCAGTCTTTCTATGTATCCTAATTATGTTTATACAGGCTATTAGATGCAGGTTCCAAGTGCAAGACGTATGCTTCCCGAATAACCGTGCTGAGTGCACCTCTGACAACGTCAAAACTCCCACCAATGCAGATCCCAAGAGAGAAGAATGCATTAACGAAAGATGGAAGAAACATTACAGCATTAAAGTATCTCTCTTCGCTGGCTATGCAAAGTGAACACCATACCCAGAAACCGTTGTCGTACTTTTCGTCTTGTCTGTCGTGAAGCTCTGACGTAGCTGATGCGAGTAACGCTGGATGTCAAAGCTGATGCTATTCGTAAGTCATTGACAGAAGCCGAGCCAACCGTTGGCATGCGAGTCGTCAACATCCAAATCAAATCCACTACCATGTATGTCAACCTTCCACACCAACAAGGAATTATGTTCAACCATCCCACATCCGATAGTTCACACGATGCCAACGTAATTGGGCACTTTGTTCTAGCTCTTGACAGTCGCCACGCCTCTCTTGTCGCAACTATTACTCAGGCCAACACCTCGCACATGGCGTCCTTCTTTTCCTGGTCTTCCACGAGTATGCAGCGAGCACGGCAGACGTCATCGATGATGTCGATCACCTTCCTGAAGCTCGAAGCGGCGCCTTTCGTCTGCGTGAACCGGGCGATGCAGAGGCTTGCTCGGCGCCCATGCTCGAGTACAACGAACAATTCGATGACGAACGAAACGGGCTTGATCTTCAAATCTGTAACACAATCAAAATTAGCTTTCCGAATGCGCGCATGCAGAACACTTTACAAGACAGAATGTAGTGCAGCTCCTCGAAGTGCAGGTTGAAAACCCAACCGTCGTTCGACCACCCGCTTAGGGCTACTGGGGTATACTTACGATTATTCTTGTCAATCCGAGCGTTGATAATATTACTATCACGATCGAAGTTGACGTCTCGGACACCAAATCGCTGCCAATCCCGCAACAGGCGAACTAGATCCTGGCGAACTTTACCACGGCCGATTTGGAAGCATAGCACGCCGGTAGCTGGCTTGATATGCAGGAAGCGCGAAAGCCAGTTCGTGTGAACTTCGGGACCGTGCACGGGAGAGCCTGGGGTTTCTTCTGCGAGGTCGTACGCAGATATCGAAGACGAACTGAAATTGGCAGCTGGGAGTGGTTAGCACAAATTCAACGGTCGTAGAACTAAGCTGTACTCACATCCTATCTCCATCGGGCGTTTACCCTTGTCATCCTTGGTCTTCTTTCCGAAGAGGCCAAAGAAACCTTTGCGTTCCTTGGTGTTTTCACTCTTTCCAGAGGCGGTGCCACAATTGCGCATCGGGAACTCAGTACTATTGCTGTCATTGGAGTCCTTTGCGGCATGTTGTGGCAATGCTGATCTCGCTTTCCTTGGACTGACCCGCGGGCCTCTGTCGATTCGATCGTCAAGACCTTGCCATGCCTCGGGAATCTGTAGGGTCCCAGTGTAAGGCTTTGAAAGGTTCTCCTGTTGCTGCTGTTCCTTCTCTTCTGGTGTGCGACGGAACCACAAAGACTTCTTCTTTTTAATCGTACCCTCCTCTTTTTTCTCTGAGAGACCGATAGGCGCCGCACTCGATGCAGTAGTGTCGTTCGTGCGCGCAGCGAGGAGTTCCTGTCGTACACCTTGATATGGACGCACAGACACTGCATCGCCATCATTAGCGCCGCGAGATACTGTGCTCGCGCCGCTCCGCTTACGAATATTGAGCGGAGCAATGGGTATTGGCGTCGGCGATTGATCTACGAGGCGAATAGTGATCGACTGCTCAGTCATCGCCCGTCGTCCTTGAAGGTCTGGTCGGATAGGGTCAGTGACGGCCCTGCACACCGGGCTATAGTGCTCCCGACGATCCTCCAGATCCGCTCTGGCCTCTTCTGAGATTACAGGCAAGAGAGCAGCGTGCTCTGGGGACTTGGTTGGAGCCGACGCGGTGCGCTTGGCCCCATTTGCCGTGGGTACCATGAGGCGATCCAGATGGTCCAAGACCTCGTTGAAGTGCTCGGTGTTATCTCCTTCTTTGCCTAACCGCTGTACGATTTCGGCACGTGTTTCAGCTAATTTACGCTGCAGGAAAGTGTTGGGTGTCTCGTCTGGCACGGGAGGAAGGGGTCGTTGTGGAACCGAGCCTGCAGCATATGGTGTGCCCATTGTACTGCCAGCCGAATCCCTCGTGTTTGAAAATGAAGTAGGAGGAGTGTCGAATTCGGAAACATGTTTGTTTCGCTCTGTAGTGGTCGTACGGACACTTGAGCTTACTGAAGAGCGATTGAACGCTTCTTCCATGACCTTTTCCAATTCGGTACTGACCTTGCGTGCCTCGCTTTGAATATACTTGCTTGGACTATCGGGATTGCGCACTCTGAGCCGGGGTACTTTGGGACTAGGAGGAACCAATGGTACCGCCCGCGTGGCAGGCGTCCCAAGCATCGCAGGCCTGGGAGAGGACAGAACGGAGGTCCCAACAGAGTCTCTGGCACGACTGAGAAACTTGCGCTGTTCAGGAGTATATCGAGGTCCGCTGGTGCTAGTAGTAAACGCGCTAGCGATTGAGCTTCGCTTCAAATGAGAAAAGCTCACACCTCGCTTTCCCAATGTCCCTGGCCGCACGACAACTGGTGGACTGCTTGGCCAGACAGAGCTTGTCATGGAGGAGCGGGACATTGACCTTCTTTGTGCCGTCGCAGAACGTTGGGAACGAGTGGAAGGTGTGCTCCGTTTCGAAGAGTTCCGTGACCGCACGGAGCTTTGGCGATTTGAGTTTGTCATCGCCTGTATACGTAAAGAGCTGCCGGTATGGTGACCAAGAGCCGTAGCCGGCCGTACTCTGCGACTTCCACTATCAGATCCGCGCAGGACTGTGACATTCTGGTTGATAGATGACGCGGGGATGATGGGATCTCGCGAAGCTCTGAAGGGATCGTAGCTAACATCAGACGATGGCGGTCCGTAGAAGCTATGTTTCGAATACAGGTGCTCATTGTTGAGTATGGAATAACCGGACTGCGAACGGTTGTGCTGGTATGTAGGTAATTCCAGAAGATCCTGGCTTGTTGGAGAGTATCTGACATGGTGATGGTGGTCGCTGCTCGAGTATGCTACGGTATGAGGGCCGGGAGAATAGTCTTCCAACTGATCGTTGCGATACTTGAGAAGTGCTGAGTAAAAGTACTTTTCTTGGTTCGCCCTGTGACAACCATTAGCTGTGGAGTTCATCTTGTACGCATGGGTGCTTACTCTTTACATAGCAGACGGTTCACAAGCACATCTTCTTGCTCACTGTGCCACAGCGTCCGTAAATACCTGAGTATCTCTCGATCGATGGTCTTTCGGTCGAGCGGTTCCCAATGGCTTATGGAAGGCATCGGCCCGACCCAATACTCCATCGTAGCCTTCTCTCCCTGAAAACCCAATTCTGAGTCATATTTATGCAGAAAAGGGTGCTTCCAAATCTCTTCGATAGAGATGCGGCGTCGTGGATCCGGTACCAATATCCTCCGAATCAAGTCTTGCGCCTCTCTGGAAAGATCATCCGGCATAATGTATGCCGCCCGAGCGATAGCTCGGAATAGATACTTGAGCTCAGAATCGTCGCCAGAATAGTTGAATGGGGGACTTCCTGTAAGCATAACAAACAAAATGACGCCACAGCTCCATATGTCGGCTTTTGCCCCGTCGTAAGAAGCTGTGCGGATGACTTCAGGTGCGGCATAGTGTGGACTGCCGCAGGGCGTCGTAAGCTCCTTGCCGATGGGCTGTAACGCAGCCATACCAAAATCCACCAGCTTGAGTGTCAGAGTGTGCCTATCCAACAGAATGTTCTCAGGCTTGAGATCTCGATGGTGAATATTGAGCCTGTGGCAGTACAATAGAGCTGCGATTATCTGACGGAAGAAGAGCACGGCTTCGATTTCCGATAGGACTCCTCGATCGCCAATGTATTGGAAGAGCTCGCCACCTTCGACATACTCCATTATGAGATATCTGTTGCTCAATATTAGCCAATCATCGATATCGCTAGAGTGCATGCGCCTTGGGGCAGCACTTACAGCTCATTGCGATTTTCCCAGATGTCATGCAACCGGACGATGTTCTTATGATCCAGCAATTTCATAATGCAAATTTCGCGTTCAAGTCCAAAGGGAATGACTTTGTTGCCAGCCAGAGTCTCATCAACCTCCGCGCTCTCGACCAGATTGGCCAGGCTCAACGCCCTGACCTGATCAGCCATGGCCTTGGAGATGATCTTGGCAGCTCCATATTCGCCGGTGCCACTATGCCTGACGAGCCGTACACGCGAGCAGCCACCGCGTCCAATCGTCTTTCCGAGTAGCCAGGGGCCAATGTGGGTTTTTCGCCGCCGCCCTGTGCCAGATGCATTGGTGCTTGCGTTGGAAATCTCCGAGTCACGCTTAGTGTTGTGTGGCCGAGGCTGGTCGTGAATGACAGCTGAAAGCCGCTTGTTCTCCGGCGATGGTTGCGGGGCATGGCGAACGGCAAGAGTCCCATTGGGAACGAGGGACTCGTTGTGGGGTATGGAGTTCGGCGACGATGATGCAGGGTGTGGGACGCTCAGCTTCTCTGCACGGCGTCGCTGCGCGTTCGTGTCCTCATTGGCACGGAGAGTAGCATCTCCAAGAGGTCTTCGGCGCGGGCGTTCATGAGACGCGTGGTCCATGACGTGAGGCTGGGGCAGCCCTGGGAAGCCAATCGCACGGGTAGGATGAACCAGGTAAGAGATGCAGTCGAGCCCGAAGAAACGAGTTGTGCAGCCGCTGTAATCTTGCTAGGACTAAGACGTAGCCATGCCGATCGGGTTTGTTTGTTTATCTGCTAGGGCGTTTACGCTAGAGAAATGTTGCCCACGATTTGACGGATGCGAAGCCGGTAAGGGAGAGGCAGCCCGCTGGAGCACTGAGCCTCCGGATATCCAAGAAGTTAACAAGCTGTGTCAATGCATACGAGGCGGCGACGGTGGGATGAAAGTGAGATGGCTGCACGGTTGTGTTGTTAACACCTGCTTGCACGAACGCGAACGCTCAGCGCGACCGGAAGCCGCACGGCCAAGGAAGGTGCCGTGGCACAACGCAGCTGCAGAACTAGTGAGACTTCGAAAAGGGAAGTTTGTCGTGCGTGCAATGTTGAGCGTAGGCGAGAGGTTTTGGATGTTTCCGCTGGTGAAAGAATGCGTGCTTGGCAGGGGCGTGAAGAAGCTCATTTGTTGTTTGGAAACATGACCATTGGAATGTGTTGCCATGCGAACTCAGAATATGTACGAGACTATAAGAATATATCGGAATCTGTACCTTGCAGCACCTCGCACTTCTAGAAGCCTTGCTAAAGAGTAGGCGTTACCTTGCGTAACGAGATTGGCGAGAAGTGCCGCCATCGCTCCAGTATGCATCATACGCTCGCGCAAAGAAGGATGGTACCCGCGAGGTTCCAACCGAAGGAAAAATACCTGTATTCGATGGGGAGCATAGCTATGGGGTGTCAGCATAACCTGGGAAGGTGGACATGGTGTTAGGCGTCGTATGCGACGACGAGCCTAGAACACCTGCAGGGTTAGCACAATAGAAAGACGACAGTTACGAATGCCTCCTCAGATAACCCGATAAAAGAGGAAAGATGCGGAAAGCAATCTGCAATCCAATTCTACGAAATGTGAAGATGGAGGAAGGACGACGTGGTGCGATCTACCAAGGTAGAAACCTTGGATTGAAGTGAAGTTTGACTCGATTAGTCATCGATCGCTAACTCAACCCGGTAACGTGTCTGTGCGCGCAATGCGCCACGTCGCGCAATGCGCCACCCAACACCAAAACGGCTCAAGCAAAATAAAGGTATAGAGCCACACATA
>MU004350.1:0-177439 GCA_010405375.1 Lophiostoma macrostomum CBS 122681 | reverse complement strand
ATGGGAGGGGGGGGACGGAAGGGGGGAGGAGGGGGGTGGGGGAGGGAGAGTAAAGGAGAGGTGTGTTCTGTCTTTTGGCTTTGGCTTCGGCATGTTAGCGCTGGCGTCCTGTCCTGTTTTGTCCTGCATCGCATCGCATCACTTTCTTTTTCTGGTCCGGTTACTTTTGGGATGGCATGGGATGGACAAATTGCAATTCGGCGTTCTTCCGGTCTGTCTGGCTGGCATCTTTTTCGGCTTGGGAATCGAGCAGGACAGGAAAGGGGCTACATGATATGGATATGGACATGGAATGGATATGGATATGATACCAGGCATCGCCACTCGTTAGACACGTCAGGCTTCAATCGACGACTTCTGAAATAACATTATCGACGTGTACCTTCAAACTCGATCATACCACCACCTCGCTCACCACCGCAAACGCCTTAGTCGCGTAGTCAACATCAGCATTGCACATCTCATATTGTACCAAGACTAAACATTATGCGCTATCACTATCCAACCTCCGCTATGATATAATCCCCAACAAGACTAGACTACGCATTCTCTCCCATCAAGTCCGGTCCCATGCGTCTAAACATAACGTTCATCGTACGCCAAAAAGACATGCGAGCCCCTCCTACTTTCCACCTCTCATGTATCTACAATGCCTCAAGCGACTCATTCCCGCAAACAACGCTTTTCCCTTTCCGTTCCCTTTGTCTTGTCTTAATTCCGCCTCTCCCACTCGACAACAGCCGGCGCCAGCGGTCTGGAGAACAAACTCGAGTAATCCGTGCCAACAACCTCCCTACCGCCCCCAACATTCCTGACCCTGAATTCGCGCACAAACGCGCACAAGATGGTCTGCAACTGCACGTACGCAAACTGCTCGCCAATGCACCGATGCCGGCCCGCGCCAAACGGCAGATACGGCGAGTTGGTGCCCTTGGACACGACGCCCCACCCGTAGTCGATCTTCTCCACGTCGTCGTTGTCCGCGTCGTCGTAGTCGTGCTGGCCCGCGTCCCAGCGATGTGGGTCCCAGACGGATGGGTTGACGAAGTGGCGGTCCATTTGCGCTGAGGTGCCGGGCGAGGACATGAGCGTGCGGCCGGCGGGGACTGTGTAGTTTGTTCCGTCGACGACCATGGGCTGCTTGACTTTGCGCATGATGGAGTGGATCGGGGCGTGGATGCGCAGCGTCTCTTTGACCGTCTGTGAGTGGAGTGGGAGTCGCGAGAGGTCGTCCTGCGTGAGCGGTGGGAGGTCGGCGCCGAGAACTGTCTTTTGCTCTTCCAGAAGCTCTTCCAGGAGTTCGGGCTTGGAGGCCAGGCGCAGGAGAATCCAGGCTATTGTGGAGGACGACGAGTGCTGGCCGGCCATGAGGAGCGCGATCATGATGCCTGCGATTTCGTGGTTCGGAACGGGGGTACCGTCCTTGTACTTGCATTCCATCAGGTGCCAGATCATGTCGTGTGAGTCCTTCTTCACAGCGCCAGACCTCCGCTTCTCGACAATGGACGAATACACCTCAATCATCTTGTTGTGCGCATTGTCGCGTTTTCGGTTGTGCGGGAGTGGTGCCCAAGACAGCATGAAGTTGACAGGAGAGAAGCCTCCATCGAGATCGTGGTACAACGCCGCAAAGCTCGAGTCGAACGAGTTGCGGACCTCTTCGCCCTGGAGTGTGCGCGAAGCCGTGTAGATGGTAAGTTCGGCCATGACCTTGGGTACGTCGAAGGTGCCCTTTTGGCCCTTGAATGCCTGGTGGCGCTTGAGGAAGTCCTCCACTTCGGCCGTAATGAGGGTGACGTATGAGCGGAGGGCATCTTGGGTGAGGCCAAACTTGACAAACTGAGATATGAAGTCAGTATCATTCTCAATAGTGTCAATTGGCCGGCTGAATTGCCTACCTTCTTTTGCTCCATGAGCTTCGCGTTGGGGCAGTCGTAGACGACATCCTTGCCAAACACGGGCCCGCAGAGGGGATTGTAAATCTCCTCGGCATTGACGTCCCTCAGCTTGCCATTGAGGATGAAGTTGTTGCCGGTGGTGTCGAGGCAGACCGTGTTCTTCTTGCCCAGCAGGACGAAGGTGAAGACGTCTCCGTACTTGGCGCGGTTCTCGAAGAAGAAGCGGTAGGGGTCCATGCCATAGGTGATTGTGCTGCCGATGACCGGGAACCAGTGAAAGACGACCGGTGGCTCTTTGGGCTTCTTGAACAGCAGCTGGTGGAGCACATTGAGCACGACCGAGACGACAACAAAGGCGGTGAAGGTGGCGGCGAGGACGACGGGGAACGAGGCCGTCGCGGCGAACTCGCCCAATGGGCCGGTAACGGCAGCGAGAATGCCCATGCTGCGCGAGAGAGGCACCGAAAAGAAGCGTGGAGGACCAGGAACACCAGAGAACGGGGGGTAGGCGTGTTGAGGCCGGGGGCTTGCTGCATCTTAAATTTCGCGATGCTCTGCGCCAAGTAGCCAGTAACGGCCGTACGTACTAGCCGCTTGGGGGAACCCCCGCGGGCAAACCTGCCCACCCGGAACGGTAATTTGACATCCGCCAGAGGCAACTCTCACACCACGAACTGGCGACAACGTAATCACCACTGCTCAGCCACTGCACACTACACACACCGCTACCAGCTGCCGTCAGAGCTTGTAAGCTTCCATTGTTTGCGTCCAATGGACTGGTTTAGCCCGCCTCGGCAGGTTTCGTCTCTACTTTACAGTTATGGACCGTGATAGGCTAGCCGACACGAGCATGGTCCACAAACGCCTTCCAGGTGTAGAGAGCCTTCGACCTGTCCCGAAGAATGTTCCTTGGACTCCAAGTGAAAGACACTCCTTGTGCTCCTGCGACAATGTCACATAAAATGCCCACTAACTATGCGAAAAATGACCGTGTTCCCCATCTTCCATCACTTGACCGCGACCGTGTCATCGGGATAGATAGAGCCATCCTCGGTGTCAAACAGCTGCTGGTCTCCCTTGCCCCCTAACTGGACGAACTCGTCGGGGTCTCGATTGGCGGCAGGTGTGCTCTCCTTAACAGCACCCTTGGGCTTGTTCGACGACTTGTTCTTTTCGTAAACCTTCACAGGGTTCTGACCGCTGTGGCCTTCGATTACCCTTGTGACCTTGATATCATTGATGCTGCTGAGCAGTGTCCGTTCGCGTTGTATCTTTCGCTTTGTGAAATCCAGGCCAGCAATTGCTCCCGTAAGCCCATCGGTGCTATCGCTGGGGCTGATCTCATGCTGTGTGGTCCAGGGGTGTTCGAGACACTGGTCAATCGTGATGCGTTCGTCAACGTCGACTGTGAGCATGCGATCGATCAGGTCAAGGGCGGGGTCTCCGACCGAGTCCCAGTAAGGTGAAGGGTAGTCGAAGCGGCCCATCTTAATCTGTTGGGACAGTGTATATGGGTTCTCGGAGCTGTATAATTCGTCTGAAAAGGGCGGGAATCCGCAGAGGCAAATGTAGAGCACAACGCCAAGAGACCATACGTCCACGGCACGCGTGTAGCGGCGATGGTTGGAGCTTTCTAGAATCTCGGGGGCGACGTCTGCAGAATGTCAGCACGGGAATGTCAAAACAGATCTGCAAGTCATACAGGAAGGAGTGCCGCATCTGCAATAGGTCAGCCAAGGTACAACTAGAAGGGCCAGACGGGACTCACAGGGTTGTTGTGAAAGACTCTTCTCCGATAATCTTGGCAAGTCCGAAATCTGCGAGCTTGACGTGGAGATCTTTGTCGGTCAGCAGGATGTTTTCCGGCTTGATGTCTCGATGGACTATGTTGCGTTCGTGCTGTAGATAGTGTCAGCAAGTAACATCTCCTTTGGCTGTGTGACTACTCACAAGGTACTTAACCCCCTGGAACAGCTGTACGAAGACTTTCCGCGCCTCGCTCTCGGTCAACTTCTGCTTCATGACGATCCAGTTGAATAGCTCGCCTTCCGGAGCAAGCTCGAGCACAAGGTATACTCCGTCATCTTCGTCAAACGTGTCCTTGAGACACAGCAGAGCTGGATGGCTGACGCCCATAAGCACGGCAATCTCTTGTTGGAGACCGTCAACCTTGGATTTCTCGCCTGGGCCAGATCGCTTCTCGAACTTCTTCACCGCGAAACGGATTCCAGTGGCTTTCTCAATGCACAAGTATACCGAAGCGAAATGTCCCTTACCCAATTGCTCCTGTATGGTAAACTGCTGACGGAAGCCATTGGTGTCGCGGTTCAGAGGGTAGCGAAAGACGAAGCGAGCTTCCTCGAGAATGCCAATCTCGTCACCTTCGTTCAGCTCTCGCCGCTTGTTACGACCGACTATGGAGTCGTTGACAAAGGTGCCGTTGCCAGACAGGTCTTCGAGCACAGCAATAGAGTCGCCGCCTTTGTTCTCACTGAAGAGCAGGCAATGTCTATTGGAGACGGTAGGCGAGTTGAGCTGGCGATCTGTGCCCACTGTTAGCACCACTGTGCCATCTGCGTGAGATTGGATTCATCCTACCGCACTCGGGATGTCGCCCAATGAGATAGCCGCCTGCCGTGACGCCATTCTTCACTTTTTCCGACTCGTACTTTTCCTCTTGTCGCTCGTACTCCTTGGTTGATACTCGCTCCTTCCCCGAGGTCTTACCAACTAGAGAGGAAGGAACCGGGCATGCAGTCCGACGGCGAAGGACCAGAGGGTCGCCCGACCCGTAGTCCAACGGCACCAGATATCCCCAGACGCCCTCTCCTTCCTCGTCGTCCACGGCATAGGAGCGATTGTGCGGGGGGTAGGAGAATTGCGAGAACGGTTGCGTGTCTGACGGGGGTGAGGAGAGGCCAGTCTGACCGCGGGGGCTGCGGACTTGGCGAGTCGGGTCGCCTGGCAGCTGGCTAGGCGGGGTTGCGGTGCCTTCCTTGAATTCATCGGTCGCGTTCGAGTCCTGGTGCGTCCTCGGCGACGGTAGTGGACCCTGCCGGAGGTGGGAGTTGTTCGCGTCCGGCGACTGGTGCCTCTGAGCCCGGCGGGCCTTCTTGGGGTCGACTTGCTCGCCTTGGGAATGCTGAGCACGCCAGAAAGTGAGCCCTCACG
This sequence comes from Lophiostoma macrostomum CBS 122681, assembly GCA_010405375.1. Classification (NCBI taxonomy): domain Eukaryota; kingdom Fungi; phylum Ascomycota; class Dothideomycetes; order Pleosporales; family Lophiostomataceae; genus Lophiostoma; species Lophiostoma macrostomum. The sequence continues at coordinate 172,370 of MU004350.1, read as the reverse complement.
TAATTGTGCCTGCGGTCAGATGGGAGGAGCACCTACCCGTCCGCGCTTGAGATGGCTTTTCTCGTTACGAGTGGCCATGTCGTCTATAGTTCAACGAATGGCGGTGTCAGGCAGTCAACGGTGAGCGGTCAATTAGGGAGCCCGTGATTGTGCAAAAGGCATTGCTCAGAGAAGAATAGGATTGTGGAGGGCAGAAGGCAGATGTGACGGCATGGGCTGCCGAAGCCAGCCCTGGAGAAAGTTGCCTGGAGTCTAGCGTGGCACCGCCTGTGCTCCACGCGTTACTCAGCATTCACTCCGCACCGCTCTCCGTGGTATTCATGCGTGTCCAAAAGCGGTGCGTCTCGATGAAATTACAAATACTGTACATTGATTAAACAACGTTTACCCCCATCTTTGCTCTTGTCAGCTATCGGTCTATGGCGGGCACACCGCGAGGTTGTTCGCAGCAGCGCAGACGTCCGGCGCGTCGCCGTTGAGGCACTCCTTCACACACGCCGCAAAGTTCATCACAGATGCCGTCCCATCAGGCCCTCCTGCGTCGCTTGCCTTCAATGGAGCCGTGACTGTGAAGTCGTGAAAGTCATTGTCACCGGGACAGCCCAAGCCACCTGGAGGAAGTCTGACCTGGCCTGTGATCGTGACAACAGTAGCCGTGACCACGACGCCGCACCTGTAACCAGTCCCATCGCAGTTCACAGTTACTCCAGTGGTCGTAGAGTCCTCCGTGGATCACCTTATGAAGAGTTAGTGACGTTCAAGATTTGGAAGGTGCAACGACTCACGCCATGCTGAAGCCAGCTTCGACTCCAAGACTAAAGATCTCTTTGAGGTCCAGCCCTGCACTTAGAGAGACGGAAACTGATTGCTCGATGCCTCTGAATCTTTGTTAGCGTTCATGAATCATTGGACGGTTGCGAGCGACGCTTACTCTGTGTGGGAGACTTCACTGGTATGCGCGCATGGGGCATCACAGGTGCTGGCGACCGCATTCACCGGGTCACGATCGAAAGGAGCGCTCTGGACTAGGTCCTGATATTCGAGCACATCAGAGCAGTCCTGGCGGGGCACGACTGCTATGACTCTTGCTGACGCTCCAACGACACCAAGCGCAACGAGGAGGGCTACGTTGGCGTGCATGATGGCTGATTGTGATTGCAAGAAATATTGATACAGTATTTGCGAGCTTTTGGAAGGTCAAGAATCGAAAGATTGGTAAGAGCTGTCAAGAGTGAATGCTTTGCTTGTTCTGTTCTGGCCAACTCATAGCGATCTTTCCGTCGTACTTATATTGTTTGCGAAATCATTGTCACTATCTTCGTCTACTCCGGTCTTCTATTCTTGAGCTCTTCAGTAGCCATAGCTGTTTGACCATGGTCCTTCTCAGCCCCATCTTCAAGTCGTTCCAGTCAGGCTTTCTTCAATTTTGTCTGCGATGGAGTGGATGTTCTGTGTTGTTCCTGGAAGGTAAGCTGCCCAGCCAGTTTCATGTCCGCAAATAGATGGACAGCCTCATCTTTAATTAGCCGACCCTGCGTACGCTCAAGTTGACTATACACCATAATAAGTGTTCCAAAATTGCTGGCAGCACGAATCGGACGTGTCTGGATTCAAGATAGACCGTAGTTGGGACAAAAGGTAGTCGCTTTACCTGCCGAGGCAGTCGCGATCGACCCTCGAGGCCTGGACTGCCCCACCATTCTTGTAAGTCCTGAACGCGGACTACCTTGATTGCTAACCCTGACATTGAAGTCTTCTCTGCGTGTATACCCGCACGTACTTCAATGCGAGAATTCGCTCAGTTACCAGCTTCACAATGATGACCTCCTACCTGACTTCAACAGTAGATAACATACACTACTCGCTTGTTGATCGTAGACTATTCACCATGTTTGAGGTTGTATGATCTTCACAATCACTCGAGACGAAGTTGCAATATCGCTTGCTCCCTGTTGACCGGACTTCACTCGACCATATAACAATGTCGAAGTATAGAAATTACAGTGATCCAAAAATCCACGTGTACTGGTCCAGGACTCATGATTTCAAAAATCGATATATCGAGTTGGGAAAGGCGACATGAATCAAGAGGGCTGCAAGAATTGTGCCCCCCAAAAGGTGAACTCACTCCTAATACGAGTCGAATCTAAAAGGCAAGAAGACCGTGTATTCATGCACGAGTTATCCTACAAACATCAAAGCAGCAGGGGAAACAGAAGCCATCCGATTACATCGCCTACCGCTTCCCCCCCTTCTCCAAATCCCGCCCCACACCCCGCAACGCCAGCGCTTCCCTCCCCTGCCCAGCGTCCTCACTCCCCTCTACCCTAGTAGGCTCCCCCAACTGACTCGCAATCGTGCTATTCATCGTCGTGATATCAATCATATTATAGTACTGCGCATACTTCTTGTCCGTCGACTGCAGAACATGCGGCTCCAGGTGCGCTGTCCCGTTGGCAGACTGCGACGGTGTGAAGGTACCCAGGGTGTGTTTCGAGCCGAAGAGACTACTTTTCAATGTGCCGAAGCGCTCGGAGAGTGTGTTCAGAAGTTCGCGCGCGGCGGGGAGATGCTTGCGGGCTGAGTAGGCGGCGGAGGGCATGCAGGCGACGATTATTCCGACGTCCATTTCGCATAGGCTGGGGTGGAGAGATCAGTCGGGAGTTGGGTGAGAGGGGGAGGGTGGATGTGAACTGCACTTACGTGGTTATTGTTACGGGGATTGCGTGGAAGGATTTGTCTTCGCTGCGGTTCAGGACGAGGCGGTAGTATATGTTGCAGGCGGAGCACACGCAAGCCCTATATTCAGTGAGTTTAGTTTCGTTGATAATATAGTAAGGTGATTTGCAGGAGAAGAGTGTGATGATAGAAAGCTGTCATGTTCTGCATGCAGAAATGGATGGGTTGGCGGGAAGGAGGTCATGAAACGAGTAGAGAGGGTTCATAAGAGGAAGGGTGCGAAGAAAATTATGCGTTAAATGAGATGATGGCGAAGACGCTAAACCTTATGAGAAATGAGGGTACTCACATAGTTCCAGATAGAAATATGAGAAGAACCCCAATCTTCCGTTTCAGTGACATGTGGAGTCCGGAGACAGCGTATATCGGAACCGCGAGAATGATGAGGTCGAAAACGAGGCCAATGACTGATTGCGGAACAGACATGGCCAAGTCCTTCTTCATGTTTTCGGTCGTTTGATGAGAGAACCACGTCTCTCCTCGGCTTGGAGTGGCATAGACTCCGACTAATACGGATATGATAGTGTATGTTATAGCGGTTACGACTAGGCCGATCCAACAGAAAACCCTGATTCCGGTATAGTGACCAAAGAGCTGTAAGTAGAGGATGAAGAACGAGATTTTGAGGAAGAGGAAAACGAGCGGTGTCAAGAACGTGACCAGGTATGTTGGCTAGAAGAGGTCAGCAGCGGTCACAGTGTAGATCACGGAGTATGCTTATACGATCATGAGGCCGTTTCCCATTGCCTGAATGATGCTGATATTCCACTGATGGACACCTAATCCGTGACGAGATCCTAGAGACGTAATAAGTCATACACAACACTCTATCAGCTCACACGCAGGGACTCACCCCATATACAGGTCACGTAGTAAGCTAGAGCACCAATCATTGACACCAGTAGAGTGCCTACAATAGACATGAGCTTGAATCCAGATTCATTCTACAGCTGATTGCCTACCATCATCCCAAGTCACCTTTCTAGTCAACCACAATTTTACGTAGAAGCGATTACAGAAAAAGATTATCGTCAAAGCCAGCATGACCGACAGGACTTTGACTTGTACCGGTGCGGTGCTCTCAGGATTGATGAAGTTTGGAAGGACGCCTTTGGGTGGGTTCATGACCGGGGTTGATGCTAGCATTGCCAGCATCTCTGGGGTGGCATGTGCCAGATCGATGTCACTAGCGGACATGGTGAACAATCTCTTCAAAAGTTACTCTGAAGTAAGGAGAGCAACTTCAAGCTGTGTTCAGAACAAGAAGGTCAACAGTCCGAGACAGTGATATTTAGAAAAAGAAGGTCGACAGTCCGAGACAGTGGAAGGGCTTCCGGTAAACTGCCCCGACATGGCTCATGGTGCATGCAAGCAGATGGCAAGGAAAAAGGCAACCACAAATCTTGTCGGAGACCGAAGATGCTTGCCTCTGCAGCATACCTAGAATGTAGCATCAAGTCCGTTGCAGTAGCTCGCTCATGTCGTGTTACACTCTGATTAACCGGAGGTAGATTGCGGACCACGCCCCTCTCGCTCGCGGAATAAGCCCCCAAAAGATTGGAGGTTACACAACGCGTTTAGCGAAGGCGCCTCCGTGACTCTTTTCGTGAACAACTCTTTTGGAGGAAGCGGACATACACTCGAAAATCGAACGCGTTTGCTCTCTGGAAGGTCTTCACGCTCTCATTTACTTTCACACCCCATGTCGCCGTTAACACAATTCCCGACTGTCCTCGTTACCGGCGGTTCGGGATTCGTTGGCTACCATATCGTACGGCATTTGGTCCATGATAACAGCTTCTCCACCGTCGTCGTGCTGAGTCGGTCTGCAGCACAAAATACGGATAGACATGTTGAAGGTGCACAGTATATATCCTGTGACGTTACCAATCGCGAGGCTCTGCAACACGCCATCCAAGATATAAAACCTACTCTTGTGATCCACGCAGCATCTGCGGCCCCGGTCACTGCGTCCCCAAGAGAGTTCAAGGAAGTCACTGTCGGCGGGACAAGAAACATTCTCGAGCTGTGTAAAGACTCGAAATGCGCACAAGGATTTGTGTACACGTCATCCAATATGGTCAATCGGGGACGTGAGCATCTGGATGCGAAAGAAGACCATCCTCTGGCAAACACCGACCCCAAAGCTCTCGCCTATGCAAGCGCCAAGGCCAATGCAGAGGAGATGGTGTTGAAAGCTAACAGTCTTCCTGTATCAGAAAGCGTGCAGGCGGATTGGTCGGGATACCTCGCAACTGGTGCGTTGAGGTTCCCAATTGTTTATGGAACACACGATGCGACTGCAGTGTCCGGATGTCTTGCTGCACTTCGAAACAGAGAAACAAAGGCACTCATCGGGAACGGAAAGAACTTTTGGAGTTATTGCAGTTCTCAGAATCTTGCGGAATCACATTTGCTGCTTGCGCAGGCTCTTCTGGCCGCTGATAGTTCTGGTGTTGCGGGGCAAGCGTTCAACATAAACGACGGAGAACCACGTCTTTTCTGGAGTTTCGTTCGAGACATCTGGAGGGTTGCGGGACACGAAGACAAGAAAGATCTCACAATGAAGATTCCAACATGGTTCGCTTTGACCTTGGCTAATGTCCTTGAGTTTGTGTTTTGGGTCTTCACATTTGGAAGAAAGAGGCCTGGGCTTATGGGCAGACAGCAAGTGGAGTATTGTTGCTTTACGCATACATACAGCATTGAGAAGGCGAAACAAAGGCTGGGATTTGTGCCAAACCAGAATTATGAGAAGATTCTCAAGGAGTCGGTCGAGTGGTTACAAGATAAGCACTATCGAGATTCATCGAAAGAATGACGTCATGACTTGTAGACTCCGTCGTAGAGAGTAAACATTTTTCTTTTTCAAGCTCGAAGCGTAACATTCAGAGAAATTCCGGATTTAGGAATCAGTGCACTTCTCCATTGCACCGATCTTGTGCCCTTCGTCGGTTCAAGCTCGCAACTGTAGTTTTGAACCATATGCGCCACAACGAGTTTGAGAACTACGGTAGCGTAGAACCTTCCCGGACTATCATAGTTAATTTTATGAATACTAATAGCAAACGAGATGACACGTACCATACAATCCGTCCACTGCCCCACACAAGCCAGTCGTCTGAGTGCCGCGATAGAGCGGAAGATAATGGGTCCTCACCCAAGTCCTCCCGGTGCAAGAATCGGCGTCCATCGAAATGTCCTGCGTTGGGATATCTGGCCTCGTCTCTAAGCATTGCTTGATATGGGATGCAGACCCAGCTATCTCTGGGTACTTTGAGCCCATCGTAGAACTGGTAGTCGCGGAGTGCTTGCCGACGGATGAAACCTCCGAAGAAAGTAAGCCATTGCTTTTGCCAAAAATCTTCGATTACTTACTACTCTCAAAGTAACTCAGTCTCATGGATTCTTTCAAGAAACTATCAACTTCAGGTAAACCTTCGCTAGTGGCTTGGAATGTCTCAAACAGGGGTCCTTCAACCTCTTTTCGCAATGATTCTATGTACTCGGGGTGTGAGTACATATCAATGATAACGTACGCCAACGACTGTAAGAAAGACTCAGCTTCACTCGTACCGCGAATTAATCGGTTATCTTACCATAGCCAAGGTATGCACGGAAGCATACCAAACAGCGACAATCTCCCCTACAAGTCTCTCAATACTCCAATTCTCTCTTTTAGGTGCGGTCTCTATCAACCATTGAATGGCATCGTTCTAGTCATGTCAGCGATCAGAATATGTCGCGAAAAGCTGATTGAAACTTACAGCTTCGCACGGCTCGTTTCCTTCACTGTACTGATTGCTCTTCTTTTCCAAGCGACGCTGAATGATAGGACACAAGCGGTCATACAAAACAGCTGTGGATTTATGACTCCCTGTCACTAAGCGAGCTAGTGTACTTCTCGGTCTATTAGCGCAGTCGTCAATTGGTACTATGATACAATTACTTACGGACCGATGACGCAGGGAAACAAGCGTATGATCTCCGCAGCTACATAGACATCGTGGGGAAAGTGAAGTGCAGCCTCCATGAATTCAGCATCTTCCACTAGCCATGACAGTCAGTTCGCTAGTTCTGAGAAAGATAGATACGAGTATGCTAACCTAACTCTCGAGGAAAGAACACCGAGCAATTGGCTCGCAGAACAATTCTCTTCGCGGTCTCGACAACCGGTAGTCTTGCGGTGTCGGTTCCTGGACGAGCTTTCTGCAATTCGATATTGAATTGGGTCGAGATGGCTTCTGAAATCTGAGGTATGAGCCGAGGCAGATTAGCCGTGAGGAGGTTTCTTATTGCTCGAAAGAACCCAGTTCCTTCCATGCCCCGTTGATCTTTCCACACAAAGCCACGTAAAGTATGTCTTGGTTGAATCAACTATCAGGTCAGTACTTGATTGTGGACTCCTTCTACGTGGCACTGAACTAACCTCCTTTGCGACAGCATGGAGTGAGAGGTCCCTTCGAAGAGCTTTGTCCATTTCCCGGATATGTTGTGGAGACGTAATCATCACATTAGTCCTCTCTGGAGTGTGTATCAGGAACGGCCTCCCATCAGATTTGGAATACGCGTTTTCAATCATGGAAGCTCCGAAAAACAGATATTTGTAGGCAAGGTATCTGGAGAACAAGTAGCTCCATGACTTGGATAAGCACTGCTTCTGATGCTAGATATGTGTTAGCATGTTGAGAAGAGGTCAATGTCACTTTAGGTACCTCTAAAGCCGCTCGAACGAGGGGAGCCACCCGAAATGCCAACACAGCTACCACAACGGGCAATTCAGAAGCCACATAAAACGGGGCCAAGTATCCGTACATGATGAATTCTCGATTGGACAGACTAAGCATAGAAGTAATTGTAACTCAGTCGTACTATAGCACTTGCGAAGTGCTTTATAATGTTGATAATGACATGTGGCATGCCATTGGGAGTTTACCTCTCCGTGATAGCAGGGTTTTCCAATCGTTTCAGTCAGCCCCCAAAATTCTGTTCCAGTTATCGTCGTACTAGGACGAATTCAATCGCTGGATAAAGTCTTTCTCGGCTTGAAGGACCGGCCTTCCTGCCTTTTACGACCATCATCGAGGAAGGAGAGGGCTATCTTGACTGTACTCCCCGATATGGGCAAGGAACTAAGGGTCCAGGGTGAGTCGGAACTCACTACCTGGGTAGCCACAAGCGAGTTTAGCTGCATGCATGTATACGAAGCAAGACATATTAAGGCACGGTCGCTTTCATGTTGCAAGATGCTGTTGACGTTTATAAATCAACGATTTCTCCAATCTGTTAAGCACAAACTGAACACTCATCACGCCACATATTGTATCATGGCTATCTTCAGCCTTGTCTACTGTGCTGTAACTGGTGTGGCTGCCGCGGCTTTCGTTCTTGCCAAAAGTCTGAGCCGGGATACAGAGAGGCGCAGACGCGGAAGCGAAACCGAACCCCCCACTGCCTCGCCACTCATTCCAATCCCGTTCATCGGACATTTACTCGGTATAATCTGGTACAGCGTCCAGTACTACACTATCATAAGGTACGTAGTGAGATACATTATTTCTCAGAGAAGTAGGCATGTGCACTGACGCAAGCAAAAAGCAAGAAACATGCATCTCCAATCCTCAAGATCCCCATTTTTGGTAGAACCATCTATGTCGCGCGCTCACCGGAGTTGATGCCAATCTTCCATCGTCTACCTAGAGTGGTATCACTTTGGTTCATCGAAGCCAAGTTCACCGCGCAAATGGGAGGCATGAGCGATTCTACTGCCAAGCAGATGGCCGAGAACCTTGGACCTGGCGGGGACGACAAGACCACCTTCACGATTGAGGGGCTAAAGGTCATGCATCAAGTACTGGGACCGAAGGGTGGGGGCCTGGTTGAAATGAATCGAGATTCAGCTCAAATCCTCAATGCCCGATTCAACGAACTCTCGAGAACCACACCATTGGAGCCCATCGACCTCTGGGACTGGGTTCAGCATGAAATTACATATGCCATGACGGAAGCGGTTTACGGGTCAACAAATCCCTATCGTGACCCGAAGGTAGAGGCAGGTTTTTGGTAAGTTGTTGCCTGTTCGGTCAATATAATCATACCCTGTCATTCGAGCCAAGCTGGCCAGCTGAAACGCTCAGGGATTTCGAAGGCGATGTAGCCAAGGTCATCCTGACAGGGGTTTTGCCAAACTTCATAGCCCGAAAAGCGATCGCCGGCCGGGAAACGGTTGTGGCGGCCATGCGTGCCTACTTCGATACCGGGGATTGGAGACAAGGGTCCCTACTTACCCGTGCGCGGTATGCTACCATGAGCGGCATATCCACGGACGACACTGCACGGCTCGAAACGGTAAATGGCATTGCCCTGTTGTCAAACACCGTGCCTACGGCTTTCTGGACCCTTCATTACATCTTCTCGGATCCTACCTTATTGGGAAGAATCCGCGAGCAGATCACGTCCATCACCTCTAGCGAAGGGGCGGTACGTACCATCGATTTCGGTCGTCTGAAGGATGCGCCTCTCCTTTTCTCCGTCATTTACGAAGCTATACGCCTTAGAGCCACGGGCATTGGACCCCGCATGATCTTGCAGGATACTGTGGTAGGTGACGAACAGTACCTTCTAAAGAAAGACTCCGTGCTCCTGATTGCCAACAGAACATTGCACTTTGATGGCGGCGCCTGGGGCGTGAACTCGCAGGAGTTCGTCCCTGATAGGTTCGTACAGAAAGGTCCTGGAGGTGCTTTTCGAGGCTTTGGTGGAGGCGTGAATCTTTGCCCAGGAAAGGCTCTCGCCATGGTTGAAGTAGCTGCACTAGTTGCCATGCTCACCATGCGTTTTGATCTAATTCCTGTTGGGGGGAAGTGGATTGAGCCTGGGCAAGACCTTACAAAGGTCCTTCAAATCGCCCCACCGCGGGACAAGGTCCTGGTCACCTTCAGATGCCGACAAGAAGCGATGAATTTGTCTTGGAAGTTCGAGATGTAGGGAACGTCAACTAGTGCCATAGAGAGCCAGGAGGGTCGTATTTTTGAAGTTCCACTCGTTACCGGATGAGTGGTAGACACTTCCGAACATGGGTTGATGCATACGTAGAACTATTGGTTGCCTTCTGCAAGCTCGCGTCATTTGAACGCCAAAGTCCGAAGTCAACTGCATTGGACCAATGATTCGTCGGATAATCGGCTAATAATCGTTTCGATCCCAGACGCTGCTATCTGAAACTGCAACATCATTGATGTTGAGGACTACACTTGAGCAATTGTTTTCGAGGTGGATGCGACATCGGGCTTGTCCTTGTCCTTTCAAGCTGAGCCTTGCTCGAAGGCCAATCACATCCATCTCCGCGTTTGCATGAGAACCATGAGTGCCGGATCAAATGAGTGAGTACCTTCCCGTTCAGCTTGATTGTGGTCTGGCCGAGCTCGATACCGAACACTCGGTTTCGAGTCTCGTTTCTCTCTCCCAACGTTGATTGGTAGCGACTATATTGCTCGGGCTTCAAGAGACTGCGCATACACGAGGTTCGGGTTCTGGAGATTAGGGGCCGTAAGTCTTTGAATTCGGCTCCCCCTCAAGGACCGAAAATGGTCGGTCGTTACCCTTCCCCAGGCATCGGCATCACGAGAACAGCTTTGTGTGTTCAAAGGTTACCGGAAGTTGGTTTGTCTAGTACAGCACCACTGGACTGTTCACTACGAGATATCTTCCAATTGGCTTCATATCCATCTCTCATCAATGTGGTGAAGGAGTGTCCCCTATTCGGCAGTGGACTGAGAAGCGACGTTCACAGGAGCAGTCACGTCCTAGAATAGTCTTTTCGAACCTGGAAGTTTATGAATCAAGGTCTGCATCACTCTTCCAGCATACGTTCGGAAATTATATACTTGTACTCTCCAGATCAGAGCCAAGCATAGACTAAGGAGAAAGTGCATTGTAGGAACCTCTATCTGCATGCTCCCCAGAAGGCTCGCCGTTAGCGGACAAGCTATACTTTACACGATGCATCAGCCCTCTGCGCAATTGTTTGGTATGTTTGGCTCCTACTTCTAGAATGCCATTATTTTGGGGAGATTGGGATGATAAATTGATTCGACGAGAACGGGGCGTGAAAGTGTAGACCCGCGGAGAACCCAGCGGAATGGATGTTGGGTGTGACAGGGACGATCGCGGGCTCTAAGAAAGATATCCAATGGGCTCAAGTTTGGCAAGACAGCACACAGAAGACGAAGGTAGACATTCAAATGTCCTACTTGAGACACCAACGGCAAAAGTCTACCGACCTCGATCGCACCCTGAATGGAGCAAGCGAGGAGATGACGGAATACGCAACAACGTACCTCACTCATCTTTGAAGAGTACTGGAGATCGCCGTCTTACCTATACTTGAAAATCGCTCTGTGGCTAGGCACCGTAAGCTGTGGGCCAAGTTCTCGAAGTCGACCTTGCTAATATCGACAGGCCTTCTTCAATGGGTTTCCTTCCTACGTGTCCTTCAACGACATTCAAGGTCTCGTGAATATATTGTTCTCTATTTTCATGCTGACGATTGTTTTCGCAACTGCGGTCCCTCAAATAATATCTCGGTATACGTCAGCCTGAACCTTGTTTGAGGCTCGCGAAATGCGATCAAGAACGTACTCATGGATCATTTTCGTCGCCTCTCAGACTGTCGTAGAGATGGCGTGGCAGACGGTAACCTCGGTGTCGACCTTTGTAACCTGGTATTATCTGATGGGTTTATGGAGGAATGGAAACGCGGCATCGTCCATGAATGAGAGAGCGGCGCTAAAGTTTTCTCTTCGTAGGGGCATTTTGCCTGCTTCCTTCGACTCTCTCACAGGCAAATTCTTCGGCAAACGAGCACCCGGAAACGGCATCTAATCTGGCCCAACTGCTTTTCTACCTCTGCATTTTATTTTGCGGGTGAGTCTGACCAAGGACACCAATGGACATTACTTGATAGTGTTCTAGTGACACCTGATAAGCTCCCTCGCTTCTGGAGATTCATGTATCGAACATCCAGATGTCACCTTTGACATGTCTTTTGCAAGGAATGTCAGTCACAAGCCTAGCCACTGCTCAAGTCAAATGCTCACTCACGGCAATTGCTCGTGTGGACCCTCCTTCTAGTAGCAATTGCGATTCCTATTTTGCCAGCTATCTTCCATCAGCTGGGGGGACTGTATTGAACCTAGAGTCGCGGCAAAAGTGCTAATATTGCCCTGTTGACAAGGCAGACTCTGTTTTAGCGGGGTTCGGAATGCTTTTTGAACGCAGGTGGAGACTTTGGGATTTTTTGTGCATATATTGTTTTCAACATAGGTGCGACGGATGCCTTCTATAGGCTGTCTCGTCTCCTTTTGAGGCGGCGACGCAGCTAGATCAGAGTCCGAGCTCATATATGATTGGGACCTGAAGAGCTGTTTGAAAATGAGCGTGGCTGGTGGAGCGCTTGTGAATTCCTATGGCGCATCACTCTCGTCTTCAATTCAAACCTCGGGGTTGGGAGGCGCTTGCATGTGATATCGCTGTTCGCAATGTTGAGAGTGCCTTGAAAGTGGTCCCTTCATGTTATATCAAGCGTTGAATGAACGTGAAAGCGGAGCAAAAGTCTTGGAATGGTCCCATCAATTGATGGATGGCTGGAGGTGCACAGGATGATTAGTCATGGAAACGCGTCACGTTTCACATGCCCGCACAGCCACACCTTAGCGGGGTGGCGAACTCCCTCACCCTCATAAGAACCTCCCTTAGTAACCTTCCTCTTACTCCACCATCAAGCAGACACGTACAAACCTACAACCTCCCACAATGGACGAAGATTTACTCGAACTCCTCGCCGTCATGGCCGGCTTCATCGTCATCTTCATCGGGCTGCCGCTCGCCATCGTGCTCACCATCACGGGCTGCATCGCCTACTCACGCACCAAGAAATGGGACCGCGAGCGCAACCAGCGCACCATCAAACTCGAATCGGAGCCGCTCGTCGGCCGCGCTTCAACCTCCTCCGAAGACGAAGACGAATTCTACGACACCGAAGACGAGGAAGAACACACCAAGCGCAAGGCCGAGGAGGACGCAGACAACCTCCTGACGTTCCGTCAGAAATTCAGGAAGGAGTTCGGCAAGTGCTGGAAAGGCAAGAATATGGAGGAGATGAGGAAGGAGAAGGAGAGGGAGGAGCGCAGGCAATTGGCGAAGGCGGTGGCGAAGGAGCTGGATCGCAGGGACAGGCGCAGGGAGAGGGCGGCGTTGAAGAAGATGGGGGAGGATGCAGCTGAGCTGGAGTCGCTGCCGCCTTACAAGTCTTAGGTGGTGATGGGGTGGAATGGAGGAAGGGCCTTCGAATCGGAAATGTGATGATAGGTGCGAGCAGACAGATTTCCAGTTGGCAATAAATTGATATTTTTATCCATTGGCTTGTATCAACGTGTGACTTACGTGCATAGGCCCTTATGACGCGAGGGTCGAGACTTTCAGCGACGTCTCAAATGGATCGGCTCAAGACGACACGACTTACGTTGTCAGATGCGAGATGTTGACTCAATCTATTAGGTATGAGCTCTGTGCTAGACATATCATTTCCAAGTTTAGAGGTTTCATGCCCTGTTACAAGTCCTACTTCAAAGAGCAGTGCGTGCCTTCCGGTGTGTCAAGTTCAGCCCTATGCTAATCCTCTGTGTGTGTGTCTGAATAAGCCACGATGCTGCTGAGTCTCGTGCACTATATGTCGAACATGGGTTGGTAATGGCCAATCAATGTCTGCTCAATGCAATGAATATCGCCATCTTGACTGCAAACGATGTTCTCAAACCCTTCCCATGTATTCAGCGGGTTACTACCATGAAAGATCACGGCGTTGTACAAAACCACAATACAGTTGTTTGCCGCCTGGAGGGTATTTCGCATCTTTTCGACCTAGGCTTTATTATGTGTATCGCTCTGATGAACATCGTTCTTGAGCCATCGATCTCTTTTAAAAAAAAATTGACTGCGGTTTATCAGTTGTTGGTATATCTGACTCTCGGCCTTAGCTCACGAGCTCGCTTTCTTCAGCAGCTCGCTGGGCATTGTACCCCGTGATCGGCAACTCAGCAGGCGGTCGATGAGCGCTTAGCTCGGCGGGTTCCGAGACATATTCCCTTTCAAGAGGCTCGTACGATGGGCGAGGGCTCGCAGCAGGCTTAGGAACAACCAGCTTCAGAAGATGCGAGCCCCCTGTTTTGGTCTCAGCATCTCCTCCTACAAGCTCAGGTTGGTCTTCAAAACCTGGTGGGACAGCCAGATGATGGCTATCCCGATTCCTCTTCCGATATAGGAAGAAGGCGCCGAAGACTACGGCGCAGATGAACAAAAGTCCTCCGATTGTCCCGCCGACGATTGCACCGGTGTGGTTGGTGTGGGAGGGTACTGCGACGGATGGAGCTGGTGTGGGTGTCGACGTTTCGCTTGGAATATGCGATATGGTCAGCGGTGCGGAGGTCGTGGTGGCTTGTACAGAGCTGGGCCTGGCCTGTAGAGTCGCTGTCTCCTGGAGTGAACCGCAGGCTATGCGCGCAAAGGTTTGATCCGACTCATCGAAGACTAGATCGGTAGAGCAGAAGACTGCTCCGATTTCAATGGTTTCTGTGAGAGCCAAAGTTGAGCAACCCGACCATAAGACTCCCTCAGTGTGCTGGCACGATACCACAGTAGTCTTTACTTTACTAAAGCTTTGTTCAAATAAGCTGTCAGTGGTGGTCAAACAGGAGCCTGAGGGATTTGCCATACCAACTCGTAGCCAGGCCACTTGGCGATCCACATCCATTACTGCAGGAAAAGATGTCGAAGCACCGATTCGGTAGATGACAATTCTCTCCCGATGTAGTTGATGTTGGGCAGAATCCAAATACGCCATTGTTCGTGTCGGTGCTACAGAAAGACGAGGAAGGTGCTACTAATGGTGAATCTGGATTTCCGTTGTAATAACCACAGGTCGAAGTAGTAGCTACACGCTTGCCATGTCGTGAGTATTCCGCCACCGCCGTTATACTTTTCCATTCAGCTGGATTGATGTGTATCGCGAATGCGCTGAGATTTGTCAGTGAGAAGCCAAGCAATACGGAGCGGAAATGGCGAAGAAGCGAATGATACATCATGATAGAGGTCGTGTTGATGCACCGCACTCACGAATATTTCAAGCTGAAATCGAGATCTCGAGGTAGATATGGTGGTGTGCCCTTGTGCGGCACAGCCGGCCATCTGAAACATGGCCTGGCGTTCACGATATGCTGTGACTGATCATCGCGCGGCGCTATCGTTACATTTGGATTTTTCTACTTCTTGACTATTATTATTCATTTTGTATTTAGGCCACTGAAATGAATGAACGCCGTACCCATCCTAGACAGGTGCCCGAAGATGATCTCACATCCTGAACAGGATCTGAACAGGATCACTTTATGCAGGGCTACCTGCGATCGAACACGAAGAGGTATAGTATCACGGAGTAACACTGCACGAGCGCTGGCCAAAGCGCGTAGAGGATAGCGTTGATTCGTTCCAGGACCCTAGTCCCTCTGTCATGCATGTAGCAATGCGGCGCAGTTCAACTCGTTTGTGAAACTTTCAGTGCCTCCGATTCTAATTACGAGCTCTCTGGGGATTGAAAATATGTTCGGTGCATTTATATAAACGTCAGACTCAGAGAGCAGAAGGCTTCAGAACGACCTGCAGGACGGGCACGAAACAGAGTAGACATGAGCAGTTGTTCGCCTAAGGGGGCATCTACTTTGACACCTAGATTAACTACATTAAATGTCTACTGCACTAATAGTCTGACTCCACGTTTGCATTCTCTAGACTCTTGTCGAATTCGTTTACGAACTGGTTAATGTCGAAGTCAGATGACAAATCAACCCAGTCCGATGGAAGGCTCAATGAAGTAGTAGAATTCGCATGGGGTATGGAGTCCGGATTCCAGGCTGTTTCAAGAATGTCCTCGGCATGCATCGTCGTGTGATCTGGTGAAGCAGTAGATTCATGTACACTCGAGTGTCCAAGTGTGGTGGGTGGCATCTCATGAGAATTCATAGTGCTCCAGAGTTGCCCAGGAAGCTGATTGTGCGATGGAGAGTGACGTTGAAGCTCCTTCCCAAGAGACTCCCCAACAGACTTGGCGGCTGGTGCATCCAGCACGTGAAGACCTGCAGATTCATCAAATGTGATTGTACTTGTTGGACAGCTGGAAGTCGCGGAGGGCTGGTTGAGCAGGGCTGAGCGATGAGTAGGCTCGATCTTTCGAGCACTGCCAGTTACTGCCTTTGTCTCAAGATCTTTTTGGTTGATGCCGGTATTCATCCAACTCCTTTCAATTACTTCAGCCTCTTCATGTTCACTGCCTCCGGGGTTACCAGCTACTCTTGACTTGAATCGCTTAATGATCAATGGTATCCTCCCTCTGATTCTGGAAATGGTTGGATCAAGGGCCGATCCAGGCTCTCTGGTCAGCTCTTCTTCAAGTGCCTCAGCCAGTATTTGCTCCACTCGGCTACTGATGCCATGCTGATCATATGGAGTTGGAATCTCTGAATCGTCGGGAAACAATGTCTTGTACATCAGTCTCCATTTAACCTCTGTGGAGCTGTGCAAAGAAAATGGTGGCTTCTTGAACTCAAGTTTCAGCCAGAGTTTGGCACTGATTCGATCGTCAATGATTTCTGGACGTTTCGTGCAGATATCGTCTCTTTGCAAATGTTCTGCGTATGCCTCGTCCGATCCCATCTCTTCACGACACCGCGTACACCGCAGTGGCTGACAGTGTACTCTCTTGAGATGATCTTTGAGTTTTCCTAGATCTGCGAATCCCACTCCTCTGCATGACCCGCGAGTATGCTTTTCCGGATCCCGCTGGTAGAAAGGGCACTTCAAGCGTTGATGCTCGTCTTTCACTAAGATGACCGAATCTCCTTTCTCTAACGAGCGTTCCTTGTTTGCTACAGTTGCATTATCAGGCAGTCTTTCCGAAATCGAGGCCTTGACGTCAGGAGTAAGTCTGGGCGGGTGAATTCGGAGTTTGTTCACAGTGTTGCATCGGCTCTCATTTGAACTCGAATGGTCTTCGTTTGGTGGCTCCTGGCTGCACCAAAGCTCCTGAGCCGCAGTTCGACCGTCAGCTCTGGTTACGTCCAGAGTGTCGTAGATAGAGTCTCCTCTGTTCAAAGTAGCATCATCGTCCGTTGTTGAGATGTTCTCGGCACTGGAGTCTCGCACTTTTGAACCCGATGGAAGACGCACGTTGATGGGTTTTCCGTCAGGGAATGTTGGTGTGGGTGCGAGAACTGGATTCAAGATCTGCCTTGGTTCAGTAGTAACCGGACTATTCATAGGCAATGAATGGGGACCGAGATTCTGAGCCAATATAATTCCAGCTTCAGGTTTCGCAGCCGAGATCAAAGGCTGGCCGTACGCTCCATACATGAGCGGAGTTTGCGCAGCTCCACGCCATGTGCCATGTGCTGGAACGAAGTTTTCTGTCTGTGCTGAGACTCGGGTGAAAATGCAGTCTTGACCGGACCTCGCACAATTAGAGCACCGCCCATCATCACTTGCCGCGAAGCCAGAGCATCGAAGCTACCCATATATGGTCAGATGCTATGTTGCTGGAGGCGTGAAAGTCATATTCTACCTTACGTCTTCTGCAGTAACGGCAAGCAATGGCAAGCCGTTGACGAGGAACAGGGGGCTGCTGTCCGTGTGCCATATAATGGGGTAGAGGAAGGCTACTCCGACATGGATCGGAGGGGGTTGGTGTGCGAGCCCACGCATGAGCTCCAGACAGGCGGTACCGCTGTTGTGGAAGAGCCTCTTCTGCGCCGTCAGGAAACGTGCTGGGGTTAGTGGGTTGAACAACGGACATGTCGACACAGAAAGATCGGACTGAAGGAACTGGGCTTTCGACCTCTATATTTGTTCCGGCCGAAACGCAAGATGGGATTCGCACAACAGTGCGAAGTGGCAGTGCGTGAGCAAGCTCACTTTTCAGCCAATCACAGCACCGATGCGCCACACCATTGCGCCACAACAAGAACCAGGCAAACTCAATCACAAACAGAGGAACGTGTTCTCGAAGGATAACTACCCCACTGTCAGATCTGATCGTCACGTTACGATTTCCCGCAGCTGTGGCCTACGATTAATTCTGTAGGCTCTTCTTACAGCTACATGAGGTAGTCGGAAGAAGGACAGCAGCACACAGACTTATTATATACTCGAAAATTAGCGACTCATCCCTTATCTACGGATACGTTTGGACGCAACTAGATTTATGGCATTATAAGAACCACGGGTCCTCACCAATAACACCCGAAGAACCAAAGAACAAGGACTCAGCCATTGAAGCTCTTACGAGCAAAATTCTACAATCTCTACATATAAGAGAACCCCTTGATCGCAGACCACAGTCATGAACATGGACAAGAGGCAAATGAACTGCCTCAGGCGACATACTATGGATCCCCTCAGCGCTGCTCGGTGCTGCAAGATGTGTGCAACCCTTGGTTGGAATATCCGCTAATGACCACGACGATAGCAAGCTAGAGCGCCCTAGTAAGTTGCACGCTGACTCCTTCTATGATCACTATGTCAAGGTTCAGTGAAGCAAGGTAGGTACTCGATCTATCACAATAGCTCATTGGCTGTGACTGTCTCGCTACCACGTGTGTTTTCGATTGTTGGCAATTCAGCCTCTACATATAAGGACTGGGCCTTTTCTCGATCTGTGGCTGACTCGGTCAAGTACCATCAGACATAGTCCATAAGAGCTCTTGTTTCGAATTGAATGATCTTTCCCACAGGAAATAACTGGAAAAAATTTGATGGTGCCGTCACCTTCACACCTGTGATTGGGGCATTCCTTGATTCCACGGAACGAAGCTCTGCATATCCCAAGAACGCGCGCATTTCAACCTCTCGGGTGGCGCAGCTTCCCACTCAATCCTTGGATGACCCCTTTCGTTCTTCGTATGATCAGCTGTATAACCCTTCAAGGCCTTGATCCTTCTTGCATTCGTATCGCTATATTCCACGTTAACACTCGGGACCACAGCAATCTTCCCATAACCATTAGCCCACAAGTCTTTCCCTAGTAGTAGCGGCTCGCCTGCATAACACTCTCCATCATAATTCGCCCTAAATTTTATCTTGCCTTCCATGAATGGTTTCGCCGTGATGGCTGCGACTCCATTCCAACAAGCAAAAACTTGGAAGGGGGTGAGTTTCTGCAAACGCGCTTGTGCGACGGGGTCATTCCAGAAGAGGTTCCATGCAGAGTTCCAATTCCCATCCTCAGGAACCTGGAAGAACAAATCGCCGCTCATGCCGCGCGCGACCCAGATGTCGTAGAAAGTAGGATGTTCGCCGACATAGGTCCAGTCCATTGCACAAGTCTGATGTGCTCCTTGGACTACCTTCTGGTGGACCAACTCAAGTATATCCTCTGCACAAACTGAGATATCATTCAGAAATATGATCGTGGTAGCGGGATCATAAGCGTCTGGGTGCTCAAGTAGATCGTTGATAGCAAGATTTCTGAGCAAGGCGAGCCTTTGAACCCGATCCCGTCCCTGCTCGGCAGGGTTGATGGCGCTTGTACGGAAGATGTAGCGCGAGCCTAGCTTGGAGATGTGGGTGTGGAGCTGGTCGAGCACTTCATATGTACCGTCGGTGGATCGTCCTTCCACTACCGACAATACGCAACTCGCAGGACCAAGGAACCGGATAGTTTCTAGAATTGATCCCAATAGACGAGGCAGTACATGCAGGTTTTGATGCAAGTCGAGTGCGAAGAAGTATCGTGGGCGGGTCGTAGTCTTGACGGGACCGACAAGATGTTCATAACGCTCCCCATTCGACAAAGAACAATCAAGGCCAACAAGTTCATTACCCACCGGGTTAAGAACAGCTTCGAGGTATGGGGGTGTCTGAGCTCCCAAAGTAATATTTTCTCTTCTCAAACCTTGGCTTGGTTGTCCAGCATCTTCACCTAATGATTGTCAATATCTGCGTAGCGAGTGTGGGACAGACACATACAGGTGGTAGAAGCAAGATTTTCAGCCCGCAAGCGCGCCACACCCTGGACCGAGATGTAGAAGATCGTTGCGACGATCACCGTCTGCAGGATCGCGCGCAAACTCCGACTGAACGCCATTGACGGAGCAACCAACCTCTTCAAGCAAATTGATCGTAAAGTGGCTTTTCACCGTCTTCTCAATGAAGACAGTGTGTAGCAGTTTCCACGCTCGTAAGTCGTACGTGAAGCGTCTGCTGGGACGGGTTTGTAGCTTAATCTTGTGCAGCGTCAACTGGTATCACACTCGCCAAG
Source organism: Lophiostoma macrostomum CBS 122681 (assembly GCA_010405375.1). Lineage (NCBI taxonomy): Eukaryota > Fungi > Ascomycota > Dothideomycetes > Pleosporales > Lophiostomataceae > Lophiostoma > Lophiostoma macrostomum. The sequence continues at coordinate 152,269 of MU004350.1, read as the reverse complement.
ACGTAAGCTTACACCGTTGTTTAATTTCGTAGAGAGATACCGTCACCAAGTTGCTACCTAGAATCTCGTTCTTGAGGTATTTCAGACGCGGAACCGAAAACTGACTCGTGTCAGCTTCAGACGTTAACAGCTGTGCGCGTAGACAGAAGGGACAGGAGGCACGGGAGGCACGGGAGGCACGGGAGGCACGGGACATGTGAACACGGTGTACCTTTCGCGACCGGTCAAGTTTGGGCTTGCGAAGCCATTTACTGATGCTCAGGACGAGTCAAAAAAGCCCCATGTCTTGTCCAACAGACATGAACCGGTAGAGCTGCATGCGGGGAGCTATAGAAATATAGTGCTAGCAGAGCTACCGGGAACTTAGTAAAGATAGCAAAGATAGTGTCTCTTCATGTTGATACATACTTTCTTGCTTCCAAACGATAGATGTGCAGTGGACCATCGCCATCTCAAACGCACCGAGTACTTGCGGACAATCGTTGTCTCGTGGTGATGCCATCTCGTACCTATGTTCCCGCGATTGCGCCCTCCTGGCAAGTAGGTGGAAGACTTGAGATTACAGAGCGCGTCTGTGTATCAGACACGAAGAGGTGCCTTCGACTGGTAGCGATGTTTGGCCACATCAGGTGCAATGCAGCCTAGGATGGACAAGGCATGCTTGTTGCTCCCCTTTTAATAAGACCATACTGCACAAGGCCTTAGGTACTAGCAGTCATATTCCTAGACCTATCTTCATTTGAACAAATCCACCTCATCAGCATTCTCCCAATCAGCTTCTTCTTTACCTTCCGCTCGCTGAACTGCTCTTTCACGCTCCACTTCCACTTCCACTTCCCATCTCCGCAACAGTCCTCCTCATCGCCTCCGGACTCAACTCGCCCAACATCTTGAACAATCTCTCCTCATACCTTCGAACCAATCTCCTCAACTCTTTCTCTGCCTCCTTAACCACGACTTCCCTATTTCTCTGGTCATCTATATCCTCATCCAGACCATCCCTCAACGCCTCTCGCTCGACTAGGACGTCTGACAAGTGCGCTTGTGCCATCTCGATGACGTGTGTCAGGCCTTGTAGTTTCTTTTGAGTCTTCTTCCCTCTAGACCTTGTCTCAAGATCATCATGCTCCCGATTCGACGTTGATAGAGAAGTGTCTGTATCTGTACTCCCCTCCTGCCTATTCCTGTTCCCATTCCTAGCTTCTTGTCTTCCGACTTCAGGAGTGAGGAACGCAGTAAGCGCACCCTCAGCCTTCCTCCTCGCCCTATTCATCGAACTGATACTAACATGCAGCGTCGCAAGTCTGTACGTGAAGGCCGTTAGGACTGCATTGATATTGTCATCCATTAAAGTTCCCACTCCCACTTCGACTCCCGATACCGACCCCGGCCCCGGACTGTGACGTGTGCCTATATGCGATTGCCCATCATCGCTCTGTGTCTCGCTCACCGCTATAAGAGGAATAGTCGCTTGCGTCTCATACGCACTACCACTACCCTGCTGAGCACCACCCTCATAGTCATCATTCGTATCGATACTAGCCGATAGCGCACATTCATACGAATGCGTCTCAACCTGCGCCCGTAGCGCTTGCTCGAACCGTTCGCCGAAAGGTATAGATGCCTCTAGTGTACAGCGTCTCGGCTTTTTGTTCGGATAGGGCGAGAACGAGTCTTGACGCGCGAGGTTGGTGGAAGGCGCGGTGGGCGATTCTAGGGCTTCGCGGGCTGAGGGTTGGTGAAGGAAGACGGGCGTGAAGTCGGGGTGGGGTGTTCTGCGCTTTCGGGAGGTTTGGGGATAAGGTGGGGACGGGGTGTTCGACATGCTGGGACAGCTGAGAGTCCCGAAAGGCGGGTTGTGGGTTTGAGATTGAAGGATGAGCCTGTCGCTAGAGCAGTGGAGGGGGGATCGTGCAGGGACGGAGGAGAGCGGTGGGTGGAGAACGAGCTTATTGAAAGGCAGCGCAAGGCGACCATGGGAAGTGAAGTGATGCCGAAATGTGAGAGTAGAAGCGGAATATCGAGTGAAAGTACAAACACGTGATATATGCTGTAACCCTACCCAAGTACCTACTCATTCACTAATGCGTCAGTTCCGTCATATGTTAGTACCTCGTTCCTAGTAGGATTTTCGTCAAACCCGGAATTCCCTACTCATAGAAAACCAAACACCTAACCTCAATACTCTGCCTCCCCTTCGCATCCTTCGGCGTTAGCGGGTCCTCAAACGCCGTATGCGGCGTCCTAACCGCTATCCCATCCTTACCCCCCGGCATACCCTCGCCCCAGCTATCAAAGCACTTCAAAAACATAACCTCCTCGGGCGTCATATCCTTCACATAATAGAACTTATGCTTCTCACTAGGCGCCACGCCAAACGTCTCGCCCTTCGCCTCATACCCCTCCGTACTATTATCACTGTTCTTAGGCAACGCTTCTTTCCCTCTATCGTCATCATCCGCATCCAGGCTATCGCGCCGCGGATACAGCAGATCGACAGGGACAAAGTCCGAAGGCGACGTGGACCGCCAGTCGATGACCGCTAACGGGAAATCGCTCGCCGGGTTCTCAATCGGACGCCACACGTTGATGATCTGGTACCGGCCCTTGACCAACTCATCCGCCTCATCCGCCGGCAGATGGCGGCGAACGCGGTTCTCCGCCGCTCCTGGGGTCTGGTCTACATGGACTTGCTGGACCGGCTGTCTAGGTGCATCCTTATGTCGTCTGCGGATTGTGTGGTCGAAGATGACGACTTTCTTGACGCCGGGGATCTTGTCGCGAAGCAGCGCTTCGACTTCAGCGTAGTACTCGTTGCGCACGGTAGAGTCGTCTGTGAAGAGTTTCTCTTTGGCGGGGTAGTTGTACACGGCGAAACCGGAGTTGTCGGTTGTAAAAGAGGATTCCTGACCGCGGATGTTGTGGACCTGGCGTTGGTGGGGTTTTTGAGTAAATGAGGATCCGCCGCCGTCTACTTTGCCCCAGGGCTTGCCCGAGAAGGACGTTGTGTCGATGTAGTTGAAATTTGCGGTCGTCATGGTGCAGTATGTGGTTGTTGTAGAGAGAAACGTTTGTGGGGCAATGGCGGACGTTATAAACGGGTGAGGCGTGCATGTTGATTTATAATTGGTATGTGCAAATGTCGTCACCCAGGGTGGCGTCCTAGATCGGCTTAGGCGGGTGGCGATCATGGTTCCTTCAGACACCCGGACACGTGCACGACACTGTCAGTACACACCTAGGTGCCTTTCCTATGTATCTACTGACCCTCCTAGTATGTATAAGACTGAATCCTACTTAGAAATTAAGCTTAGAGACGAGGGTTCATTTATGTATGCTGCCTAAATCCAAGAAGCTGATCTCTCCAGGGCTCTCAAGCACAAGGGCATGCATGGTATCATTAATCTCGAATAGCATCTATCAATCATATGCATACGACCGCACCGTATATCTATGAATGTACTAGTATAATCGATGAATAACCGCTTATCTTCAGCATTCTAAGCGTCGACTCTGATCTCAGTATACGGCTTCACCACGACATCCCCAACCATCCCATAACTTCCCACAGGCGGAGGCACGAATCCCTTCGACGGCCCCGCATCAGCGCTCCCAGGACCTTCACCACTACTCATCAATTGCCACCAAATGGGCCGAAGAACGTTCCCTAGCGGCGTTGCAACCACCGCCTCAACTGTGTTTACGCCGTTGATCAAGTAGTGTTTGATATCCGCAGCCGCATGAGTAACGTCCAAGGGAGGAAGCTTCTTGCCATTGACAGAAGCTTGCAATGTGTGATAGACAAATCCAAAGTCAATGAATGCGCCATCCAGGGTGCGGTTCGAAGCAGAGTCTGAGCGTCCAGGCGGCCATGTGAACGTTGTAGAGTAGTAACCTCGTCCAGATACATTCTGCAACCCTGAAATTTCGAGCCAAGATTTGAGGGAGGGTATATGGTGGGTAGTATTGTGTTTGAGAGCACCGTAGGTGTAATTGTATAGATCTGTAGGCGGATCCCAGTGTTCAACAATCAGTGTCCAGTTAGAGAGCGTTATTGGCGGTGCTGGGGGCGCGGACACGTACTTCTCAAAGCCTGAGGAAGTTGTGTATGTCGTGGCGCCCGTCGCTTTGAGAATCAGGCCATCGTTGCTTGTACTTGACGCCATGACATTGTTAGTACCAGCAGTGAGATGAGTGGAAGATCTGGCGTCTCCCTCAGAAGGGGGCAAGAACGCCACAATAGTAGACTGGTTCCCGGCCAACCGGAAAGGAATGATTGTCGATATGTTCGTACTGTCGTAAGTCGAAATAGGTTGTTTTCCTCCAGTCCATGCATTGAATTCGTATGGTATCTTCGTGGACTGGAACTCGATGCTTCCTTCTGATCCGCCTTGGCCTTGTGCCGCATACATTGCGTCATTATAAATGAAGACATAGTCAATGTCTGTCTCGGGATCGGTTCGCCAATAGGTATACCACGAAGCGTTACTGGAGATCTTTGTGGAAGGCGTGATCCCGAGAGACGCAATCGTAGACGCAACAAGATACGAGTCCGTGACGTGGACATTTGGCAATCTCAAAATCGTATCGAGATCCTTTTCGACCTGGCGAAGTATTGTGGACGCAAGCGTACCTAGCACATTGGGCGGAACTCCACCAGCTAACACAATAGGAAGACCAGCATTGGCGAACTCAATGAGCTTAGTCATCCCATCAAGAGTCAATGAATCATTTGCCCGAACGACCAAAGCCTTGAAAGCCTGCGCATCAGGCGCCAGAGTTTTGTTCACGACCTTGGCAGCTGGAAGATCGAAATTGTCAGGACTGAGATATTGGTATGAGTATCCCATGTCTTCTAGATCAGTAGGCTCGTAGGTTCTCAGCTGTATATGTCCAGGATAGACGGTCATCTTCTGCCAAATTGCCAAGTCAATTTGCGGTTTGCCACCTTGCAGAACCCAGTTGTTACGGGCAATGAAGTCGAACTGTTCGCGGTAGAACTCCCATGCTGGTAAGTGTGGCCCGTGCATATCAGAATACTGATAATTGAATGTTGTCCATGTTGGCCATGTAGTATTGCCATACTAGAGTATGTCAGTAACAGAATTGGTAGGGAATAGAAACACTAACGTAGCCAGAGTACGGGAACCCATGGAAGACAAATTGATTCACAGACCCAGCGTAAGATCTTTTGACTTTCCAGAGCAACTCCGGAAGCGTCTCAACATAAGCTTGACCACGCACAGCGCCACACTCTGAAGATACAATTTGTCGTTGGGCGAGATTCGCAGGCCCACTATACTGCCGATATCCATCTATGAGATCGCTGAAATCGAGAGACTCGGTTTCGGGGGCATCGACAGAGGGAATGTTTGCGAGCTAGAAGAGTTATCAGATCTCAGCCGACTGTTGTTTTTCAGACTTGCTTACCATATCCATGGGCAGATTATACGACAGCTGTGCGGAAAATTGCAAGCCCAAATACTCCTCAACCCATTTGTTCACAGTCTCTTCGTAGATCCGATACTGTGTTGCCAACTGCGGTGGTATAATTCCTTAGTAAAACGATCAGATAGGGCGGGTTCACGCTTACCGTTGCTCGATAGTCCGCAATATGCGTATTCCCACCACTCGGTTCATCCGTAACCCACCACGTCCCCGGATTGCTCTGTTTGTATTTGCCGTTGCGATGGAATAATATCGGTAGCCACGTATTGATGGAATAGTTGTGCTGCTCTTGGAACACAGCAGAAAAGTTTTTCGTCCAGTACACGTTGGCTTGGATTTCGACGCTATCTTCCCAGCCATAATTGCCGACTTGTTGCAAGATTTTTTTGGTGCCATTGTTCAAAATGTGTTCTTCCCAGAACTTGGTCATTACACGTGCACCAAGAGCGGAGAAGTGGTCAACAGCGTATGAGCCGTTGTGTAAGTAGTCCATTGGAGCCGATTGCGGGCCTTTGATTTCGAGCGGACCCTGCTGGGCGCGGTAGGCGGATAAGCTGAGATAGATGGCGAAGACGATATGATACTCTCCGGTCACGTTCGTTGTCGAAAAGTCGACGTTCAGGTGCCCATTTGCATCGATTTGGTCCGTAACGTCCGTAAGGCCTGCAGCTGCCAGTGTATACTCTGTGCGGTTCAACGGCAGGTCTCCGGGAAGGCCGCCCGAAGGATCTTTATCCGTGACGTTTCTACCCCCAATCACTGTTCCTGAGACGGCAGCCTGCAAGGTACCGGAGCCCCAGCCGGGTAGGAAGCCATCGAAAGAACCTCCTATTGGCACGGTGACATTGTATGCGGACAGATCCCACATCAAACCTTCGTCATCCCTCGGTGCAGGCACACCGGTTCCTTGGTTGGGCCCCATTGCGAAATCCATGATCAAGTCATTGTCCTTGTGTGCCTGAACAAACGCCTTGAAGACGGTATGCCACGCTTCGCCTCCGAAGCCGTACTTTGCCCAGTCGACGGGGGCATACGTTCCTCGCCCATCACCGTTTGCTGGCGGTCCGCCATAGAGGTAGTAACCTAACAGTTCCAGCCCTCCACACCCGACGTCTTTCGCAGCTTTTACGTCGCTCGCGACAACATCAGGGTCGACCGAAGCGTCGGGGATCCAGTACCGGAACTTTGGACGGACATGTTTCGAAGGATTCTCGAAAGTACCGCGATCGATATGGGCGTCGAAGGAAGGATCGGTGGCTGCGTATGCGGTACCGATCGCAGTGGTCAGGCAGACGAGGGTTGTGAGGATCTGTGACAGAGGTCAATGGCTCGCCTATACAGATCAGTAGATCTCCAATCCACCCACGTACTTACCATGAATGTCTATTTCACCTCACATGGTCTTATAGATGCCCAATTGCTCTTTCTTTGGCCAGGGATGGTCGTGAGGATATTGCATCCCGAGCAGCCAAGGCTCGTGTCTTAAGCAGCGATTTTGTCCCATGTTGTAGATCGCGACGCATCCCGGATTTCTTCCGCACAGCTCGGGGCATCAATATGCCGGTACCTTGCGGGATAATGTGGAGGATGGACTAAGCTGGGGAAAATGCGGATGGATGACTGAGAGATCTGCTAATTGCGGGGTTTTGGGCGCCAGTGGAAATCGGCAGGAGCTATGACCTTCGCTTTGCAGGGGTTGAAAAGAAGGACCGAGATGTCCGAAAGACATGGTGACCCTATTGACATTGATCAAAGATTATGTCTGAACACGAGTTGGTTAGGTGATGGCTTGCTCTTTATGTGTACTTTGCAGTATAGAAAGAAACAGTTTCAAGCATCTTCGATCTGAAGTGAATGTAATGTGCTTCCATTCCTTGTACTGATATACCCAATACTTTTCGCGATGCTTCATGCTGCGTATTAGTACGTTGCGTATCGTAGCTCCATCGTATTTCTAGCCTTGGCCGAATCTCTTGCTTTCAATGATCCTCTATTCGACTCCTTCAACACCTAACTTTGAATCTCCACCCGTGCTTGCAACACCTCGCCGACACCACCAAGCACAATCCTACAGCCGTCGTCGTACCCGCCCATACGATGGGCGCATAATACTTCCCACCCGCAGCCTGCAACAGTGCCCCACTCAGCGGACCCCCCGCCAAAGCTGAAAACGAGATCGTCAAGAACGCCATACCTAGTCTCGTCCCCGTCTTCGTGATGTCGTTCGACAGCACTGCGATAGTGGTAGGGAAAAGGCTTTGAAAGCTCGCGCCGAAGATGCCGTACAACACGGCAAAAGCGTAGTACGAGGGAATAGAATTGACGCCCAGCCAGGAGTAGAATATGATGATGTTGATGAAGACGCAAATGATGAAGGTGTTGAGGACGCCGATATACCGGTCCGCGACGTAGCCGGGGAGGATGCGCGCGGGAAGGCCGACACCGTTGACGATGATGACGAGGTTGAGAGATGTGGTGTACGGCATGCCGAGTTCGTCGCGGGCGAAGGATGCAATCTGTTACTGCGTGAGCTTTGGGGGAAAGAGAGGAGGCGGAACGAATAAAACGGGTCGCGCATACGTAGTAGAAAACAAAGTACACTGGTGGCATGATGAAGCACATGCCCAATATGTGCAACATATACGGCACGTCCTTGAAGACGTCCATATCCACCAACGGCCCTGACTTCCTTGGCGGTAATCGTGGTTTCATGAAAGCGAATGCCACTGCCAGGCAGATGATGTTAATAAAGCCTAGCACCCTCACTGTCCAGCCGAAACCAATTTGGTCAAGCAATTGGCGTACTACCACTGGATAAACTATGCCTCCAGCAGAATTTCCAGTGGTCACAATTCCGATAGCCATGCCACGATTCTTAGCAAAGTATGTTGACACGAGGCCCATCATGGGCACAAAGAAGATGCCGCCACCAATGCCAGTACATATGCCCTGGGTAAGAAGAATTTGCCAGTAATTCTTAGCACCACTCAGAGCGAAGATGCCAAGTAATTGGATCGCGATGCCTATCATGACCGTTGGGCGGAACAAGCCAGCGTCCAGCGCTCTCCCGGAGAATATGCCGACAAGGAACAGGAGACATGCTTGCGTGCTGCCTATCCATGATATCGTAGATGACGGCTCTGGGAGGATTGAATCGTAGTATGTTTGGAAAGCGCCGAAGGAGTTCACGAACCCCCACGTATTCAAGATAGCTAGCCAGGCGCAGACGACTTGTGTCCAGGCTCGTAGACCGCCATCAGGGGGTGGTCCAGGGTTAGAAATAGATCGTGTAGACAGATGCGATGCTATCCTGCCAATCGCAGTTCCAGTCGTTGATTTCGTGCGGGATAATGGAGGGTCTTGCGCTCCTGGTGAGCTTCTACTGCTCGGGTTTGGATGTAGTTGCGGTACCTCTGCTTTCTCCATGATTCGTATCTTATTAACCTTTCAACCCAGCAACGAAAGGTGCAGATCTAGATATAACTCTAGAACGAGACAGCACCGTAGGAATGCGAAATGAGTCATTTGTGGATATAGACATGGTTTTGTAGGGCGTAGAGCTAGTTTGCCGATGGCCCGAGAGAGTGAGGGGATACAGCATTCCCGGATAACGCAGTGCTTGATAGGGCAAAGACTGCTCACTTGAGGGGCTGATGTGTATGCAGAAGCTGTAAAGATAAGTGGGCTCTACGGATATAGGCGGTCTGCAAGCGCCGGAATAGATGTTGGGGTAATAACATTGGAATTTGTAGGCCGTCATTGGTCGGATGACTCCGATGCTAAAATCGATCGACTGTGGTTCCTCCCATGTCGCAAATTTTCTAATACCTTCACGGCCTGCAGTTTCAGTTTCCCGGCGGCCAAAGGATACGTGACTGATGAGTTGGGCTCAAGAATGAAACATGGAGGCTAGTTGAAGCTCCTGAAGTCGACTGGTGGCAACTCTGCAGAAGTTCATATCCGGCGTGGCTGGCACACTACTGCTCTCGCTACCATAGAGAGGCTGTGGCAATCTTGAGTGACCCATGCAAAAATAAGATATCGGGTTTCTCTCCGATCGCTTGACGCTGAATTTCATTATGCCACCCTGATGGACGGACGACTTGTGGGTGTGGCAGTCACGTCTCTGCTCGCCAGGCGCACCACGAGTTCGAGGTCATGCTCATGTTGCCCGACAATGGTGTAGATCCACCTCTGCTCGTCCTTTCTCCACCATCTGTTGGGAAGGTATGCTTCTCTGAAGATCAATCAGTACCGTGTACATGGTCAGAGCGCCTCAACACTGACAGCATATAATATTCATCCCTTTGAAAGGGAAACTCCAGGCTCAACGGACCAGCTTTCTCAAGAAAATGGTCGGTCCCAGTTGCCGCATCCTCCTCCGTCATCTCCACATGCTTCCGCTTGTTGCCTTTATTCTTCGCATGCCGCTTGATCGACTTGACGGTGCTGTCCAGATGTATCTCGAGAATCCGCGCGTACCATAGTCTATTCCCCAGGGCTTTCCGCGTCATGCGCTCGTGCCTGTTTATGAGGTCCTGGTTCCACTGCACGACTTGACCCCGCGGCAGCATTGGGATCGGCTCGCCATTGTCGAGATTCAGCTGCCAGTGACCAAAGTCAAGCACCAAACCGAGATTATTCCAGGTCAATATGCAGGTAAGGCAGGTACACACTAGGTGAGAATCCGGAGGCTGAACGTGCTGGTATGGCTTGTTATGGATGCTCAGCTGCTTCTGCCGCTTCGGGTCTGTGAGCATGGGTTGGATCGTGGGTTCGACTTTGGCGAGGAGTGTTGGCAAGGGAAAGCATTTGGAGAGGATCGTGTATCGCTGTCTAATGATCTCCTCGCCGATGACATTCGCGTTCGCGAAGACGAGATCTCGGAAGCGGCGGTTGACGGCGGAAACGCGAAACAAATCGCTCGGGGAGAGCAATTCCAGCACCTCGAGCGCAATCTCGGTCGGAAGGCCCGCAATATTCATCTTCTCGCTTTCTTTGCGGTCCTTGGTTGCCTTGCGTCGTTGCATACGCTCAGTGCGCTTCGAGTGGAGCGTGATGGCTGCTGTAAGGTCTTCGAGAGGCTCGTCATCGTCGCTGATATCGCGTTGCATTCTGGCAAGTCAGCGGCAAAGTACTAGGCACGGGGGAGGCGGTATTGAAGACTGAGAGAGTGTGAAGGTCGCTGGTGACAATGATGCAAATCCCAGCCCGCTTACTCTTGCACGAAGCTCCCACGCTTCTCAGCCAATCGGTTCGAGCCGAGCAGCAGGGTTCTCATCTCTTCTTCGGCGACACTTCACTCTTCCCCTCCCATTCACTACCCGGAACCCCCATTACCAAGTCATTTCATGCATTGCGCAATTGGAACCAAGGGCCAAGAGATGAATACTAACTGTAGGAAGAACGAGGGGCCAGCTGTACACCGGGACACTGTAGGCAACTCAGGCTTTAGGGGGTACGCTCGAAGGTTGTTCTCTCAAAATATGCATGTGTATAGTGAGCCATCATCCTTTTCTATGTGCGATATCTTTCCAAGGTCCTGTCCGACGCTACGCCTCTCAGGACATTATTTCCTGCATTAGCAAACATTCCGCTTCATGTCCGTGTTGGTCACTCGCACTGTTCGAGATGTATCGGTCGACTGGTTTTAACATCTTGACTACCCAAATCCTCCTATCTCCTTGATCCCTCTGCAGAATGGAATCGATCGATCGCCCTATTCACCCCGCTCGGCCCGAATGCCTTGTCGCCTCGCCATGTTTGATGTTTCGCGCGATCCCTGACTCAGATCCGCACCGGCCAGCCGCCACAAACGACCGTCTTGTGACCAAACCACCGCTTGGACACTGCAGCGACCCAGAATAGGATTGCGAAACTGGCATCATGCCCAAATTCGCAGCGACTTGTCCAAATGAAGCCAGGCGAACATCCGAAGCGGTCAGAAGCTGGTCGCAGCGTGCTAATAATGGCTGGAGCCCCACGAGCTGGTGTTTCGCACATTGACACTCTCGGACCACAGCGAGATCTAGGGGTCGACGTCAACTCGGTTGTTCAAAAAGCCTCTGCCAGAGGTGGACCGAACGGTTTTGCAGATGGTTGCTGCGCGAGATCTTGTGACGTTGTTTCTCTCTTTCTTCGTGTTCTGATGCGAATTCTGCTTTCTTTGCTTCTCTACTTTCTTTGTCTGTGTCGGGTTCCTGCATGTATATCGTTTGATACAGTGGGTTGCGTTCACGGATGACATGTTTTGCGCCCGATTTTGAGGCCGCTCGCTGTATGGAAGAGAGGGTAGGGAAGATATAATAGTGTCTATACTTCCGTCGTCAATCATTTTGCATGTTCTGCATTTGAAGAGCTTGGGTTACCACATTCGCTACTACATCAACATCAGTACCAACACAGACACACCATACGAACTTTTCTATACTTCTAATCAACGACCGCACATCCATCCACCCTCGACGGACTACCTTCCGATCGATCCCCACTTCCCTACCACCAGACCTTCGCGCCTTCCAAATGTCATCAGCCTCTTACATCTACAACCGCCGCCGCTCTCTACCAATGAACCTCCATATGAACCTCACCCGCTCCCCACCTTCTACGACTTCTCGACCCGCCCTTCGCAAGTGGCGCCCACCCACACCTCGCTTTCCATCGTTGCGTGCGACTGGTAGATCACCGCTAGCTCTCCCCTGGGATAGCGACATACCTCCCGTGCCCGCGATGTCGTTTTGGGAGCCTGATACGCCAAGTGAGCAAGATGAGGATATAGATACAGGACTGGAGGTCATATACTCGCCATCGGTGTATGGCGACACGATGTGTTCCATAAGTCCGGAGGTCGTGCATGGCATGGGTGTTCTTCCAAGTCCCGTCGCGAGTGCAGGATTACGGAAGGCTAGTGTCCATGTGGATGTAGACACGGATGTCGCTGGGTTTGTGTATACATGGAGTCCGCGATTTATGTTTCCTCGCACACCACCTGTGCCTCCCCATAATGCAACAAAGGCAAAGGAAGATGGTGCGGAGATGCATGATGGCAAGAGGAGTTCCACAACGACTACATCCTCTTCGTCCTCTTCCTCGTCCTCACCGTCATCCGCATCGAACCCAACATCTTCCATCACCAATTCATCGGTTCCCTCCCTATCCTACTCAACGGAGACCATTTCAACCACGTCATCCTCCACATCCATCGTAGAGAAACTGCGAGTCGGCGAACATCAGTACAAGCAGACCGGAAGCGGACATTTTAAAGATGCGCCCAAATCGAAACGTTCCATTGTCGATCTGCGCCTCAACAAAACCGGAATCGGCGCGCAGCACATCGGCTGGTCGCACTCGCAGTCGCCTGTGACGCTCTTCTTCAAGAGTAAGGAGGTGGAACACAAGGAGACGATCCGGGAGAGGAGGTGGAAGGCTAGCTTTATCTAATTGATTGGGAGATGCAGACAATGGAATCATCTGGTTAGGGAGGACCATGGATGAGTCTTTACTGCCGGTTTCTCTCCAGGGTAGTAGCATTGGGTTTGGATGCGCCGGCCCAACGAGTCGGGGCTGGCCTTCGTTCTTGTGTTCGTGGGTGCGCATAAAGAATAGAGCGTAAATCAGGCATAAGTAGCTTGGAGTGACTCCGGTCATAGGGGGATTCGATTGGGCATCGGTAATGGCATTGGGATGAAATATGGTTGGTGCTGGGGATAGACGGCACTGTTCGGATTGCAATCGGATTGCAGGGATAAGGCAAAAAAACGTGTATAAAACCTACAAATATATATAGACCTAAATGTAATGTTTATACTTTTACGACTTGAGTGATGGTGCAATCGCGAAGCTGGTCTATGGGAGCCATGGAGTGCTGCCCTTTGAAGGTAGGTGCCGGGTGCAAGTTCTGCAAACATCCAGGAATCCTCAACTTCGCCAATAGCTCGCCATTAAGGTGAACTTCCCTACCTGTAGGACTACTATGTCGACGCAGTCGTCAACTTAAGGTTTCCTGGCTTTCCTATGCAGGTATAGATCTCAGAGTCTTGCTGACGACATCGCGTGCCTGCACTCCGTGCTCGGGCTAGTCCGGACGATCCCGGAGTATACTCCTTTGTGGAGACAGCGGAACACTGTGGGCGTGAAGATGAACCAGTGAAACTTCAGTGCAGAGGGAGCCAAAAGAGCACCAAAACGGAGGTGGTGTGGATACTGTCAAATTGCGAACCGGGTGTTTGGAATCTGGGGACGACTATTACGTCACGCGTTGTTGGGGAAGTCATGCAGGTTAGTAGTCTCTGGAAGCATAATTGAGGTAGCTTGGAAACTCGGATTCTGTCTGGTGTCATGCATTCTTTACGGGCTTGTGGAAGTCCATCCATGGACTCAGATTGATCCGCTCGAGCCTGCCCACAGATGCAGAGCCATTGAGACCGGTGACCCTAAACTATTGAGCTTCCAAGAAGTACGCCAAAAACTGATGTACAAACATTTCAAGATCGATTTTGCCTCGCTTCATCATTGAAACAGGAGTAAGCCATTCAGAGGACTAGTGGTGAAGACAGCCTCATAGAATTGAAGTCTTGATGGAAGCGTGAAATGAAGCGATTGGCGCTAGTGTAAATTAGGAAGGTTGAAGCCATGACAAGTATGAGTACGAGTTCACGTGACCGTAGCGGAAATCTTAGGTAATTGAAGATGCTCGGCAACCTTCGCCGCCGCAAACCATCGACACCATCTTCTTGAACACTGCTGCGGGCCAAGCAGGATACAGATAAGAGATGCACCACTGATACTTGACTTTTATAACCCATTACTTTCCCGTTCAGGCAGCTCGCAAGACTCTCTTGACACCAAGCTTTTCCGCGAGGACCTGGGCGGAAAATGACCATGTGCGTCCGCCTTGGAAAACCCGCTCGAGACCCATGGAACGACTTGCCATGGCCGTAGCTGTGCGCAGCCACCTTCTTATCAGTCCCATTTCGCTCGTCATCTCCGTTCCAAGCAACCGGGTCTCACCACTCTCCACCCCGCTGGCGAGCTGTAGACATACTGCCAAGCTCCCCGCCACTGATGCCAAACGGCGCCAACACAATGTAGTCCCCGCGTCCGGGAGGTCCCAAGAGCCGCCATGCCACTAATATTGACCGTCTTGCCGTTACTTCCTTGACGCAGTGCTCGTTTGCTAGGCTTTACCGTCGAATTCACCTTGGTCCAATCAGTGGTATCTCGCTCCTACCAGCCGATCACCCCAGAAGTCACGCCAAGTCGTTTGTCCATGTGCAAGACCCCAGAGAGCCTTGTCAGACGCGCCGTGATGATAACAGATTTCTAACTAATTATCTCTCTGTTGATCACGGCTGCTTTGGATAAGTACTGCCCATTCCCAGAGACCTGGTTGACACCTTACTACTTCCCTCCCCTGAGCTCCTATCCACCACCATGGACAAACACGACATTGCTGATGAGAAGGGTACGGCTGTGACTCCAGCCTACGCCGCAGATGGCGAGGTTGTCGACCAATGGCGTGGTGGTGAAGACTTCATGACCAGGAATGGCCTCAATCTGAAATCTTTCCAGCGTCGTCCGGTCGGCACCAGCGTTGTTGAACTGGACAAGTCGATGAAGACACGCCATTTGCATATGATTGCGATTGGAGGTTCGATTGGAGCAGGCTTCTTCGTCGGCTCTGGAGGAGCTCTGTACAGGGGTGTAAGTATATCCCACTCTGTTCCCGAGTGTCCGCTCATCAATCGTTAGGGTCCGGGGACGCTCTTCATCGATTTCCTGCTTATGGGTATCATGATCTTCAATGTCGGTAGGTATCTTGTGGCCCCCTTGGCTTGCGTGGGTGGTACTAAAGAGTCTCAGTGTACGCCCTTGGCGAACTTGCGGTCATGTATCCCATCTCCGGTGGCTTCTACACGTATTCCACACGCTTTATCGATCCGTCCTGGGGATTTGCCATGGGGTGGAATTACGTCTTTCAATGGGCTGTCGTCTTACCTCTTGAACTCACCGTCGCCGGTTTCACTGTTGAGTACTGGGGAGCGAACGTGAATGTTGGTGTCTGGATTACCGTATTCTATCTGTTCATTATCATCATCAATATCTTTGGAACCCTAGGCTACGCCGAGGAAGAGTTCTGGTCCTCGATACTGAAGCTTTCGGCAACTGTCATTTTTATGATTATCGCCTTCGTTCTTGTCTTGGGCGGCGGACCGTCTCGTGGCATCTACGACGAGTATTGGGGTGCACGTCTCTGGTACGATCCAGGCGCATTCAAGAATGGATTCAAAGGTTTCTGCTCTGTCTTCGTCACTGCGGCATTCTCCTTCTCTGGCACTGAGCTAGTCGGGTTGGCGGCTGCGGAAACAAAGAACCCGCTCAAATCTTTGCCAGGCGCTATCAAACAGGTCTTTTGGCGTATCACACTGTGAGTCGCGAATCCTGCATTGCAACCGCCACAACCGGTCAACGGTTCGCATGACGCACCGCCACTGACATATACAAACAGATTCTACATCCTCGGTCTATTTTTCGTTGGTCTTCTCATTCGCTCCGATGATGACCGACTTCTTGGCGCCGGCGGCTATATCGACGTCAACGCGTCGCCATTTGTGCTTGTCGGCAAAGACGCTGGACTTACAGGATTCGACAGTTTCATGAACGTTGTGATACTTGTCTCCGTCATCTCCATCGGCGTGTCGGGAGTTTACGGTGGCTCACGTACTCTCACTGCACTTGGTGAGCAAGGGTATGCGCCGAAATTCTTCACGTACATTGACAGATCTGGCCGTCCTCTCTGGTCTGTCAGTGTGATCCTAATCTTTGGCGCTCTTGCATACGTTAATCTCGATGCTGCTGGTCCGACGGTCTTCGATTGGCTCCAGGCTCTGTCCGGTCTCGCTGCTCTGTTCACGTGGGGGTCAATATGCTTGGCCCACATACGGTTCCGTAAGGCATGGCTGTACCACGGACACACTTTGGACGAGATTCCATTCAAAGCCATCGGTGGAACCATTGGCTCTTGGATTGGGCTTTCAATTATCTTCCTTGTGCTGGCTGCTCAGGTAAGCGCCCATTTGTGGTCTTTAGATGTCCTCTATTTTGTGGAGCCATGTGTACTGACTGGGATAATAGTTCTACACTGCCGTATCTCCCATTGGGGCACGTCTCGGTACTGCCGAATCCTTCTTCAAGTCCTATCTGGCACTTCCTGTCGTGATGTTCTTCTGGGTCGTGGGCTGGATTTGGAAGCGCAAGGCTTGGTTGAGAACCAAAGACATGGACGTGGACACCGGCCGCCGCGCGCTCGACTGGGACTATATCAATGCCCAAAGAGAAGAGCAGGCGAAGTGGCCGGCTTGGAGGAAGGCCTTCCATAAGATTTTCTAGAAGCTTACGTTGTTATATTGACTATGAGGTTTACTTAGGAAGCTTTTCGTAGAGGGTACGTGGAGGACTTGATTAGGTAGAAGATGCCCGCCACACACTGGTAATCTTGGTTCATTCTCTAACATTCTCGCACTTCAGCAATCATTACATGCAAGTCTCGCGAGGTTATACGACGGTTCTTACCGACACAAACATCTAGGTGGATATCTGAGTCACTTCCAATCACAATCAATGGGCCAATAGCCGTTTGCGGAACTGAGAGTCACATAGCTAGGTCTTCGACGCGCGCCTTCCCTCTCTTTCTAGTTACAAGAGAGAGGGTTCGTCATGGATAATATGTGCACCATGCATACTTGTGGCGTGCGGACTTTCTGCATTCCAGGTGCGACATTCCCCCCAACAAGTTCGGAATGTTTCAATCAACAAACCAACCTTACCGACGATAGTCTGAATGGTCTCTCCATTAGATCTACCTAGGTCTCTCAGTATCTCTCTAATGGTTTTTCAGGTCCGCACCCCATATGCCTAGGAAGAGAGACATGTAAACACCTATCTTTCTCTTATTTCTAGTTTTCGCATGGTTGTCACTGAAATTTAACAAAGAATCCTCATTCGGACAAAACTTCGCCGTTTGCGGACACAAAGTATTACGTCCATACAAAGGACTCATCTCGTGTGCGCTCGACACTTCGCATCGACATCAACGATCGAATCGCCCAAAATCCATCGACAAACAGCGCAGCGTCGGCAATCGCGAATTGTCACATCTGGAAGTCATCTCGGCTCACCATGTCAACAAATGAAAGACACCTGCGCTCGCGGTCCATCTCGCGCCGCGCTTCTGGCACTCGCGGCCGGCGCGTCTCCACCCCCGTCGAGGTTCCGCCCTACACTGTGCAGCTCGAGCGGCAAAACGAGCACCTACACGCCAAGCTCGAGACCGAAATCAATCTACGCAATACACTACTCGTCGTTCTCTTCGTCGTCATCATTGGATATCTCTTCTCCAGCTCCCCGGGGATCGCAAAGCGGGAAATGCGCCCGAAAGCCTTCTCCAACGGATTGCTCGAGCAGGACGTGAAGGACAGGATGTTCTATACGCAGCTGCCGGAGCCGTTTCCGGCTGACATGACGCCTGCGCACTTTGCATTCATCTTCAAGGACAACTACGCGGTGCTTAATCTGGCGCAGCGTTACAAGCAGGATCTCAGAAACAATGCGACTGAAGCCAAAAAGTTAAGCCCTGAACGGGTTGCGCAGCATGAGAATATGTATGGCCCGGCTTTGGCCCCAGAGCAGCTGGAAAACGTGTTCACATACCTTAAGAAACCGTGGGAGAATCAGACGTTCTGTAGCAGTGTGACGCTTGGGGACCAGTTCCCGATCTGTACTATCGCCGTTAGATTTTTCGAACGCGCTCGCTTGGAATTTGACGGTTTGGATCATAGCTGGACGGAGAGGTTGGAGGCTACCTTGAAAACGTGGACTGAAAGGATCCGCGACATCTTTAAACGGGGATGAGCATCTTTAATGGGATAGCAGTTGCCTGTGAATGTTCAGGAGAGGGCTTGGAGAATACCAAAACCACGATTTTTATGCGTTCTATAAGTGGTACTGTCAGTTCTTGGCAGTATTCCCAGTGTGTGCGGATTCTTTGAATACAACGTTTCATAACCTTGCAAGCTTGATTTAGATTGAGGACCGATTTGGATAGCATTCACATCTTCTGGGCTTCAAGTCACCTTCAATTAGTCTCATGTGACGCTCAATCCTTCCTGATACAATCCCACAGATGAAATCGTCGTAAACAGGCATGATATACACATAAACTCACAAGAATACAGCTCAACAGTGCCTCACGCTTGTTAAACCACCGACCTAGCTAGTGCAGACCACATATAATCTCCAAACGATTCGAAGATCGTAAATAGAAACATTCATAACGAAACTGACAGACATTGCAGGAATAGTCGACACCTAATACAAACATTGGGAAGACAAATGAAGAACTTAGTATCGAGACCAGATTCCTAGAAGAAACGACTATCGAAAAAGCGAAGAGCGCGCAAAGACCAGAAATGCTGTAGTATTTGAGGTAGTGCCTGCCAGCGCTGTAGACACGGAGCTGGTCTAGGTTTCTTCGGATTTCTAAAGGCCCGCCATTTCTGGTCATACGAAAGGATAGACAATTCTCTGTCTTCGATGAGATTAAGCGGGTATGACTGTATGTTGTGATGTCTATTGGAATGGGTACCTTGAAGCGATTGTAGTGCCGTATGAGAGGATTGAAATGCTATGATGAAACGTGGAAAGAGTTTATTATCGTTGGCGGTGTAGTAATTATATCGCGTTAGGTGAAAAGTAGGGGCTTCACGGCCCAAGAAAAAAATCCGAATAGGTCATCAGATAATCTTGAATGTCCGCTTCTCCACACTAGGATCGACGATGACATCGCCAGCGGCAGTTCTGAGCATTCCAAACCGGTTCAGATGCTTTTCGCTTTCTTTCTCAATGGAGAAGCGACCCACCCGTACAAACTCCTCCGTCGAGTTTTCAGCATGTACAAGAGCAATCCCTTCACCAGTATAGTGCTGCGAATTTGGATGCGGTGAGAGTCTTAGAAGCAAAAAGAACACAGTTGCACTCATCAGATGTTTCTTACCAACATCAATCGTACAGATAGTCTGCAGCTCTTCATCTACTGTTTCCCATTTATATGGCGCATCGACTACGAAGCTCGGTGCATAGCCTCTTAGTTCGAGGAAATCGTAGATCCATGTCCCTTTGCTTCCTGGCAGCTTCGATGATGTTTGGATCTGGTAGCTGCTGAGCTGAGTAGGGTACACGGTGTTTTCGAAGTAGCCAGAGTACCAGACCGGCCCATTGACTGAGGCCCATGACCAGGTTGGTGCGACGTATTCAGAATAGCGTTGTAGATTGTCCCAGCCATATGTGCACCAGAGTAGGTCTTCCCACAATGTAGACAACCAGAGGCCGGCGATATATGTATCCCCACTTAGCTGGGCAAACAGCTTCACTAGACCGTCCAAAGCGACAAATTTGTCAGAGACTTTTGTAAGCTTAGCCTGAGAGTACAGCCTAACTATATCGTGCCACGCAGTGTGAAGTTCTGTAGACATCGCAATCTGTTGATCGGGACTGTCCCGCCCAATGAAGGAAGACAAGCGCGGTCGATGACGCCCAGCGTTTGTATAGACCTCGGGCGCATCATAAGGGAAGAGTTGACATAGACGATGCTTGTCACACTCCCACAGTATCTGGTCCCGTGTAAAATACAACACGCGAGCAGACAGGTATCGCTCCTGCAACGCCCATCCACGAGAGTGTAAAGGATGGGTGCAAAGCGTCTGGTTCCAGCCATCGAACGGGAATACTCTCAAAGTATCCAAATCGGCATTCTGGAGCGACTCCCAATTCGTCTTGATGAAGGCACATCGCAGTGCGGGTTGCAGTGACCTGTGCTGGTATAGACCTGAGGTAGGATCAGAGCCCCAGGACGCAGCAACTGTGCAATATGAGTTTGCATAGACCGAACGCATTTGGCGGCTCTCGAATTCCCAATCTGCGACTGAATCTTGAATAATACAAAGTGAATCTATCCTACTGAGGGAATCAGCACTCCCGAGGTGGCTCAGTATCACAGGCTTCGGTGTCACTTACCAGATATAGTCCACGGAGAGAAGCCGCGCAACATAGAATAAATCTCGGAATGTCTTTGGAAGAGACGAGATGTGGTTCTCGGAACGGAATTGGTCGAGATTTTCCGTCGTAAGCTTGAGCTGCTGGTAGCTTCCCCAACGGTAGCTCAAAGAGATGTATTTGTGACTCAGAATCTCTCCTCTTGAAGCTAGATGAAGTGTCCACATGCTCCCACAAGCACCAATATGAACAAGTCGTGAAGGGACGTAGTCATCCCTGCTCCGCCCTCTCCCACATGAACTATGATTCCCAACGCAGTCGGTGACCCAATGTCGGATTAGATCATCTTCCTCTTGTGATTGGCTAAGGGAGGAGGTGATAGTCGAGGACGGCGTTTTGGATCTACTTCCAGCTTTACAAGGGATTAGCTAATCGAAGCCTCGTACAAACAGACGTGTAGGCAACATTAATCGAAGGCAAGACAAAATACCTACCTTTGATCTTCTCGACGCTTAATTCCGCAATAATTCTGAGACTTGGATCACTGTGGGCCATGAAAGTCAAAGTATCGATCGTCTCTGTATTGCGGAAAAAAAGACAAAACAGTCTGGAGCAAGTCGGGCTCCCTTTAGCTTCATAGGCCCGCCATATCTCTGAGCACAGCAAACAACCATGCTCTTCGAATGCTTTACGAAGCTCCGATGGGTCTTCATGATGGTGTATAATTTTATCGGGGTATTGGAGCGAGCCAGCAAATATCTGTGTGCATTTGGAGCATAGCCGCTCTCCTGTGTCAAAATCGGGTGACACTAGTTCCATATAGCGCAGAGGCAGACGAGAATAGAGCGTCCACAGGAATGAAATATGGGAATACAGCGGTCATAAGAATGAATTTATGATAGAGTCGTTGTGTTGGAGATGGCTGCAGGTGAGCTTCGTCTGCGGTCCACGGGTTACCTGCAATAAGCACGTGTTGCCACTAGTCCGATTCAGACTAGCGTCACCTTTCTAATATCAATCAAGATATCCTGGAACACTAGAAACCTCATGGTGGAAGTCCATATCTCTAACTTGTAAGCCAACTTAATGTACATATGTGATCGGTTGAAGTTACAAAGGTCGATTGATCAATGGGCTTAATGCTATTTGATCGCTAAACAAGGAAGGTAATTACTTCCTTCTGCTTCCTTGGCGTTCCAAGGTTCAACGCCTCTCTCCACCTAACGCTAGTACATCCGGCAATCGCACATCAGCTGCCATCTGAGGTCACCATGGGAATATCGAATCGCCTCTGCATTTATTGCAGAGCCGTTGTTCCAATTGAGCATGTTTGTCAAACACTCAAAGCGGGTCTAGCCTCTGCAGACTCTCTTCCTCATGACTCTTACAGTCCAAGGACCTCTCAGTCAGACTCTAGGCTGGCCAAGAAGGATGTAGTGCTAATTCAATCCCTCCAACAACAGCATAGTAGTCTGTGCCAGCGGTGCGAAAGCTACAATGTTAACGAAGTGTTCGAAAAGGCCGAACCGTTAGACGAGGTCCAACGACGAGCCCTAAACAAGCAGGAGTTCATGGAATACAACGATCGGATGTCTCCATTTCGACTATCGCTTGGCCAACCTTCAGATATCTTACTGATGCCTTCATGTCCACTCTGTCGGCTGCTTTACGGCATCCTGCCAAGCGACCCTGAGGCGCACGACGCCCACATACGTCTCGAGCCTTATCGCTCGTACATCAGGGAGTTCAGCTGGGACTTGCTTCCTGCTTCGTTTACATCAAAATGCGCAATACATCTCGGTCTGGTCACCGGCTCGAGCTACTTCAACCTGGGCAGTGCGGCACTTACTAAAGGAGGCAGCGACATCACAGATGCAATGATGACTGGTCCTGCTATCTGCTACGAGACCAAATCTGCCCCACCCGCACGGAATATGAGGAATGCCAGGCCACTAAAACGAATGATCGATTTGTCAGAGTTGGTCAAGCCGTTGAATATATGCCAGCAAAATCACTACAGCTCGTGCAATGTCCCGAAACCAAAGGAGCTCGTCAAGGCTCGTATGATTGACATTGTTGACCGAAAGGTCATTCAGTGCCCTCCGGATTGCGATTACATCGCTCTTAGCTACGTCTGGGGAGGCGTGCAGCCCGTCGCTGGTGCACTCGAGAAGAAGTGCCTGCCACAGACCATTGAGGATGCAATCACGGTTACTAGGAGCTTGGGAAGAAGGTATCTTTGGGTATGTAAGAAAAATCAGCGTCCGTAAGTTGATTGGCTGATTGTATTAGGTTGATGCTCTATGCATAGACCAGTCGCCTAATCCTACGCCAGCCCAGCTGAAAGAGAAAATTGAGCAGCTGAACATGATGTCTACTATCTACGGCTGCGCCACTCTTACCATCGTAGCAGTATCAGGGAACAATTCTAACGCCGGACTACCAGGAGTCTCTTCGCCACGTCCAATGCAGGTGACGGAGACTTTGAACGATCGTACAATATTCACTGTTCCCTCGGAAATCTCAATAGAAATCGATGCATCATTATGGAATACGCGCGCGTGGACGCTGCAGGAACGTTGGCTTTCAACACGGCTGCTCTACTTTACAGAAAATCAAGTTGGTTTCGATTGCCATCAAGGTGAGTCAAATAGAGAGCAGAGGCGGGTGAGAGACTATCATCTGTATATGCTCACAACTCGAAAGCTAGCACTACGGAACAATTGGACACGGAAACACACCAAAAACACGGGTTACCTGTTCATCCTACCCAATCAATAATGCAAATGGCTGTAAAGCCTAGTAGCGTGAGTCTTTCTAGCCATTAACGCTCTTGGCTACGACTTTTCTAATCAATCTGAATTTGAAGGCACGAGGTGAGCAAGGTAGTATCGAAGGGCGTATGGAGGTCTTCGGCGGAGTCCTCTCCAGTTACACCCGCCGCAACATGACCAACAGTGGAGACTCCCTCAACGCCTTATTAGGCATGCTGTCCAACTTCGAACGGCAGCTGTTTCCAGGTGGCTTTACCCACGGTCTTCCCCTACAAAGCCACCCCTCCTCACTTGGCTGGATTCACGACAGGAGCGCGAAGCCTGAACGCCGCCCAATGTTTCCTAGTTGGAGCTGGGCGGGATGGCAGGGCGAAGCTGTGATACCACGAGAGATCCTCGACATTTGTGACGATAGAACGGCCGATACCACGAACGTCGATCTCGATTGTCATGTCAAAGGGTGTAACGGCAACGAAATCACCGTAGAGGGTTGGGTAGCTGATCTCGACATTCGCACCGAGCCCTTCAGTGAGATCTTTGTTCCGGGTCGGGAAGACTCGATTGGTACCGTAAAGGAAAGAAATCTTCTTCATCCAAATTCTCTACCGACAGGACATTACAGCTGTCTTGTGGTGCACCGACAGTCCGAGAAAGACTCGAGTCGCCATCCACCAAGGCAGAAGGTGTTCCTCGTGGTTTTGGAGTGGAATGGGAAAATAGCGAGCCGACGGACAGTGATTACAGTGACGTTGTTTTCAGGGCATGATTTCAAGGAGACGAATCCTGAGAAGGGTATCGTACACATCGTCTGAAAGCACTATTTATAATAATACGTGGCTTTTCTCCTAATCATACGTCAACTGACGCTCTGAGTCTTGACAAACAGTTTCAGTACACACTCAGCATTGGCATCGAGCGAATGTGGTCCTGTGACTTCTATGTTCCGTCCATAATCTGGGTTGTATGCAACCGACAAGTCATTCTTCCGAGCCATTGGAAGCATACATCCGTCTAATATGATGGGCTTGTCATTTATCGCTTGCAAGAACACCGCAACCCCGCAGAGGCCCAGACTTGCCCCTCTTTTACACTTCCGAACTACGAAATAAGCTCCACTATGGGAACCAGCAACCCTCGTTCTACCTAGTGCAGCTTTGCTACTAGGCTAGATTGACGACAATGGCCGCTCACACTGAGACGCAGCTGCTCATAAACAACAAGCTAGTTTCGGCATCGGACAACGCTACTTTTGACATCATCTCGCCCTACACTGGAGAGCTAGTTGCCAAAGGTAAGTGTATCTAGCTTCGTCTAGTGTATCTAGTAGCTTTGGATCTCATATAACTAATGCATCTACTCTACACAGTCCCAGAAGCAACTCCTACTGACGTAGACACCGCCGTCGCCGCCGCCGAGGCAGCTTTCCCAGCATGGAGCTCTCTATCTCCGGTCGAACGTGGCAAGCCGCTCAAAAATATGGCCGAGCTGGTCCTCTCCGAGCGAGACGAACTCGCGAAGCTCGATGCTCTCGCCATGGGTCGTCCCGTCAGCACCTATTTCGATCCGAACTACGCTGCCCCACACTTCAACTACTTCGCTGAAGCTGCGTATCCGCAAGGCCATACCAGCTTGAACACGCCCGGGTTCCTGAATATGAGCTTGAGGCAGCCGTTTGGCGTTGTCGCGATCATCATACCGTGGAACGCGCCGTTGGTGTTTTTCAGTAAGAAGGTGGCGCCGGCGGTTGCTGCGGGGAATTGTGTTGTTGTGAAGAGCTCCGAGAAGGCGCCGTTGACTGTGAGACATCTCTTCGTATTCATGCCTCCTATACGTAGATTTAATGAGGTTTCGTGACTGATTACGGTATCGTAGCCTTGGAAACTCTCAACCTGGATCGCGAAATGCGGATTCCCACCTGGCGTCATCAACGTGCTATCAGGCCACGGCCATATAGCAGGCGCCGCTCTTGCCTCTCACATGCGCGTCCGCGCCCTGTCCTTCACAGGCTCAACGCGTACCGGCCGTGCGATCCAAATCGCATCCGCGCAATCGAATCTCAAAAAGGTCGTCTTCGAGCTCGGCGGCAAAGGTCCCGCTCTCGTGTTCGAGGACGCAGACATAGATCAAGCAGCCATCGAAACCGAGAACAGCATAAACTGGAACTCGGGACAGACGTGCATGGCGAATAGCAGGATATACGTGCAGGAGAGTGTCAAGGAGAGGTTTCTGCAGGCATTTGAGAAGTTGGCGAGGAGGCGGAGCATGGGAGATCCGATGCAGAAGGATGTTAATCATGGACCGCAGGCTGATAGGACGCAGTTTGAGACTGTGAGGAAGTATATTCAGTTGGGAAAGGAAGTCGCGAAAGACACTATAGACACGAGCACGGAAGGAGAAGCGGGGGAGAGCAAGTCTTTGCTAGTCCACCCAGTCATATTTACAGACGTAGCAGAAGACTCTAAGGTCGCGAAGGAGGAGATATTCGGTCCTGTCGTGATGATCAATACTTTCGCTACGGAGTCTGAGGCTATACAGAAAGCAAACGATACTGAATTTGGTTTGTATGCGGCGTTGTACACGAAGGACCTCGAGCGCGCTGTACGAGTTGGCAAGAAGCTGGAGAGCGGAATGGTGGGAATCAACTGTACGAGTCCGACGGGTTGTTGGGACCTCCCGTTTGGAGGTTGGAAGGGGAGTGGGACTGGAAGAGAGAGCTTGTTGGATAGTATGGAACATTACCTCGAGGTCAAAAGTTTGTACATCAGAGCGCCAGGGATTGGGGGTATAGTATGATACGCCCCCGATAAGGAAAGCTTGGTTCTATCAACCCTTTCGTTCTCTGTGGGTGGGGCAATGCTAAATTCCTCGAAAGAGACCACGTCGCAAGACCTTTGTTTGTGAGAAGCTGAGGCTGGCCTTCCATAGTACCGCTAAAGATCTTACAAAGGAGCTGGTTCCTATTAAGGAATAATTCTTGTACCTTTATCTAATGTTGTTAGATGTTATAAAGGCATTCATATAAAGTATAACGAAGCCAGATGTAGCCTGGTGGATGCGGACTGTGTATTGGTGCTGTGTATTCCTTAATAAAACCCAGGTCCTTCGTAGATCGCCGGCACCATTCGAATAAGCTCGGGGAACAACACAGGCGTGAATCGGAAGAAACGCGAGCTGCGCTACGAACGACTCTCGGAGAATACCATGAGGCTGCGTACCAACCCAATGAACGTATGTAGCCAAGGGAAACTCGCATCCGTACCTTAGATGTCTCACCGCCGGAAATGGATAGGGCTACCGAGTACGAGCTCGTTGACGGCCCATTCCGATCAGAGCTGGGGATGATCGTTCATCGGTCAAGCTTGGAGCAGTATATCAAGAGTGCATAGCAAAAGTGGAGACGACGACGGACCGCTAGGAACTTTCCTGTCGTGATAACATACCGCCAATAGCGTTTGATCCCCTCAAGGCGTAGTGGTAGCCTTTTCTTCGATGATACAGAAAGCACAGAAGGACGAACATTCCGCCCAATTAGGACGAAGTACGATAGCCTTGAACGCACGGAAAATTGACCCCCAAATAGCGGCGACGCAATGTCCAATGGAACGCGCAGCTCGGGGTGTACGACCCCCAAAGCTTCTGCAGATGTCGGAAGAAACGCACGTATGACAGCAACGATAGCCTCCGAATGGGGCCTTTTCGCCTTGAAGATCGCAAGTCGAAGCCAACAAGATCCATAGATAAAGTCTACCATACTGCTCTCCCAATACACTCCAAGGCTTATACGACGTTGCCCCAAAGCCATGATGAATCCAAGTCCCACCTATACACTATTCCTTCTCCTTCTCCTTCCCAGCCTCATCACCACATCATGCTACTTCCCCGACGGCTCAACAACCCAAGACACCCCCTGCAACCCGAAATCCGCAAACTCCACCTGCTGCGGGCCAGGCTACGCATGTCTATCCAACCACCTCTGCTCCGTAACCTCACAGGTCCCTCTCTCCATCGCAGACCTCTCGCCGTACTACGTCCGAGCCAGCTGCACGGACCCAACATGGACCAGCACCGAATGCCCCCAATTCTGCACCAACGCGACGAACGGCGACAATCTTGGCGTTGGGGGCATGGGCGTAGGCAAGTGCGATGGGAACGCGAGTCTGGATCGGTATTATTGTCGAGATGAGCGGACGAAGGATTTGAGTGATGGCGTGCTGTGTGGGGATCAGGAGTATTATTTTGGGTTTGAAGGTATTCGGCTCTGCCAAGCGGGAGGCGTTTGTACAAATATTGATGTTGGTAAGCTGTGCTAACTTGTTATGAAACAGGCTTCCCGACGACGGTGACTGTTATCGGTGGGGATTCTACGTCGACGCCGTCCACAACGTCCACCACGGCACCGGCATCGAGCCAGCATCCTGTTTCGAGTGGTGACAATAGAGTGGCGCTCGGTGCAGGCTTGGGTGTGGGCCTGGGTGTTCCTCTACTCTTAGCTTTTGGAGTCATCACGCTGCTCTGGTCGCGTAGTCGTCCAATTCGTGTCGCTGAACTTGGTGCTGAAAGTTTAGGGAGCCCATCTCCGATAGCGGAAGGTAAAGTAGCATCCCAATTACACGAAGTGCACTCGGATGCGTTGAGTCGACCACACGAGTTACCCGGGAAGGACCCGTTTACAGCTGGTCAGTAGGCCAGGATCCTGCGAATCTTGGAAAAGGGTAGGGTTTAGAAAGTGACAGAAGCTAGGCATGGAGATGGATCTGAAGTATTGGAAAGCGCAGCATAGGAAATGTTTAATATGGTATTGCAGGCGAAAGGTATCTGTCCGTATTTGGCAAGTGCAAACAGCTGACCTCAACCAAAGTGAATGAGCCAACGCACAAGAATCCTTATGGTCACTCTTCCCAGACTCAGTGTGACATACGTCTTTCTACTTTGGACTGCGTCTACTATTAGGTCTCGTAAAGGTGAATATTTCTTTCTGCCTCTATGAGATAGATACTTCGCATAACACGAATCGACGTTTTTTTTGCTGCGTTTGGAGTTCTCGAGGCTGGAGGTCGTGAAGCGTACACAGCAGGGATGTATTCGAGCGTGGGCTGGCGTGGCGGAAGCATCCCGTGGATCGCGCGGGGCGGGGAAGCGGAAATAAGGCGATCACACACTGAAGCTCTGCGACTTGTCATGAGTATGTCTTGATTGGCTCTTGAGAAGGAAGGAAGAGGTTCCGATGCAAGAGCGACCATCTTCAGGGATACTGCAGGAAAAGAAACTTTCGAGAGCCTCGGCTTATCGCAAGATGGGATAGATGTGCACACCGGTGAATGTACTGCGAACATCGCCGTCCGCGGAATCAACTGCTTGGTTTCAGACGGTCTGCCAGGGCGATTGATGTTTAATCGGACTTCGCAGCACTAACCACGAGGATTGCGGAGACTGCGTGCCGTGATTGAGGAGGGGCAGATAGCGGCAGTATGCTTCCGAGGTGAAGATGAGGTGGGAAGCCTGGAGGTTGCGGCTGCTGAGATGCGTAGTGTAGCGTAAGAGCAATGAATGGTTCTAGTAGACTCCGTACTATGTAAAATAGTGAGCTGGCACCTCCATAGTCGATTCCCAGATATGTCTCGTAGAGACGTGGGAGGAATGTATGCAAATCGTTCAACTTCAGACACCTGCCATGCACCTTGAAGACTGAAACCGGGCTGACCTGACATAGATGCCGAACTATCATTTCTCCCCACGAGGGGCCTTCGCTGTGATCCTCCCATCCACCAATGTCGCGGTCGAGGTGGAATACGCACAGATGCTGGTACCAGGCGTCTCGTGGCACAGTGGACGGATCCTCATCAGAAACCCAAACCTCGACAGTGACGAGAAGTTTGATCAGTTCATGGTCGATCTTAGGAAAGAGCTTGGTAATGCAGTGAGCAGTGCAATGACAGCCGTACCCGACTACGTGGTTATGGGCATGAGCTCTGAGACATTCTGGGGTGGTAAGACTGGGGCTGCTCAATTTGAAGCGCTGATGAAGGATCTGTCAGGAGGCCTGAACATCACCACAGGCGCGCAAGCCTGCAATGCAGCGTTGGAGATACTGGGTGCCAAGAGGATAGGGATTGTCACTCCCTATCAAACAGTGGGGGATGAGCAAGTGCGTGCATACATGTCGGAGATGGGGTGGGAAGTGGCCGCCATCAACGGGCTGAAGTGTCCGACAGCAAAGTCCATTGCTGATGTGAAGCCGGAGGTACTCAAGGCCGCCTTTAGAGACGTGGACGGTTCTGATGTTGATGCTCTCGTCCAGGTTGGCACGAATCTATTCTGCGCAAAAGTGGCGGCCGAGATGGAAGATGAGCTGGGGAAGCCAGTCATTGCCATCAACACAGTAACTGTCTGGCACGCATATCGGACGCATGGGATTCCCGACCGGATCAAGGGTTTTGGCTGTCTAATGGAGAAGTATTAGGGCGATCGGTGGGGAGATTGGTGGGTTGTCGGAGGGTCCGCCGCGGGACTTAGCGAAGCTGTAACCTTGGAAGCCCACCTGCAGGTTTCGATGTCTGCGAACACCAAAGAGCCAGAAGCATCTGCATGCCTGCCGCCTCATGCATCTCTTGCTGCCAGGCCTCGCTGCGCCCCATGTAGGCTTCTCTTCGAGCCCTGCGAGCTGTAGTCGCCGCCAGCAGCCGGAGGACCCCGCCATTCCCTGCCTCGGCCGCCCAGGCGTCATGAACATCCGCGATCTCCTCCGCCGTCCACCGCCATAGAGTAGATGATGTCTGCGCCGGCCTCGATCGCCCACTCGCGCCGCGTGCCCCTCGACAAGCGGAAGCGCACCGAGACGTCGTGCGACAAGTGCAAGTCGCGCAAGCAGAAATGCCGCAAGGAGCCTGGCCAGGACGCCTGCCGGTACTGCATCCAGCACCGCATCGAATGCCTGACGACGCAGCCGCGCAAGAAGCGCCTGTACGGCAGCGTCGAGGGCCTGGGCAACCGCCTGGCGCTGCTCGAGTCGCTGGTCAAGGGCCTGCTCCCCGAGGCAGACGTCTCGAGCATCGATGAGATGCGCCAGCTGGGCACCTCGCTCGGCATCCCGATGCCTGACACCATCGCCGAGGAGGAGAGCAGCGAGCTGCGCAACACCAGCACCGCCGAGGGCGACGAGCCGCTCTCGCTGCTGCCGGATCAGCAGGGCCAGACGCAGTACATTGGGCTTGCCAGCTCCTTCAAGTTCCATTTGCAGCTGCAGGCACTGGTCGGGCCGGGTGCCCCCAAAGAGTTCGTGCTGTTCGGCCGTAACCCAGCGGTGCGCGAACCGCTCGAGGGCGACAGAGGCGAAAGCGACCCTCGATCACTATCCACCCCCAGTGTCACTTCCACCATCGATCAGAACTCGCCAGGCGACCGACGCGCGCCGCCTGCCGAAACCCCAAGCTTCGAGTCGCTCCTCGCAGACTACTTTGATAACATCAACCCTGACTTTCCCGTGCTCCACGAAGCTTCCTTTCGCGAAGCCTACGAACAATGGCTGGAATCGTCCGACCGGGCTGACCCTGCGTGGCTGTGCAGCTTCCTCTGCGTACTGCTCCTCTCACGCCGCGTTGGCCGCGTCACATTCCCAGAAGATCAGGAACGATTGTGGTGGCGCCGCGTCCAGAGCCTTCTTCCTGTCGTCATATTCACCTCGAGCGTTGCTGCTGTGCAGGCGCTGATGCTTGCGTCGTTGCACCTACATAACACAAACCATCGAGATGCCTGCTGGAATCTCACCGGCACTGCGATCCGAATTGCTTTTGCTATAGGTCTCCATCAAGACAAGATAGGGAGCGTCCAAAGCCCTCTCTCCCGAGAACTGCGCAAGCGCCTGTGGTGGACCTTGTATGCTTTCGAGCAAATGCAGGTCTCGTCCTATGACCGCCCCAGTGCGATCGAACTCTACGCTTCAAAGCTTGGGAGTCCGAATGAGCGCATCATCGACATGGCAGGCGGCTCTCCTCCTGACTATTGCAAATGGTCCAGTCGCTTAGACGTCCACCTTGGATCTGCATGCCGTGCTCCCAAGGATGCAAAGGCGAACACGAGTGAAGAGTCCTACGTCGGTCCGCTCTCACCAGCAGCTGGTGTTCTGAGAGAGCTCAGTCGGTGGAAGGAAGGTCTTCCCGCGCACTTGCGGAGAGAGGCGGTCGATAACTCTGCGCCTGTGTTTCAGCGGCAGCTCCTCCTGCTCCACGCCAAATATCACTACATAATCGTGTACCTTTGCCGACAAGCCCTCCTCGCGCGTGCTACAGCTCTCTCTAAAGAAGGGAGGGATTCGAACAGCTCTGCTCTGAATGGCATGTCGGAAACTTGCGCCAAGTCTGGGCGCGCTCTGGCGCAGGTAATGAGAGACTTGGACACTTTCGGCAAGTACGATGCCGTAGTATGGTTTGACATTTTCTTCACCCTTGCGGCTGGCTCAGTGCTGGTTCTGGACATTGTATGCGCCAACAAACTCGGCGATAGCGAGATGACCGAATCTCGGATCCTTTTGTCGCAGCTTGCAGATCTTGCAAGTCGGCATCTGGATAATCCGTACATGCCAGGCACCATGCGTAAATGGGCATCTGTGTTACTCGAGACGCAAGACATGGTCCACACAATGAACACTCTACCAGCTCCAAAATTGGAAGGCACTGAAGACACGAAATTAGCTCATGCAGAGCCGCCTCTTCAACCTGAGCTAGCTCCGTTTACCTTCCAGTCGACGACAAACGGCGGGGCTTATATGTTCGCTGATAGCATGCCGGGAAGCATGTATCCTATGCCGGATCTTGCTCCCACCGGTCCCATGACGAATCCTCATTTTGATCGTACAGGAATGGGTTTCATGGACTACACCAACAACATTATCTCAAGCTGGAACTGGGGAGATCTCGGGAACCTGCTTGGGAACGAAGGACAGCCACCTCCACCGCCACAATGAGAGGTAAAGGTTTTGACGTCTTGACCTTTCGCAATGTTCGATCAGCGCCTCGACTCTGAGCACGTCCGCCGCAAAGACCAGTATCCCACCCGTATTTTGTCGACACATTTATTACGGTCATGCGCTGTCCGTGCCTTCCGTCGTCAGATTCAGATAGCGTCGGTCTGGTTTCCTCACACCTCCTTCGCAACGATTCGGTGTGTGCATGTGAGCAGTCCACATGGCTGACTTGAGGTGGTCTGCTAAAAGTCTGTCTCGCGCGAACTTCTTCAAGACGGGTAAACATCCCGCACGGTGTCGAGGAAGCCTTCCCGCAGTGTGGACCTCATAGAAGAGCTTGGTCTTCGGCTTCAGTGATGGGCCTCCATTGCATACCAGTAAAAGAAGTGCCTTGATTGATATAGATTGAGAAAGGTCCTGTCGTCTGACAGAGCATAGGCTTTGTGTTGGGATTAGGAGGATACAAGAGGAATCGTGGGTGGCATAGTGGATTCTGAAATTGCGAATTGGAGCGCACCGCGTCTCTACGAAGGAGCTGGTTCTTATTGAGGAATACTCAACGCCCATACAGCCCGCATCCAAAAGGCTTCATCGGGCTTTGTTATAGCGTACAGTATTGCCCATATAGCATATAACGACGGTCATCGAAACTGCCTGGAATATTCCTCACTAAACACCAGCCCCTTCGTAACCCAAAGTTGATACGCCTGTGATGCCTGTTGAAGCGGGCTGTGACTGTGACATATGTACGAGGTATCACCGGTGTCCAGTCGCGAGTCAGTACTTCGTCTCTGTGCCATTGAACGTGACAAATGCAACCGCACATTGCACCCCAAAAGCACCTAGTTTTCGCTGTATCTGAGTCCGCCCTGTTCTCGGTACATCCTCTTCTATACTAATGTCCGCCCAGTCCATGATTCACCACCCCGGATCTAGGTTATCCACAATTCAGACCGCGGCGATCGCAGCAAGAATAGCAAATGCAGGGTCTCAACAACGACATCGGCTGCATGCATCCGCAGAGCAAGCCCCTCATCCGATAGGCGCCACGTTAGGACCGCTGTACCCGCCGTCTAAAGATTCACCAACGAACTGCCATATCTTGCGAGCATCTCACTAAGCGTTCACTCGCAAGCAAGAGACCGAAGTGCGAGCGACAAATTGCCGACCGTTTTCTATCTCGACGCTCCACACGTGGACTAGCGAGGCGAGGCGCCTGCAACGATGAGGAATGCACTGCGGACCGTTTGCAGCGGGAACTGAGCGCGAGACTTATATCCGTCCGTGTAGCTGCTTGTAGCTTCTCTTCGTACGTGGTGGTACCAACCTGCTAGCTGCCGGAATCTACCACAGGACTGTCAAGCGAATTTCCGCTCAGCTGGTATACCTCTCAGAGCAATTCTAAAGTAGTAGAACAGGGCCCGATCAAGCCTCTTTCTGTGCTCATTGTTTGTGGCGAGCCGAGAACTCGCCTGACGACCCTGTGGTAGCTTGTATCGTGTTCCACAGCACTTACTACTACCACTACCATTTTCGGTGTCATACTCGCGGTCGGCCGTTCCTGCTCGATATTCGACTCAACCACAATTTCGCGGCAACCATGGCCGCCGCGACGTCAACACCGACATCACTTAAAGAGATAGATTCGAAACCCCAAACTCCAGCATTCAACATCGCCATCATTGGCGCCGGCATCGGCGGCCTGGCTCTCGCAATTGGGCTCTCGCATCATGAGCCCCCGATCCCATTCACCATCTACGAATCCGCGCAACAGTTTGCAGCGGTAGGTGCTGGGGTTGGTCTCGGGCCTAATGCGTTGCGGGCAATGGATCTCATTGACTCGCGGTTCCGGCAGCAGTACATGGATATTGCGACGGGGAATGGACGACCTGAGAAGAGACATGTCATGATGGAGGCTATGCTCATGCGTGAGGGGCTGGGACAAGAAGAAAGCTGGTGGGGGAAGGGGGATTGGGGTGGGGAACGGTTTGAGAGGACGGGGGCGCATCGGAAGGATTTGTTGGATATCATGACGGGATTCGTAGGGAGTAATTATGTGAGGTTTGATAAGAAGGTCAAAGAGGTGGAGCAAGTGGGTGATGAGGTGGTGTTGAGGTTTGAGGACAGCGAGGTGGTGAGACATGCGGCTGTTGTGGGGAGTGATGGGGTGAAGGGCTTCTCGAGGCAGGTGGTGCTGGGGAAGAGATACCCGGAGTACGTGAAGCCGAAGTACACGGGGAAGTACGTGTATCGTGCGATTATCAAGATGGAGGTGGCCAAGGGGATATTGGGCGGTTTGGCGACGGACGCGAAGATGTACATGAGCAAGGGCGGGAACATCAGCACATACCCGATCACAGAAGGCAGGGAGGTCAACGTCGTCATGTTCAAGAGAGATGAGAGGGAAGGAGGATGGAGAAGCAGTGAGAACACCGAAGAGGTTTCGCGCAAAGAGATGATTGCCGATTTCACAGAATGCGAGGGCGGATGCGATACGCGGTTACTAAGGCTATTCGATGTGAGTACTACACTTTGCCCGCAAATCACATCTACCTTCAAGGTCTCAATACACCTGAAGCCCATCCCAAATGCGTCGACCGATCCGTCTTGAATAACGCCAGCTTACATCCAACCACAGCACGCCAAACCCCTCCGCTGGGGCATCTTCCACCACCCCACAACACCCACGTACTACACCTCCTTAATCTGCCTCCTCGGCGACGTCGCGCATGCAGGTGGACCCCACCAAGCCGCTGGCGCAGGCCAATGTCTCGAAGACGCGCTCATCCTGTCCCGCGTCCTCGGAAAACTCTACTCCAACCATCCCTCAATCCTCGACGCACCATCACACCAGCGGACTCGCATCATTGAAGCCGCATTCGAAGCCTACGATGAGGTGCGAAGACCGCGGGCGCAAAAGCAGGTCTTGACGACGCAGGAATGCGGCGAGTTGTATAATTTGCGGAGGCCGGCTATGGATGTGGATATGGATAGGGATGGGGATGAAGAAGGAGAGGGGGATGGGGATATGGTGAAGGTGCTGCAGAATCTGAACACGAGGTTTGAGTGGATATGGGAGCATGATTTGGAGGGAGATGTGCGGGCTGTGGAGAAGCGGTTTGAGGAGTTGGTGCGGAGGGATGGGGATGATGGGGGTGAGCTGGCGAGGCTGTAGGTTTCCTGATTCTTCTTTTCAGGTCGAAATATACCCTGTGTTTCTTGGTGCGTTCTGGTGCAGAGATTGGCTAACGATGGGTAGGGGCTCTGATGGTGTGTAAGAGGACGGCTTTGGGATGTGGATGTTGCTTTTGTTCGGGTGATGCTGGGTTGTAATCTGGGACTTGTATATAGAACAATGAGATATAGACTTGCGATATTGTGAGGTTGAAGGAGAGTTATGGGATACATGCAGTGAGGTGAGGCAACTGCACCATGCTGTCGTTAGATTTGCAGCCAGCACTCTATACGCCATACAACAAGAAATCTCTGCATAGTTAGTTGTAGCTACATTGATTGCCCATCTGTAGACGCTCCCTTCGTCTGGCCGGTGTAGAGATTGCGTAGCGTTGTAACAATAAGTGTCAGGTGGGGACAGAGTCCGTTACATACCATTCCTAATGTAGTCAGATTAATTGTTCGACTGCATGATTCTTTACGAAGGAGCTGGTTTTGATTAAGGAATACACCCCAAGGTCAACACCCACAAAACAGCCTACATCTAGAAGGCTTTATTGGGCTTCATTATACCCTATAATAGTACACATAGAGTATATAACAATGCTTAACGAGGGTTTCTTAGATATGCCTTACTAAAAACCAGCTCCTTCGTAGCGTATCAACAAATCATGCATGTGTAATGCCTGTCACGTCAAGCACAGAACTTCCAAGCTCGACATTGATACATTACATTTGCTAAACGATATCCTCATACTTCTTCTTACGTCGTTGCTTGAAGTAATATTCGCGTCCGTCCAGATTTACGAGACGCTCAACGATCGCTGCCTTGGAAGGGTCCTTCACGCAACCTCGCCGATTGCATATATCGCGCAAGGCCGACAGCGTCATTGCCTCATACCCAGCTTTCCGTGCACTGCGAAAGAGTTCCTGGTTCTCTTGATGCCTGACCTCCATGCTTTCTTGCGTGGCGCTGACTTCCTGTGCTGCGAGACGCGCTGCGATATCTGACTTGTTCTTGTACGCGCTCCCTGGGCTCATGCATCCACGCTCATCGCTGATTTTGTTCAATACTTCTCTCGTCATTTTCATATACTCAGCTTGACGAGCTTGATGCATCAATGTGTCCTGAATCTTGATGACATTGTTCATAGACTCATGTTTCGAGCGTTGAGCGCGCATTTCCAGATTTGCTAGGGTTGTTACCATGTCAGCCTTTACTCGACCATGTTCACAGCCTCGCTCTATGCAAAGAGCCCGCATATTACTTGCCTTCATCTTCTCGAACTCAAGTTTCCGGTGGTGGAAGGACATCTTGTCGTTCATCTCCACAATGTCGTGGAAGATGTCGTTACCTGGTAACGAAGACGTTATAGAATTACTACACGTGTCACAGTCCTGTATGTAGGTATTGATAGACTCGGAATCTGTGTCATCACCCCTGCTTGACATGGAAGTATCACTGTCAATCGTTGCGGTATCGTCCCAGTCGTCCGGCGAAACGCAATTCACCCAGTCAGATACTCGTTTATAATCTTGGGCACGCATGTGACGTCCACTGTTTGCCTCGCAGAGTGAGTTGGTACGGTCTAGACGTAGGCCCTTCGACAACGGTACAGGCCTAGAGTCAGTATGGCTGAAATGGGGTGAGCGTGCCAAGTTGTGGTCAACGTGGAGGGAAGACATGGTACAGCCGGAAAGCGGTTAGCGGTTGGCAAAACCAGAACGAAACCACGTTAGACTGTGTCCATTAGTTGGGAAAGACCCAGACTTAAAACCTGAGAAGAGCTTCGTCAACGTTGATCTACAATGTTGAGAGTGGCTGTTCGCTTCTTGAAAATATTTTCACAATGCAGGAAATTGTGTCTTTTTGGGGATTTCCTCTTCGTCAAACTGTTGACAGCCGCTTTCTTAAGTCCGTACTCAGTACCGAATTTATTTAGAGTTCACATGAACGTTCGGTTTCGGAACTCTCGTTGTTACCTCGGCAAGAACAAGAACAAACCGGCTTAAAATATATTTTTCTAGCAAAAAGTCTACGGTAGCAGATTCTTCCTTCCAGCGATTAGATCTCATAAAATCATCAAGAAAGTGACTGTACGAGAAGCGCGAATATATTGAATCACGAGTCTGTCAATATTTAAGAGGCTTCATCGGCCTTTATTAACCCCTACAGTAAACTATAAAGGTCATTTTACAAAGTTAATGCAAGCCTATTGGATATCATTCAGTTAAAGCGGGTTCCTCGTAGAACACCTAGTGACGATTTAGAAAGGTCTCTGTTTCACTAGTGTACAAGTTAAAAAGATCACTGGTAGATCACAGATGAGAATGAGAAGCCCGTTTGTCATTAGATGGATACGACTAAGTAGCCCAGTGCACTCTCCTCACAACTAGCACAATCATTCTCTAGGCCTGACCAAGGGTGACTATTCCAATCCTCCCTTCTCTCATCAAACTTCACGAATGTCCGTGTATGGTCATTCCATCATAATACTCTAGTAACAACTGTAGAGTGAGTGGATTATGAAGGTTTGGTCTTAACCAGACTTGGAGAACCTAGGTAGGAGTTTGTCCAAGCACCTGCGTTCCACAGACTGCCACAGTCTATCTTCTCCCTCCTGTGACGTCTAGACCTGGGTTCGGTCGAATCTCGCTGTTATCAAAGTGTCAGAAAGGGATCCAGAATCGATCCATCAGCTCCAACTTACTCCGATGCGTATGGGTCCGCGACCTTATCGACGATGACGGTCGTGGTTCCCTGCTTGTTTTGGGCTCCAGGTACCACGGTGACAGGATGGTTGGTCTGGTGTTGGACAGGGTCTCTGTGAGAGGCGGATTGGGATGGAGAGGTCGTGTCAGGAGTCGTCTCGTCTTCATGGACGCGTTTTGGCAGCGCGAAGGCGACGAAAGCCAGCGCGAGGAAGGTGACAGGCCAAATAAGCTGCATTTTGGAAGGAATTTGAGATGTGTAATTGATGTTGTAGGAATTGTGGAGGTAACTGTTCGATGGACGGGGAGACAAAGAGGCCTCTTTATACAGTCGGAGATTCTGTCGACTTTTACCTCATCTATGGAACTGAGCTTTATGAACTATGGAACATCACAAAAAGATCTAAAGAAAGAAAATTCAACGAACAAATTCAATTTGAAGGTCTTACGAACCGAAATCTACTCTCTCTCTGTAGGAGGATACACGCATTCAAGGTGAGAGGTACCTTACTTGATCTTGCTAAGTATATTACCCTACTATAATTGTCTCTAAAGCAGAACTTTATTATGCTCGAGTTCTTGGATAGTTCGTTCTTTCATTTTCAATTTTCTCTGTTGGCCCGGCTGGGTCACAACGGAGTGGACCTTGGGAACGATCGATTCGGCCCAACGAACCAGAACCGACCAAGACTCCCACACGAATTTTCCACTTTTTTCAGCACAAAAGTATAGTATGGAAACTTGCGTTTTAGAATGGCAGCGAACTTTCGAATGGTTCAAATAGTGTTCATGGTCTCTTCTAAAAGGAGTCGCGGCCGTAATGCACTATCATCGGAACAGCTAGATTCACGAAGCTGCCTTGGGTGACAGACTCAATCCGAGGAGCGCATATAAACTGAATTATACTAGCAGGCTTAAGCTAATATTGTAATACACCCTTTAAGGAGTAATATAGAGTATAACGATGACCGATGAAGCCTTTTGGCTTTTAGCTGATTTTGGTGCGTGTGTATCTAGATAAATACGCGCTCCTCGTATTTTGGAGTTCTGGACAGGTCATTGGGGGTTTGATATGGCCTATGGGAAGTTGATTGTGTGGCCAAAAGTCAACAACAGGAACACTATTATCACATCTACGAGTCCGTACGTTCATGGAATCTGTCATAGTGGGTGAAAGAGGGATGGAGATTAGTCATATATTTCATCTTGCATTGGTGTCTGTTCTCAGTATTGAATAGAGTGCTAGAGTAATATTCATCTTTAACAAACATGAATTGAAGCCTTCAGCTATCTCCTAGACGTAGTGCGCGTATATCTTAACAGGTACATGCTCCCCATATTTCAAAGCCTATCTTACGTCCGAAGTGCTCGCGGCCGCTTCTCACTACAGAAGGGTACGCGGCAGGTAGGGCATTTCTCCGAATTATCTGCAGTCCCGTTCACCCAAAGCTCCAAGCAATCCTTGTGGAACAAATGCTGACATTTCCTCGGCCGGACAAAGACCTTTCCATCCTCCTTACCGTCCAAGCAGATTCCGCAGGTTGTATCGTCTGGAACGTCTGAGACTGTCTTCGTGTACTTCGTGATGTCGATTTTTCGACCCGTCGCAACGACTTCGACGTCCTGGAGATCCCGGGTGTCGATGTTCATCTCATCGTGATAGGGCTCTGGGAGGTGCCAGCCTTCAGGACCCAGGTTGAAGCCGCCTGGCATGTGTGGGTGATATCGGGGAGCCAGGTGACGGTGGGAGCCGTGAGGTCCAGATAGATGATGATGGCGATGACCACGCTCGTCAGGGCGTTCAGACTGACTTCCACGACCATGTCCCTCGCGATGTGCATGATGATTCGAACGTCGCCCTTCAGTCCGGTCCGGTGCCATGTCATGTAGCATACCATTGCGATAAAGCGATGGTGGATGACCAGCACGTAGTACTGGGATGCCTCGGGAGCCACCCGAATTTCCGTTCATGTGGCGACTCGAATTCCGATTCGATGGCGGCGGACGCGATGGCGGCGGACGCGATGGTGGCGGACGCGATGGACGCGGCCCATACGACCTGCTCTCAGAATACCGGAGCGAGAAATCAACCGTGGGATGATCCATGTGATAGGAGTCATGACCCATACCATAGTAGTCAAACTCGTCATCGCTTGAAGACTCGCTTGGAGGATGAGGCCGGTAACGAGTAGTCTCACGACGTGAACTTGATGAAGAATGCCCATGATCGTTGGGCGTCAAGGATCCTCGCAGCCAAGTGAGATAGGCCTCCTCGAATCCAGCCCTGCCATGTCGGCGCTCGTAGTTGGCACAGTCACGGTAGAACTCATCGTTATAATAACGATCGAGCCGTTCACTTCCCAGTTCGCTAGATGGGATTCGATCGAAAGGATTAGGAGTGTAAGACATCCTGAACTCCTCAAAGATTCCTATGCTCTCGTATGCTAATTTTGCTGAGGTAATGGAGCGTGACTGTAGAGTGGTGAGGGTGGAGCAAATCCATTCAGGCCGAGATCTAGGGTTTATAAGAGGTTCGTGCGCGACGAAGTGTGAGTACAATACAAGTATTGTTAATGAATGTCGAGCTGGAGTGTTTGAGAGTCGTACCAACATCTGCTAGCATATTCTCTAACATTGTGCACATTGTGCATGTATTATGAAGTGGGCCACCGCTGTGGTACCTAGCCACCGGATCAGAACATCTACTTTATGGGTATCGTGTTCGAGAGGTTCCTTTATACCAAAAATATTGTATCCTGAAGCCATGTAAGAGTATCTTTTATACCCGGGCGAGTGACTGAAGCATGTGATTTCGAAAAATTTGCCGATCTATTCAGCTTGACACCTGCAGATGACACCAAAGCAGTGGAGACCGACCAAAAAAATCAATGTCAAGAAGAACCAGATTCTGATAATTTGTAAGTCTAAATGCAAGGGAAACTTTCTTCTTCGATTCTAGGACTGTTCGCATAAGTATTGTTTCTTGCAACATAAAGAGCATGGAGGAGCGTCCTGACGTACGAGGTGCCAGTATCAATTCAGTCATATGCAAGAGGCTTACGTTGAGATTGTAAACCGCGTTGTGAAGGGCACTATCGAGGATACCAAAGGCCGGGGAAGCCTCTTAGCTTCTGGCTGTAATCTTTCTATCTGGAATATGACTCCATGCAAACGCGCTCCTCGTACCATAGAGTAGCGATCATTGCACAGGGAACCAAGAACATCTGAATCTCGTAAATGCCTTTCATGATCAGTCGATTTGTACATGCGGCATCGTCTCTGGACTGCCACTAACAAATTCTACCTGCTGAATCGTGACTTCCACAAACTTTCTGCTTCGGTCATGTAATGCACCTGGAGGTTTATGATGACCAGGTGGTGAGCAAAGAAAACGCCTGCTGAATCGTTCGATGCGACGATGGCATGCACCCGCCTCTTCAACCTTGCAACGTTGCAGGCTGCCAGACTATAGCGTGTACAAGAAGTCAGGTCTCTTATCTCCCAGCATCTCAACCTCCTTCTCTGTCTTGCCCTCAACCCAGACATCTCTTTGGCCGCTCCTCCTCTTCTTGTTCTCGAATGCAAGTAAGAACCGCGTGACGATGCTTCCGATGCACAGGAACAGGATGAGATAAGCTAGCACAACAGCGTGACCAGGCTTAAATCTAGGCTTGTCGACTGCTCGATAAATGTTTGAGGCAACGACACCGTTCAGATTTCCCCAGCCAATGACAAAGCCTAGTGTCACACCCCGCTTATAAACACCCTCAACGTTATTCGAAGCCCAAGAGATCGTGTTCGCAATGCACGGATAAATGCCTGCGGCTCCAAGGAATGTACCTAAGAGAACAGGATAAGGTTAGTGAGTAGATAAGACAGGTGAGAACAGGCCAAACAAGGCTCATGAAGCTAGGTAAATCGCATCCCACAAATCGATGCGAAAGGCATATTGTATCTGAGA
Organism: Lophiostoma macrostomum CBS 122681; assembly: GCA_010405375.1. Classification (NCBI taxonomy): domain Eukaryota; kingdom Fungi; phylum Ascomycota; class Dothideomycetes; order Pleosporales; family Lophiostomataceae; genus Lophiostoma; species Lophiostoma macrostomum. The sequence continues at coordinate 110,193 of MU004350.1, read as the reverse complement.
TATGACTCACCTGCATACTGGACGGACGCTTTGCCAGAACCCAAGAGCATGGCGAAACCTATGATGCCGAGGACAGAGGTAGCTATGTTGCAGAGACCGCGTTGGTGGGTTCGATCAGCAATCCAACCGACGGTGACCGTAAGAACTGCCGCTACTGCGTATGGCGGTACGCTGAGAAGGTTGGCAGTCGTGCTTGTGTAGCCTAGCTGGTTGATGATCGTCGGTAGAAAGAGGGAAAAAGCATAGAGTGAACCATCACAGCCCATGTAGATGATGGCAAAAGCCCAGGTCTTCCAGTCCTTTACCGAAGCCCAGAAATATTCCATCTTGAACTCTTCATGCTCAGCCGAGGATTGCTGGTCTTCCCGAAGACGACGGATAACGCGTGCGCGGTCGTTAGGTGTCAAGAACGTGGCCCTGTCCGGAAAATCGTAGACCAGCCAGTAGGAGGCGACTCCAACGAACAGTGTGGCCAGGCCTTCCAGAATCTGCAGTCGTAAGTGAATGTCACGCGATTACGTTTAGCGTCACAAAGGAAGACTCACAAAGATCCATGCCCATCCAGGCTTGCCTCCGATGCCATCCATTTGAGCAATGGCTGCAGCCAGGAGCCCACCGAAAGATCCAGCCAGTGCCGCTGCAGAAAAGAAGATGGCTGCACGTATGCCGAACTCTGAGCGTTTGTACCAGCATGACAAGTAGTAGTTAACGCCTGGGAACAAGCCTGCTTCAGCGACTCCAAGCCACCAACGCTACTATTTGTCAATACATGACCCAGGTGCACATAGGTTTGAAATTGACTCACAGCTGTCATCAAGCCGGCATAGTTGTGAACCAAACCCATTGTAGTCATGCAGATACCCCCTATGACGATGATGAGTACGTCACTCGAAGTGCAAGGATACAGTAGCAGTACTTACACCACACCATAATGATGGGCAAGAAGATGCTTGGTCGAAGCTTCTTGAGGAGGACATTTGTCAAAGGCTCGAAGCACGCGTACGAGACGAAGAAAATGGACAGAGTCGCGTTATACTGGCCGTTGGTCATCTTCAAATCTTCTTGCAAGCCGTCAATTTTCGCATTCCCGATGTTGGTACGATCCAAGAAAGAGATCAGATATAGGAAGGACAGCCATGGTATGAGTTTGAGGTCCAATTTCCAGAGGAGCTTGCGGTCCTTTGTTATTGTTAGCAGAAGGCGAGGTATTTCTGAAGCCAACGTACGTGAGCAGCGCGCTCTTCCTCGCTAAGACCAGCATCCGGGTCAGCAAGCTCATCGGCAGGTCGAACGTATTCCTGTCCGTGGCCCGTAATCTTCTCGTCATCCGACATGTTCATCGGCTCGCCTTTTTCCAGTGCGGATGCCATCTCGAGGTCGGAAGCGTCGGCAAGTGGCGAGTGGCAAGTGTTGTCGCGCGGAAGAGACCTACGATGCAGTAGCCGTAGAAGGCCTGTTGAGAGTGGCTACCGCAAGAAGTTCGAGGTGAAGGTGACAAGTGCCACCCGCCTCGAGGAGAAGGCGCCTTATGGCAGCCTTCACTCTCTCACCGAGGCAGATAGCCGTCGAGGTCGCCGATCCGCTGCGCCGTTCTCCATCAGGCCCTTGTTCACCCCGTCATCACTCACATGAGCCGTTTGTGAGAGGTTGAGCGCGTGGGATGGCTGGCCATGACGTGGGCCACGTGAGTCTCGTTGAGTGCGGGGAGATGCTGGGATTGTCCAATCACAGGAATGGACGCTCTTTTCCTGACATTATCCGGCAACTCGTTGCGGCTCAGGCCAGGATTCCTCCGATAACACGAGACATAACACATAAGAGCAACTGTGTTTACTCGATGTATTATTGATTCCTGCTAGAACCTTGCGCTTGACGAATTTCTTGCTAGGACATGAATAACGCCTGGCGTCGGGACGGTATAGAAATTACACTGTTGGGATGCCTGACCAACCTCTATCGCGATCTCCGAACCTTCTCAATTCACCGGCCTCTGCTGGGCGCCAAGCGTGGGCGTCTTTGTCACCTCCGCTTTGCTATCGGCCGCCCCACTTGGTGGCTGCTTTTTCATGAACTCGTTCTCTTCCTTCCGCACTGGGACCAGCCCAAATATACCCCTCCTTCTCCTGACTACAGCTAACACAATAGCTACTAGAAAATTCGAACACGTAAATGCTAACATGACCGAAAATTGTCGGTTGTAGCTCTGGCCGAAGACTTCGCCAACTTTTTTCTGAGCAGCCAAGGGGAGTTGAGCCACATATGCGCTTGATTCTTCGACGAGCTTGATTTGCTCCGGTGCGAGGAACCGAGAAAGCTTGCTTTGCAGCGTTGAATGATGGAGGGCACTGCAAATCGCGACGGCGACGCCTCCCCCGAGCGTGCGAACCATATTCAGTGCGCCTGTACCGACTGCTGCGTCTTTCTCGTCTACTGAGGTGTAGAGCAAAAAATAGTAGGCAGGGCTGGCGAGTCCCAAGCCTAAGCCAGTGATGATTTCGTATCCATACGTCCCCGACCAGAAAGAAGCATCAACGGGAAGACTGCTCAAGAGGCCGATTCCAACACTGACGATGCCAGTTGTAGCAATCAGAACATATTCCGCGGCGATCTTCTTGCCCATGACGAGGCCGGCCAGCATAGCTCCGACGGGCGTCATAAGAGTCACCGGCAGGAGCTGGATACCCGACCGGGAGGCGCTGGCGTTATTAACAGCTTGGAAGCGTTGTGGTAGCTGGACGATCGCGACCATGAAAGGCATACCAAGCAGAAACATGCTTCTGTACGTTCATACTAGCATTAGCTTTGCTCACAACACGAAAAGAGTCAATACTTACAGGAGCAACAGTGCCATCTCGGGCCTTGTCAGAAACCTGAATGGAAACACTGCTTCCTTGTGAGTGCGATACGTGATCCAGCCCTCGTAGACCCCAAAAAGCAGAAGACCCATGAGACCACAAACCAGAGTCCCAATGATCACAGCACTGTTCCACTCGTAATGAAGCCCTCCCTCTTGCAGCGCAAAGAGCAGGGGAATGGACCAACAAACCGAAAGCACCCCTCCAACAACGTCGAAATTTCGACGCCGCTCGCTGTTGGATTTGTCCTCCTTAAGGCTAGGCATTGCGAAGAACAACAACACGATCGCTGCAGCGACAGTGGGACCACTGCAACTGACTTCAGCACCGTATAGTTGTGGTGAACGTGTAGAATAGAAACTCACTTCATCCAGAATATCCACCTCCATGTCGTATGATCTGAGATCAGTCCACCAAGGATAGGTCCCAGTAAGTTCGCCAGAGCGAAGACTGAACTTACGATCCCTGAGTAAAATCCCATCTTCTCAGGTGTCACAAGCTTCATGATTGCTACAAAGACAAGCGAGTAAAGTCCTGAGCCACCAATACCTTGGAACGCCCGGAAAGTTATCCTGAGAATGGTCAGTTTCGCTTCCTGGACTTCAATGAAATGGGTCCTTCTTGGGCAATATATAGCACTCAATAGCCATCTATAGCAGGAAGGATGCATCGAACTGCGCCGGGTCCCATGATATTACCCATCATAACGTATAGCGACAATGGATGAAGATGCTTAGATCTCCTTCGTAGAGGGTGACACTTACAGTTGTACCATAGTCCTAGAGCCGGCACAAGCCATGGAAAAGACCAGGAAAACGATGTTGCATGTTAAGAGAACCGCTTTCAGACCCCATACGTCGCTGAACTTAGCAGTGATCAGGAGGAATGCTGCCGTGCTATTAGACCAAGCTGCGCCATATCATGGAGGGAAACTTTACCATTGTAGGTCAACAAGTAAGCGGTGATGAGCCACGCTGATTGACCCAAAGCATTGAAATCGCTTGAAATACTGATCAAGCTGGTAGTCACGATCGTAGTATCAAGAGCCGAAAGGAAGAGTGAGAGCCATAGCCTGTTGCCAACCATTAGCACAGTCGTAGCAGCGCTTTCCGACAGACTTACCCTGCAATGACAACGTGAAGTCTACGTTGGGTGATGGTATAATCGATTGGAGCTATCGTGGCGTTAGAAGTGCTGCTCGGTGTCTCGCTTTCCCCAACCATGATGTTGAATGGAATGGCACAATGAGGGTGAGTAACAGCAAGCCCACGGGTCTACCAGCGAAGGTACTTTCTTAAATACCTGGATACTGTCTGATATATTCGTATTCCTTGCGCACTCTGAGTGGGCCGGCGACACCTGGGCATGGTGAAGGAAGGCTGACCAATCGGATGCGGACCTACTATGTCTAAAGCGTGATGGATTGCGAGGGAAACGTGACCTGGCAGCTAACGCGACTCAGTTAGCGCTCAACACGAACGCGACACCACCTGAATCAGAGTCGCGCTCGAGAACTGGACGTTGAGCGCCTCCTCAACGGGAGACTCGGAGTACACTCACGCGCATCTGCTCGATTAGATACTTGAGCCAGAAGTTCGCCGCATTTTGTTCCTGCATGTATCCTCTTCTCCCATGTTCTCAGGACGATATTTCACTTCTGACCGTGGGGACCCCCTGATATCAATGCGGAAATAGAAACGCGTGCTGGACATGACGTCGACGCGCGAACGAACCTTCTTCCCTCTTCATGTGATGGAGACATGCTACTAATTACATCGTACCCAAGTGACCAAAAGAATACAGAGGTGGTGAAGTGAGAGAAGCCCCGCTCGATGTATTCATGGATCGATTGCACCTTCCATTCGAACGCGTGCCTTCCTCAAACCAAACGCGCCCCGCCGCACCACCATCTTCGTCTCGCTGTCGACCCTCCAAGTCCGTCACCCTCGACTTGTTGACCTGTTGAGCTGGTCTTTCTTTTCATTTCTGCAATATTTCAGTCATTGGCTTTTCCTATCGTGGATGTCCATCTCGTGCCCGCATTCCCACGATGCCCGCAGAGGAGCTTGAAAGCGTCCTCTCTAAAAGCGACAGCACCACGCTGCACGAGCGGCTTAGCAAGTTCGTCTCCAATAACGAAAGTTTCACAGCCGACAATCTCGCAGCCGTTGCCGGGCAGTACCTGCATGCCTTCTGTGACCACCAGAGGTCTGCCACAGACCGTCGTTGGATTGGACTTGCTCTTCGGAAAATCATAGAGGGAAATCCTCAATTCGCGGACGAGGTCAACAAGGGCGTTCAGGACGTATCGCAGGTCGGCCAGGTCCTCCTCCACCGTTCAGAAGCCGAGGAAACGAGAATTGTAGCTGGCATTGTCATCCGAGAAGCTTTAAAGTGTGGCGTCAAGTTTGCCAGCTGCTGGGAATCAGACAAGATTCCGAACAGCATACCCCATTTTCCCCAGGATGATGGCGAAACCTGGATGCAAGAATTCCAGAAATTCCTCGATTGTTTTGATGACCTGAAGATGGTGCACCCCAACACAGATCCTGCAATACTGTACCCGATAGCGATCGTTGCCCGCGACGGATACAAGTGGAGGGATTCTGACAACATCATTCCTGTGGTTCTCATCCAGAATGGCATGCTCACTGTGATCATACCGGATCAGAGAATGCGAAACATCAACTTCGTCGACGTACCGCTCACCCACATCGATGATGCGAAGCTACGAAAATCCTCGCTCCATAACTCCCAAGCACTTGAGACTGACCAAGAGCCCTGGGATCTCGCATTGACTTTGAAGCCGGGCAAATGGACCTATCGTGTCAATGTCAACCTACACTGGGGAGCGGAATTAACAATCATTTTCAAGTCATTACAAGACGCGGAGGAAGCTAAGGTCTGCATCTGGGAAACGAAAAACAAGTCCTCACGGCCCAGGATGTCAAGCAGCAAAGGCATGATTACCATACCCAGCCTGAATGGGACGAATGAGCGGGCGCCCGTCGACAAACAAAAGCCAGGAGAAACTTCAGCCCAGGCATCCAAGGGTGAGTCAACCTTTGGCGTGCTCGTCCAGATCACTTCAATAGTACTGGTCAATTCCTTCGCACTTGGCACTGACTGGGTTTCCAGAGAATCACCGCGCTAATAGTGTCGAACCATTGATCAACTTCTCTTCGGATGTATTGACCACGACACGGCAAGAAGAGAACAATATTGAATCTCCAGAGGACCAACAGAGAGCTCGAATGGACGCTGCTCCACGCAGCGACCTGGGGCAAAACTCAGCTAGCCTAGATGGAGCAGAGTCTTCAGCCGGCGAGTCGAAGACATCGTTGGACAACTGCGGGCTTTCGGCGGCGTCGGCCTCAAGGGTTAATGCACGACTTCCAAGCGCACCAGCAGCAAAAGGCTTAAACCCGCAATCAAGTGCCCCGGCTCTGGCACGCAGTAAAGACAAAGGGACCATGAACAGCGCTGTACATTCGGAGACTCCACAATCTCGTGGTGGGGCAAACAGGGTTGGCTACAAACAATCCGTTACGCGCAATGCGTTTTCTCAGCCACATGCTGCTTCACGTCCAGTTCACGCAGGGGAGGGGAGGTCTTCCGGACTACGCAAGCCATCGAAAGCACTGAAAAGAAGAGCCGATCCAGCAAGCGAGGACGCAATGGAGGATGTCTGGGCGATTCCTAACGATACGAGGTCCTCTATAATGCGCCGGCAAAGGCGTACGGTAGTGCAGAAGGTGGACTATAATGAAACGTCCTCGGAAAGTTCCGAAGACCACAGCTCCGTGTCCGATTATATGGAGCCGATATCAAAGAAGAGACAGCGTCTCTCTACCAACTCTGCACCAAAACAGAGGCTGAAGAGTCCACGACATGTGAAGGTCCCTGTCACCAAACGAAAAACGGACGTAAAACGAACGGGGAACACAAAACTACAGCAATCAATCTCACCCGATAAACATGGCATCATTTCCTCCCTGGTTTCCTCAGCCCGTCCAAGCCGAAAGATTGAGCATACGCGAACGGCCGGTGGTGCAGTCCAACCTGGAGATGGCCATGAGCGGAGCCAAAGCCCGACCATGGAGCGCGCTGAAACAGAGACACCCCCAACTCGTAATTCGAGAGTAGTATCATCAGAGGCTCACATACTGCACGCGCTCGCGGACGGAGAACTGGCTGTAGACGAAGGCGTGCATGCTCCAAGTCCGGCCCGATCCGGAGGAACCAAACAGGCACCAGGAATTATCAATGAGACCAGGCACGAAACGATATTGGAATCAACGACACCTGTAGTATCTGCCCCCCAAGGTACTTCGCGAACAAAGCACCCGCGAAAGCGTCCGGCTTCCACGCCGGGTCCCTCAACCCCCCCTGCGAAGCGGACGAGGTACGATCAGTACACAATAGACGGCTTTGTTGTTGAACCTGACACGGTAACCCAACACCCAACCACCATGGCACCACCGAGGAGGGTTAGAGATCCTCCCAGCCCCTGCGTTGAAGCTACGCAATCTCGACGCAGTAGTGCAGACCTTCGTACACAGACAGGCCACTCTAAAACGAACGACTCCACTGAAGGTTTCGTAGAAGAGCCCGAAGTCATCTTACCACTACCGACCCCATCGCGCCAACTAGGCGTTCCGACAAGTGGTGTATCAGTGAATAACGACCACACACCGCAGCACCAACTTGTTGAGTATGAACACGTGTTTGGCTCAGCAGATGTTGAAATTCTATCTAGCAATAGCAAACCCTTGCCTGGCCATCCAGAGGCTGAGTCGGCAGCAATATCTGGGCATGCAAACGTGCTGGAAATTGACTTGGAGATGGAGATGGGTGAATACGAGACGGCCAAGAGTAACCCGTTCCTTCAGGGGGTTCCCTCTCGGAAGGTTGCTAGCTTCGTCCGGAGATTGACTGAGGACTCTTTCGAGACAAATGATGTCGATGCCAGTCCCTCTCTTTCGCGGGCCAGAGCGTTGAGTAAGCTTGGTCGAGATGACCCTCCGACTAATTTCACTGCTACAGTGACGAACACCCAGCCTGTGCCAGAGCTTCAGACAACAGTCAAGGTCACCCGGGTCAACGAGCATACGAACAACGCATACGTGAAGAAACCAGATTCACCGAAGCACGCGGAAGTTACGGTCAATGCAAAGTATACCACTCCCGTACAAAAGCGAACCGGTACCGCTCCGAGAAAGGCAGTCGTGGCAGCACCTCAACTACCACCTCACCCCGTCCTCGATGCCGATGAAGACATGGACGCCGACCAGACTCTAGTTGCCGACGCAGAGGATCTGCCTCCACTTCGGAAAGCGTCACCTGTGAACTTCAGGTCCTCTCCGCCAACAGCTCATCTAGCGTCCAGCAATCACAGCTCGACATCCGCAGGTTCCACACCGCCTTCAGAACGCGCATCCTCGATGCCAACGGAAGATACTGAGGACGCTGAATGGGAGGCGAGCCTGCAACCGCACCAGCGCGCCCTCGGCGACCAGCTCCTCCGCATCTCGAAGCGTGTTTTGAGGCACGTTGTGGATCACGAGACTGCTGTCGATGACATCGCGAATGTGTTTGCGAGTGATGGAGAGCATCTGCTGGACGAGTTTGTGCAGAGGCATAGTGGGGAGTATGAGATGCTGGAGAAGGGTGTTCAGGCTAGGAAAGCGGGGATGAGGAATGAGTTGTTGGGTGTTGCGAAGAACGTTGCGGGTGAGATGCAGCGGTATAAGGGCGGTGGTCGGGGTGTATGAATCAGGCATGATACTGGACGGCAGATGGTGGGTGCGGTGTATGATTATGGTGTGGTATGAACATGCACGGAAAACGAGGGCATTGCATTTGGGTGGGTAATACCGTTGGAGGATAAGGGTAGGACAGCATTGCAGGTCGCTAAGGGGGGTTATGGGTGTACGACTATGACTGGCTATCGGAGGGACCTGCATGTAGTATGTGCAGCATGCATGCATGACTGGCGAAACAGCATCAACGGGACCCCACGACATCTTCCACCGCTGTACTGCGGAGGTATATAGAAGAAGTGTATCACAAAAGCATTCGTTTAAGCAAACGGAAAGTAGTTAAGAATAAAGCATTGAATGCAGTATACGCTACAAGGCTCTTGACAACATACATAACTCATAGACCCGTGACTGCATAATGCATTCCGCTAATCCATGCCGCAATACAATCGTGCTGAAAATCATGTACTCCGCTGCTCCAGAATCATGCTATGCATAACATAGAATAAGTTTAGCGTGCTGCCGCTGCTGTTGTCGCAGCCGCTCCCTGCTCGTTCGGCATCTACCTCGCTCCCAAAGTTCGAATAATGTCGTCCGTGCTACCAGAGCTTGACGGTGCTCGGGAGTCGCTGCTTCTAGTTCAATACCAGTCCTGCAATTCTTGTTGCAGGTGTGCTTGCCATGGCATGGTGTTCATCCGTGGCGATCGTGCTGCACGCTCTTACGGCCCTCATTCTCCTCGCCGATTCGGGGCGGGCTCTTCGATTTGGAGGAGCCGGGGCGGAAGGGGGATACGCTTCTCCTGTGACACAACTATTAGCATTCCATGTCTACATGTCACGAGTTGCTAGATCCATTGGCCCATGATGCGATTGAGAGGGTAGACTCACGACCTCCGCCTCTCGCCCTCCTTCCTCTTCGCCTCAATAGTCCGCAGCATGACCTTCCTCCCCTCCGTAGCATTCACACCCTGTTGGCTCATGCTCATAGTGACCTTGCGGCTCGCATCTGCTCTCAGCAGCCTCTTCAGCAGCAAGTGCCTCATAAGCAGACACACGAAGACGCCGCAATCGCTCCCGTTCTCCTGCTGCGGCGCGTCGTCCATGTGGATGAAGCGCAGGCGCTTGCCGAGCAGCTGCTCGAGCTTGTGGCTTGTGTTGCGCGCCTCGCTGTCATTAGACGGCGCGAGCGAGTCGTAGTGGAACGAGACGCCGTCGATGACGCTGACGAGCAGGAGCGACCAGTGCGAGCCGCCCTCGGCGCGCTCCACGTCGTGCGAGTCGTTGATCGGGAGGAAGATGTGCGTTGTGGTGCTGAAGTTGGGCAGGGCCTCTTTGAGGGTCAGAGGGTCGGGTGTGTTCATCAGCATGAAGGACATGCTGGGGCGGAGCAGCACGATTTGCGCTTTCGGGTACAGAGTAAGCTCCTCGCGCTCGAGGTACCTGGTTATTGTGAGTTGGTAAGAGGGTGGGCGGGATTGGGGCGAGGATAGCGTACTCTTCCCAGAATGCAATGGCCTGGCTGGTGTTAGTGGAGCAGTGACAGGTGGGGTGCGAGGGGCCGTACGTTGTCTGTCAACCAGTCATTCTTAATGGTGTCGACGTCCAACTTTGTTACTGCATTCTTTCAGCTTTGCTCTTGAACGCAGCTTGTAGGTCGAGGTCGTCAAGGTGGTTTTACGTACGCCGTATGTCGTGGTCTATACATGATTAAGTACACGTGGTAAGAGCGTGCCTGACCTCGAGACTCACAGCTGAGATACGCATCGTCTGGCTGTAAGCCTTCGCCCAACAGGCCTTTGACTCGCTCCTTGAGGCGCGACATGAGGTTGAATTGTATGTTCTGCGGGCGGCGTGCTCTGCAGGTTTTGGCGTACCGAATCAACTACACGAATGAAGCAGGTTCGGGAGCACGATGCAGCGAGCAGCTTCTGGGGAACTGAACACAAGAGTACAAGTCTGCGGCAGGAAAAGATTGTGTATCTGCCTATTCGTGACGACGCCACGGATGACGTTGCAGCCAGGCAGTGACGCGGGGGAGCTTGGCGCGTGCAGCTTTCTAATTGGTCAATTGCAGGCGTAGTTCCTAGCCAAGTTCAGTCTACGAGGGGCCCGGTTTACGAAGGAGCTGGTTTTTAATGAGGAATACCCCAAGCACCTTCTTTTAAGGTTATTATATATTATATAGACCTTTTTTTAGGTATAGCAAAGCTCAAGAAAGCCTTTGAGATAAGGGCTGTGTGTAGGTGTTGAGTATTCCTTAATAAAAACCAGCTCCTTCGTATTTGAGTCATATCCAACAGGCTCGATTTAACGTTGTAAAACCACACTTATAGTGTACTATAGGGGTTAACAAAGGCCGATGAAGCCTCTTAGTTGTTGGCGGGTTTATGACTGACTAAATACGCGCTCCTCGTAGATATCCAAGGCAAGAATTTCGGATGCTTTGAAGCATCCATTACAGGGTCCGTTTTCCAAAGACGCCCTCCCGAGGTCTCGAACGCACTTTTACCTTTCAAAACGCCATGCATTGGTCTCAGTCACATACTGTATTCGTTTGCGCAGGTCACGGCAACTCATCGACTGTCTCCTGCTCATGAGTGCCGTTTGCGGTGGACGCTTTCCACTCCGCTGGCTTATCAACTCTGTACAGCCAGCCGAACTTGTCCTCGATCTTGCCCTGCTGAACACCCTTGAGAGTGGTCAAGAGCTTGACGCAAGCCGGTCCAGGCTCATCAGATTCGTTGCGGTAAGAAATCTTGTCACTCTTGGAGGTACAAGTGATAGACTTGATGGGAACAAGAGCAGCCGCAGTACCAGCAGCAAGAACTTCATCGAAAGTGCGGAGCTCCTCGTAGGGGATCTGTCAAGCGTTAATGAATCGACCAACGCATATCAGAGATGTCCGCATACTTCTCGTGCTTCAGTCTCCCACCCGAAGGACTCTCCAATCTTGAGGATGCTGTCTCCAGTCACGCTCTTGATGACATTCTTGCTGTTGGAAGCCACCAGCTTGACCTTCTCGCCGTCCTTTTTGACACCGATGAACGCGCTTGTCGAAAATTCGTCAATCACGGTCCTCGTCTTGCTGTCGAGATGCAGAGTGATTCCGTAGCCCTCCTTGTGCGCCTTCTCACTCCACCTCAAGACTGGTGCATAGTTGCCTCCCACTTTCGCTGAGCCAGTGCCCTCTGGCGCTGCACGGTCGAAGTCCTCAAGGATCAAAGCAGATACGGGATGTGTGCCATGGTATACTCCAGTCGGAACACAGTATACAAGGAATGTGTACTCCTCTGGGGGGTTCAGGCCAAGCTGGGCAGAACTTCCAAAAAGCAGAGGGCGAACATACATTGCCGCGCCAGTCTCATGTGGAGGAACATAGGCTGCATTCATACCCACGGCAAGCTTGCAGCATGCGAGGAAATGGTTGGTAGGCACATCCGGAATTGAGATGAAAGAAGCAGAATGCTGCATCCTCTCGGCGTTCTTGGTGGGACGGAACATATTGATGTTGCCATCTGGAGCACGGAAAGCCTTCATACCCTCGTAGCACTGCTGGCCGTAGTTGAGACCCGGAGCCATGCCATGGATGCGGAGATACGGGTCTTCTACGAAGACGGGTGGGGACCATTCGCCAGTCTTGGTCGAGTAATGCGATTCCACATGTCCGGCCACTGTGAAGAAGTGTCAACCGAGAATTCGACGAGGCGAATTACCGTGGACATCGTGACTTGGGCAACGTCTGACAGAATGTGACACGTGTGCAGTCCTCATGTCTTACCTTCGCGGATCTTGAAGCCTATATTGCTCCAGTCTATTGAGATGAATCAGTTAGCGACGGATCGATTGACCACGTTTAAGATCTTGGTAACCTACCAATGGTGTTCACAGGCGGTGGTGGAAAAGAAGCCATTGTTGGTGAGAAGCGCAAAATTGGCGAGTGCGTAACTTTCCCTTGCTCACTCTTTCTTGATGCCGAGCTTAGTGATGTACTCTTGCGCCGAGTTGTGGAGCGATATCGGCAGTTTGGATATGCGGTGGTACCCGCGATGAGCCGCGTAAGTACTCGGAGCTGTTTCCTTGTTGTTGGCAAGGGTTCAGTGCTCCTCGATCTGGTCCTGAAAGACGAAAAGGGTCTGCAATTGAGGCTCAAACACGGCCCGTTGTGCCCCGTCAGACTGCAGTGTTCCTGCAGGCAAGTCGCTGCCCGGTGGCCGGGTGGAGACGGCAATTTTACGCGGTGATCTGATCAAAGGATCCTTGGCATTTTGCATTGCACCACGGCATTCATACGTCGCTCAGCAGGCTGCAACAGACAGCAACTCACTCGCTGGCCATTCAAGCCACCTAAATTACTCATGCGGTGATTTGAGATCAATATTCGTTCAATCCGCACTGCCTTTGCGTGTCTCTCACCTCATCTCCTCCCTGTTTCACACTGCTCATGATGATACCCACTGGTGCCGGACGCCGGGTTGTTCTTCTTTTCGTCCTTGTCGCAGCTTTCATCTCAGTCCTTCTTCTTGGATCGTATCGCGAGTCGGCGGGCGGTCCAAAGCCGCCGCAGCTTGTACCGGGCAGCGACTCGTCGAGTGGTCACAACGGCGCATCTCTGACCGGCCATGCGATAGCACCCAAGCTAGGCAATGCAACAGCGAAGTACGTCTACTACCTACATACAAGGAACTCCCCTGGGACGTCCTTTGCCATGTATGGATCGTGATGACTGACTTTCTCCCTTTACAGAGCGGAGCTCGGCCGTGCTGCTTGGAAAGTGCTCCATACGACCTTTGCTCGATTCCCAGAGAATCCCACCGACGACGAAAAGGAGGCCCTACGTTCCTACGTGCACCTGTTCCAGCGACTGTACCCTTGGTATGTTTGCGCCACTCGAGCTCTTGCAGGCAGGGCGCACTGACTAACTATATTCGCAGCGGAGAGTGCGCGGAACACTTCGGAAAGGTGCTTGCCAAGTACCCTCCCCAGGTCTCATCGCGGTCGGCAGCTGCGATGTGGGGCTGCTACGTGCACAACATCGTCAACAAGAGGCTGAAGAAGCCCGAATTCAACTGCGAGAACATTGGGGACGCGTATGATTGTGGGTGCGGGGATGACGAAGCGGGGGACAAGGATCAGGGCACGCACGACGACAAGAGGAAGCTTTCGGAGAGTTGAGCGGTTGCGCGTGTAGGCACAAGAACAAACTAAACGCTGTCCTGAAGGGGGATGCCTCCTATGTGCTCTTCAGGAGTTCAGTACTCCTGTGTACGGCTGATCGACCTAGGCTCAGGCTCGTACTCGTTGCCGCCAGAAGCCTCCTGCAGCTAGCCATGACGACCGCCTTGATCGCCGGTTCCTGGCCTGGCCCAGTGGCTTCTGGGTAGCAGTAGACAGATTGGATCACGCTGTCAGCGGCTGCCCCGGAGGATGTCGAAGACATGTGTCCAGATAAGGGAGGGGCCAGGTACTGGGGCGAAGTGCGTACGAGTGCCGCATGGCAAATAGGAACTCATGTGGACAGCCACCAAGCGATGTCGCAGAGCAAGCAAGACACGGCAGGCTACGGTCCATAATCCAGCGTGATATGTATATGTGACTATCTAGCTGCGACAGAGCACACCCTCCAGCAACGACGCGTCGTCGAGTGTACGCGCATGATGTCAGTAGTTCAAAGGGGTTCCCCCGGGCCTGAGCAACTCGCCCAACTCGAGCTCGCGGGGCGCGCTCCAGCTGTCGTCCCCCGCGCGGCGCCGTGATAGGGCGGTCGTGTGGTTCGCGTTGGCGGCTGCTTGAGGCGTCGCGTGAGTATTTTTGGGGGATGCTGCAGCGGCACAGGGGTCCTGAAGCATGCATGGGTTCGTTGCCCGGCAAGGCAGATGGGCGGCCACTATTCCCAACTAGCGTGTCAAATTGAGCCCGTAACGTGCGTGTTTGATGATGCGCTCCAACAACACTTGAAACCTCAGGTCCCGCCGCAGCAATCGATAACTCGAACCTGCCCCTGCTGCCCTCACCGACTCCTCCTCAACCTCCATTGACGTCCTGCCAGCTGTACACCGCCATTCTGCATAGCGAAACTTTCTCCCACCATGGTCTCGTTCTCCTGCGAGGTATGTTTATTGCCCCCCCTCAGCGCCCAGGGACCGCCTGCCCACCCGCTGCTGGCCCCTCACCCGCGCGCCCCTAGGTCTGCGATGGATGGAAGCTCACAGTGCGTTGTCGCATCTAGAACTGTGGGGACGTTCTCACCAAAAAGAAGCTCGACGGCCATCGCAACCAGTGCTATGGCGCATCCTACACCTGCCTTGACTGCATGGTGCATTTCCAGGGCACCGCCTACAAATCGCATACGGTATGTCGCCCCGCGCTTCAGACTTCAGAACGTCCCTTTCGAATCCCGTCACTCGCGATAGGGAAGATTGATGCTGCTCGATTATTTGACGCGGCGGAAAATTCGTGCTATTCGCTGGGGTCGCGCCGCTAACCAATGGTGCGCAGAGCTGCATCACCGAGGACCAGAAGTACCAGGGCAAGCTCTACAAAGACAAGAAGGCCAAGTCCCAACACCAGAAGCGCGACAGCGCACAGCAGACCTCGCAGGCACTCGTGCCTCGCAGCGCCTACGTCGAGGACGCCCCGGACGCTGACACAGGTGCCATCGCCATTGTAGACGCCCCACCACGCGCTCCGAGCCCACCGCCAGCAGCCTTCTCCCTGGGCTACAATGAGCAGGCCCAGCTCGAGGACGTCAACGTCTTTGACTTCTTGGATGGGTCTGAGACCCCCACCACCTCCAGGGTGAACCACCAGCATGTAGATGAATCGCGCATGATCGAAGACAGCATACCGCCGGCATACGAGGAGATGCCGAGCGCTGTTCCAGATGTCATGAACTTTCAGGTTCCAGATGATGAGCCATACAGCCAGAACGGATTCTCATATGGCAACGAGCCGGTCCGCCCTACGAGTGAGCGCTACGAGTCGTCCTATAATTTCCGCGAACAGGACCCGAATTTCAACTTTACCACGCCGGCTCCCAAGTCGAAGCACTCGCGAACCAAGTCCAAGGACAAAGACGTTGATGCCTCGACCACGAAGACAGAGAGGAAGCGCAAGAGGAGTTCGCCGACCGAGCTTGACATGTCACTGGTGCGCGCCCAGCATGAGCGGGATATCATGATGGCAGATGCGCCTCCCATGCTTCATTCTGGACTGACAGGAGGCTTGAACCGACTCCTTGCTCGACCTGGAGAGTTCCCGCCTTCGCCTGACTACTCTGGTGACTACGTCGAAAATTCCCCGCTTAGCCCAATGAAGCGAGCGAAGCAAGGTACCACAAAAGCGTTTGCTCGCGCGCAGCGAGAATATGAGATTCAGCAGGAGAAGGATCGCAAGGCCGGACTCGAAAAGGAAACAGCACGCGAGAAAGAGAAGAAAGAAAAGGATCGCGGCCGTGAGCGCGAACGCAAGGAACGGAAGGCGAGCACCGCGCTCGTCAAGGTCAGGCCAAAGAAGAGACGGGATGACTCCGCACGCGCAGATCGAAGGCACCGAGGAGTCGAAGTCCGTCGTCGTCGCGATTACTCCTCTTCTCCTTCGCCGCCGCCGAGGGAGCGAAAGCCCGTCAAAGCTATTGAATACCATACCACAGGCTCCCGCTCTTCCCCGGAGGAGAATGGCAACGGTGCGTTGATTGTTCGAGAGAGTGGTCAACTAGCGCCGATCAAAACGGGCGATGAGGCTCGAGCAGACTTGTTCATGTCGTTTATCAACAAGGGACCCGATTCCGAGCGCGGCATGAGCGTCAACAAGGCCTTGAAGCGATACCACCGCGAGCGCTACGAGCGCTGGGACCGCGAACTCGGCAAGGCTGATGAAGAGAAGGAACTCTGGAAGAGTCTACGGCTGAAGAAGAACGATCGTGGGGAAATCGTGCTCTTCTTTTCGCCTGCCGATGCATGACTAGATCTGGATCTCGACCTCGACATCCTCATCCGGATGGAGTCGTGCGATCTGGACGTCTGCGAGCTGGATCCATGATCGCCCAGGGGGTTAGGAGGGTCACGGTGGGCTGGGCTGGGCTACCGCTTGGCTTGGCGTGGGCTGGTGGTGCTTCTTCTTGGTTGATACCCGACCTTTGGTCAATTACCCAGGTGGTTTGGTGTTGAGGGGGGCAAAGCAGGGCTTTTAGAGGGCTGGTTCGACTTCATACGTCTTGCATATCACTATCACGGCCGCGTTGTTTCAGGTTGAGGTTCGAGCGCTTGGTATCATCTCATCTCTCCATCTCGTCTCATTCCAATCACTTTTCTCAGTTGGCGGTGTTTTCTTCATGGGATTGTATTCTGGCATTTGATCTGGCGAGACTACACTAATGCTCCTGGGCCGGACCCGTTCCTGGTCGTTTCGACAGACTGACGCGTTTCTTGTGGTGCCCTTCGATGTTCATATTCAGTCTTCAAGATTTCGTCATACATTGGCTGTCTTCCATATCTCAAGGGTCGTGATTGCTTGGACACGGTGAACATGTTTTGCAGTTTACCTGGACAAACCACATCCCAGCATAGCTGGGCATCCAGCTAGACGCGTCATGCGCAAGAAGGTCTGCCGCTGGGTGGTGTGCGGTGCAGTGTATCGGTACACAGCGCCTTGGTGCTGATGGCTTGCACCATTGGTGTGACTGCTGACGGTCGTTAACTTTACACGACCTGCACCTACAACCCATCTCCATGATTGGTGGTTCCCATCGTGCTCGCTATGATCGATCCTGCATCACGACTCCACACTCAGATCCCTCAGCCCGATCCACCGATTCCGCCGTACGAACCACCGCACACCCATCCACAGCCCGACGACCGAGAGTACTAATGCGCAGAGTATTACTACGATGATGTGGCGGCGCAGCGCAAACGCATCGTCGATTTCTAACCGCGCTACTTTTCGGATCTTCTTATGCAGATGCCATCCCCTCTTCCCCCACTTCCCTTCCTGGCCCGTCCTCTTCTCGTTGGGCTGCATCTGGTTATGCGCCGGCCCCAGCACACTATGCGGCTCGACGTGCGCGACTGAGCCCCGCCGCTCCCACGTCGTGTTCGTGGGGTCCTGATACGGCTCTGGATCGAGCCAGGCGGTGGGGGATAGGTATGCGAAGAGGGATTGTGGGAGCGTGGCGGATTGGCGGGTGCGCCGCGCGCGGTCGGAGCGGTTTATCAAGAACAGGGAGAGCAGGAAGGATGTGAAGAGGAGGGGGGTTAGGATGATCTGGGGTGGGTTGGTTAGCTGGTGGTCTCGAAACTTTACTTTACACTGGATTAGGGGCCACGGAATAGTGGTATCTGGTGTATTGTGGTGTGGATTTGAGGGTTGCATGGCACTTACCCTTGTGAGGAGCGAGTCCTGCGCTTCGGGGGCTTCGTTGCTGCTGGCGGTGGGCGAGGGGAGGGGAGCGTCTAGGTCGCAGAGCGGGTCTGAGCGCTTCTTGATGTGTCGCCGGCGGGGTGGGGAGGGTGGTGGACTTGGGGGGAAGTGCGAGGTTTGGTGTCTTGCTGCCATTGGAATTGTGTTTGTCGCTGCTGTGCTTGTTATGTGCTGCTTGAGAGGAGATTCTTAGAGGCAGAGAATCACTATTTAGAGTATGAGGTCTTTCACATCCGAGATGTGTCGCACGATGCGGCGCTCGCGGCACAGCGTTCACCTGTCCTTTGTACAGTGTTGGCGGAGCGCGGCGGGATGACGATGCGGTCGTGCCATAGGGCTAGGCTAGCTATCGATAACGGCGTGTCTGGCTGGAATGCTCGCTGGCGATCCTTGTTCCTTGCCGTCATTCGTTCTCGGAGCGAGACCGAGAGCGAGCACATCACCCATCTTAACGTTAAGCCGCTCTGAGCCAGCTCTGGTATACGGAACCTCTATTTGGAAAACACTCCTAAACGGATCCAGGGGATATTGAAGCCATCGCTTCCGTTACATCCTAATAGCAGGGGTTGTGGAAGCCGTACGAACCCGGTACAATGCGTACAAGGCCCTCATGTACGGTCGACACCACGCCGGCCGAGCTATCACATCAACATGGCGGGAGCTTTTCGGAAACTTTATATTTCACGACGAGACTCGCGAGCTTCCGCCAACCCCGCCAACTCGTGCGAGTCTTCCGGTTTTGAGTGCTTGGTAGCCATTCATAAATCTGAGAATAGTGCGCTATACCTCCCTGGACGTTCCGCATTACTCAGCCTTCCTTTTGAAGCTTACAAAGACCGGACGAGCGCCGGACCAAAGCAACTCACCCGCACCTCGTCCCCAGGCGGCCATTCTTTATGCCATTTCATGAATTGTACGGAGACAACGAGCAACGTTATCGAAAGTGACGCGTGGATCGGCAGCCTTGGACGGGGTCACTCCAGAGGTCTTATTTGAATATCTGATCCCCGCCCAGCGCGCGAGCGACCGGCACGCACCCGTCCGGACGAAAACTCAATCAAGCGAGGAGCAAAAGGGTCCAGCAACATGCCCAAGGAACTGTCTGACTTGGCCGTACGGAAGAAAATGCGGAAGGGGACGCATAGTTGCTTCGAATGTACGTTGGCCCCGAGTGGACTATTTCCAGCCATTCTGCAGGTCCCTAATCAATCTCTCACGTATCCTGATCACCATATCCCACTTTCGTACATATCGTGAGCATCTGGCGAGATTTGTCTAATCGTGATCAGGCCGCCGCCGCAAAATAAGATGTATATTCCCAGCCGACAATCCTGACGTTTGTTCAGAATGCTTCGCTCGTGGATCTCGATGTATAGACCAGGAGCATGCCAATCCCGATGTCATTGTCGACCACAGGAAGAACCTGCGGGAGCGGGTCTCTCGCCTTGAGGCTCTCGTGGACTCTTTGCTCGAGGAAAAGAGTGTGAATGGCAGCCAGGCTGACACCAGCTCATCTAAGACTCCAAACTTTGTTTCCCGTGATACCTTTCCACCTACACCTCTTTCTTCCGAGACTTCATCGTCTATTCTCCCGCATCAGCAGCAACGGGCTGTGTCGGAAAGAGGCCACCATGTACCCATTCTCTCTGCGTTTGAAGATGCTGTATGTATCTCCAACACCCGCCCCACATCGGATACTGATGGAAACAGCTCAACGATGCTGAACAGCAAATGAAAGCGCGGTTAGAGCAAGCAGGACGAAAGGAGTCTTTCCCATTGCCACCTATTGCTGCAGAAACCCCAGTAGCAGATCGCTTCACAGTTGAATGCACAAATGCCGACGACGTAATGAACGACTCGTCCAAGTCTACGGCGAAGAAGGAACGTGCTAAGAAAGCTTTACTCGCCGTACTGCCTCCGTATGACCAGCTCAACAAGATTCTTAACAGCAATAGTGAATGGTGGCAGACGTGGAGACGTAAATGCAGTGGTACCTCGACCTCTGATGAAACGCTCGGCCAATTTACTGCGAAAGCGTTGGCGCAGAGCAACATTGGCGCTATGGGCACTGTCGTCTTGTCAGTTGGCATTTGCATAGCCGATGAAGGTGATATCGACCGCTATATCGAAGCTGTTGACCGCTGGGTACTAGCAGACGACGAGTACGCAGCGACACTTGAAGGCATGGAGTGCTTGATCCTTAAGGCGAAATGGTTTGCCGACGTTGGCCAGCCACGTAGAGCCTGGATAGCCTACCGTAAGGGCTTGATGTACACTCAGCTCATGGTATGTCACCAAGCTTGGATTATACAATATGAATGGTGCTAACAGATATAGGGTCTCCACCGTAAACGCACATCCTCTGCCGCCCATGAAAGTATCTGGTGGTCTCTTTACCATGGCGACCGGTTCCTCTCCCTGCTTCTCGGCCTTCCGTATGGCATTTCTGACTCGCACTGCGACCTCTCTCTTCCCGAAATGGGCGGCAACTACATGGCGCCGCTGACCTTCATGAACAAAATGTCCATCCTTGCCGGCAAAGTCATAGATCGCAATCAAGGCATCGCAGAGCAGTCCTTTGCCTGGGCCCTGCAGCTAGACCAAGAACTCGAGGACCTGTGGAAGAAGCTCGATCCGGCGTGGCTCGAGTACAGCGAGCTAATGCTTGACATCGAGAACAACGCTGCCGACCTCCGCGAACGTCTGATGGCACAGATGATGTACCACCAGATCCGTGTATACCTACATCTCCCATTCATGCTCAAATCACAATCCAACTCCCGCTTCTCCTACTCCCGCACTGCCTGCCTCAACGGCTCGCGCGAAGTTCTGCGCCTCTACCAAGCTCTCCGCACGGGCGAAGTCCAACCCCTGTACGAATGCAAAGCCGTCGACTTCATCGGCTTCACGGCCGCCGTCCTTATCATGCTCGGGCTCTTCAATTACGGCGCGAACGCGAGCGGCCCGAGCCCCAAAGACCAAGAAACCGACATCCGCCTCATCGAGATGAGCATCGACATCTTCCGGCGCGCGTCCTCTGAAAAGGGTGGCAAAGTCGCCCTGCAATCCGCGGAAGTCCTCGAGAAGATGCTCATGAAGCAGAAGAACGACTTTGGACATGTAGGTTGCCCGTCGCAATCGTGTGAGGACATGACCGACTTTGTGATTCCGTACTTTGGCACAATTACAATCCGGCGCGGCGGCCGCGTCGAGTCGCATCAGGAGCTGCATAGGAAGAAAGTCGCTGCACTGAACGCTATGAATGCCTCGATGTCCGGCGGCAAACCCATCAACACCTCCCTCAACGCCTCCGCCTCCGGAACCTCATCCGGAAATGGAACTGGTATCGGGAACGGTAATGCATTCCAGCACAACGCATCCATATCCTCGAACCCCAGCAGCGCGACGCAGTTCACGCCGACCTCGGAAAACGCATCGTCCACCTCCGACCTGTTTGGCCCGCAGACAGGCACGTCGACGTCGGCGACGTCGTCGGGTATACCGGCCGCCGGGGGTCTGGATGGTACGGCGTTTAGCTTTAATTCGGATTTTATTAGCTATGATGGGTTTTACAATTGGCCGAATACGCATATGGATTCTACGCCCACGAATCCTAACCCTACTTCTGCCTCCGCTTCCAACGCCAATGCCAATCCCGCTGCTTCGGTATCCGGTTCTGGGTCTGGCTCGACGGTGACGGTGACGGGGGGTGCAGGTTTGGCCATGGACACACTCAACCCGCACGTCAACGACGATAGCATGACCAACTTCCCGCTGCCCACGAATAACTTCAGCTGGCAGAACATGCCCATGGATATTGATCAGGACTGGAGCTGGTTCCTCAATGATGCCGGGTCGGGGGCTGGGGCGGGCAATGCGGCGGGTGGCGGGCAGACGGTGGGCGATCAGTTTGCGGGGAATACGTATGCGGGGTTTGGATAGGCGGTGATGGGGGGAAGGGGGGAAGAGGAGGGGATGGGATGGGGAAGGGGCAGGGAGGGAACGGTGTGTAAGATAGGTACCGAGACCCGAGATGGAGCGGCCGGTCTGGCTGCGTAAACAGGCACCCTTTCCTCAGGCGTATGGGGTTGGGGCGAAACGAAACGGAAGAAGGAGTGGTTTTGTACTGAGATATCTGGGGGTGCGTGGGTACGGTACTCCTCTACTCTATGCAGTTCATTTCGAGCGAACAACATACACAAAAATTTCAGCACGCATCATGACCAGTTTTGGGAATTCTGTATAGTGATATGCCTCTTGCTGTGTTGATCGACTTCGTCCAGCCAACTATCTGAACTCTGAACTCCCCTCTCCCCCAACCTACAACGTCCAGACGACAACCCTTCCATCCACACCACTACTGCTAACCTTCCCCACCCTTCCGCCGCCCTGCTCAAAGACCCGGATATTGCTAATTGTATTCTGATGCACCGTCTTCAGCTTCGTATCATCCGTCGTCTTACCCTTGAGATCCATCTGCCGAAACATATTGAGCGCGCTCTCCTCCCTCTGATCCTGCAAGCCCGGCCGGCCCTGGCTCTCCAAGCTGCCGGCCAACTGCCACCCGGACTCAGAGCCCTGCAGCCGGTACGCCTCGCAGTTATACCCCGCGGCGATGATCTCGTCCTCGCTGGACCACACGAGCGACATGAAGGGCAGCAGCTGCGTCGATATCGAAATCACGGCGCGCGGCGGCTGTTCCGGCGCAGAGGGGTACACGACCGTCAGACTGCTGTCGTGCGCCGCGAATGCAAGCCCGTTCCCTGACGGCGAGAACGCAACGCTGTGGATCCAGCCCGCCGTGTTATTCAGAAACTCGCCGCACACGGTGTTGAACGGTAGCCTCTCGCCCCACGCACTAGCCTCCGGGCGCGCGTCCACGCCCTTGATGAAGCTGGAAAAGACGCGCGCGTGCCCGTCTGTCGACCCCGCGGCGAGTAGGACTGAGTTCGGGTGCCAGGCGACCGAGGTGATGGTCGACCGGATCGGCTTCTTCAGGTGCTTGGATACCCACCAGTTGTCTTCTTCCTCGAAGTAGCAGACGGGGATCAGGCGCGCGCCGGAGCCGACGGCGAATTTGGTCTCTGAGGGCGCCCAGCGGACGCATGTTGCGGCGCGGTTGATGCGGAGGAGGACGAGCGTGGGTTTCCAGCCTTGAGGCGAGGGCTCCCAGACGTAGGCATTGCGGTCTGGGGTGGGGAGTCAGCGGGGTGGGATATGGTGGAGGGAGGGTTGCATGGGTACCTTGCGAGCACGTCACGATCTTGCCAGAGTTCGGCGCAATGTCGACACCGGTGACGGTCTTGTCGTGGCCGGTCAATTCGTCCTTGAGCTGGAAGGTCTTGCCGCTGCGCTGGTACAGGTCGACGTTGTTCTCGCGGGCCACGGCCAGCGTCTGGCGGTCGGCGGAGAAGGAGTGGTCGGCGATTGGGTGGTGGAACAGGTGGTGCACTTCGGGGGGCGCCATAGCAATGGATTGGACGTAGCTGGGCAATAGGAGGAGCTCTCTACTATTGCAGTCGTGGAAAGGTGGAGTTGAGGTCGGAAAGAGCAGGCGGCGGGCGGAGCTTTGTGGCGGGGTGATGCTGAGCTCGCTTGCGCGGAAATCTTGGCATCAATTGCAACCCCAGCTCAGGTACTGCATGCACCTTTCAACACTCTCCACTGCCAGTGTTACGCTCTCAACAGCCATTTGCAAGCATGGCATCCGCAAGTAAATCGCAGTCCGGTCCGGTTGCGAAGACCAATCCGCCGAATCAGACGTACGATTCCCTCTCCCCTCCATCCTTTTGATACTAACCCCTAAAATCCAGTCTCTACCTCCGCAACCTCCCGGACACAATACAAAAAGATGACCTGAAACGCTCGCTCTACATGCTCTTCGCAACCCACGGCGTCGTCCTAGACGTCAACGTCATGAAAACAGCCCAGATGCGGGGTCAGGCCCACGTCGTGTTCCGCGACATTGACTCGAGCACACAGGCAATGCGCGCTCTACAAGGCTTCAATATCTTCGGCAAAGACATGGTTCGTCTGACCTCCCATTCTTCTTTCCATTATGTCTTCTTGTTTACTTCCTTCTACTCTTCCACCCAAACATCCCATCCCTAAACCATCCCACCAGTCCATAAGCTACGCAAAATCCAAATCCGACACGCTCAAAAAGCTCGACGGCACCTACCAGCTTCCAGCCAAAGACCTTCCATCTGACGGCGCGCGGGCCGAGCAGACCGACGCCCAAGCCGCCGTCTTCGGCAGTGCGCCTGCGCCCGCAAAGGCCAAGCCTGTGAATGCGGCGCCAGAGGATACGGTCAGCCGGGCGAAACGTACGAGGGATGAAGAGAGCGAGCAGGAGGAGGATGAGGATGAGGAGGCTGCTATGGACGTTTCCGACTCGGAGTAGGACAGAGTTATAGGATAGCAGATCAAGGGGGTGCCCAATGGCAGCACAGCGCAGCGCACACCACAGCGTGGAGTAGCTCCCAAAAACGATGGGCTTGCTGATTGGAAGGGGAAGTTGGCTGGCCGATTAACGACACGCGTACACGCACCACTACGCGTTCGTACGGGGAGAGTATGAGACAGAACAAAAGGTAACGAGATAACCACTCTCGTATCTTGATACGCGCCTGACAATTCAATCAGATACCCAACCACGAATGCACATAGCGCCGTCCGCGCACTTCTACGCGTCCTCTGCTAAAAACCGTGATGTTGGATTAGATGAATGGAGTACCCATCTCACCAGCCGGGCCCGACCACCCGAGCACACAGACGCAGTTGCAGTCGTCCTTGTCGTTGTCTGATACTCGCAAGTACCACGACTATCTACAAGGAGCCCGTTTCAACTGAGTTATATATAATAAGCTCGCGCCAACGTTGTAAAACTACGCTTGTAGTATACTATAGGGGTTAATAAAGGCTAATAAAGCCTCTTAGCTGTTGACAGATCTAGGACCCAAAAGATACGCGCTCCTCGTAGCATCTGGCTTTTATTGCAACGCCGAAACAGCTCCAATCCAACATTCATGACGCAATCCATGCGTTTGTCCCGCTGGGATAATCTTCCGAGTTGATCACAACTTGTCAAAAAACCAGTGTTCCCACACCTACAGCTGTTACAATGGTCCACCTAATCCTTCCCTCTCTTCTCTGCCTTCTCTCGACCACTAGTTTGTCGTGTAAACTTGAAGCAAACGCCCAGGTCGCATTTTCATAACCTTGACTCACCGCGCTCGACCCTCCCTTAAGGCGATGGCCATTACCTGGGCGTGTACCTGTAGACGTTACCACCCAACCGAAATTGGCTTGTACGTCTTAGACAGGATTAGAGGACATACCAATGACGTATTTTAGGTTCAGTACAACACACTGGCCAGCTGCAGCCAGAATCTTTCCAAGGGGGTGACTCATCTGGGAGGCGTCCTTCAAACGTTGACAGGGGTAGGAGTAGTATGTAATACGTTGGCATATTCGGTCCTTGAAATTTTTGCCTTTTGGATTGTTCTGAGTACACAAGTTAGCAAGTTAGATAGTTCACTTCGGTCTAAACTAATAAATAACGACTGCTACCCGAACGATAAAAAATATCAATCTCTTCCAGATGAACGGGTCGTGTAAGACATGCAGCACGGATGTCAGCAGGCATGTCCCACGTCACCCCACATTCGCCGCCACTCGGGAGCCTAACCTTAGCGCGGATCCTGCAGTGCGTTCCTGGGTCGCGCCGCTGGACATTTCACCATGCCCACTCGCTCACCCCTCTTCTCTCGCACCTCCTGCCGCCATGGTCGCGGTGTCGGCCACCACTGAGATATGTCGCGCGCGCATCCACGGCCAGGATGACGACTCAGATTCAGATATCATCGAGTCCTTTGTGCATTTGTTCGCGCAGCATGGCGGGGAGCGAGCGCAGAAGAGGCGCAAGCTCGACTCTGGCAGAAGCACTGCCTCCCAGCGGTCGATCACGGTAGACGAGGACAAGAGCGTAGTCCTGGCAAAAGTCTCTCTCGAACTCGTGAGTTGGCCTGCAAAACGTTCCAGACGTCTAGTTCTAAACACTTCGCAGCATGTCCCTGGTCTTAAAGCGAATCAAGCGGAACGGCTGAAAGCTTCATACGATTCGAGTGAACCCCTGGATGTCTCCTTAGAGACATTTGCCAAAGTTTCCGCCCACGAGTTCGCCCTATCACTTTGTAGCCCGCAGAACGATTCCTGCATCGTCTCCCTCAATGGCAGTACTTCTTCCGAGTCCTTGGACTTGATACATCCGCACTTAGAAGTGGTCTCAGGAGACCTCCGTACAACAGTGAATGGACACAAACGGCCACAAAAGACCAGGGCAGCTTTCAGTCGTTGTCGTCTAGTACCTCCCACGTCAGACCGGGCGTTCTTCGAGCTCAACGTGGAGATCCGCTGGACTCTCGGTCTGCCGGTAGCCGAGATAGCAACGGTACAATATGCCAAGATGGATCTCCGGATTCTTTCCACTTACTTTCCAGACTTTACTGCCGGCGTAAACACCCCCTGGGTCTTGTCCGACTTCTACACTTCCGTCCATGTTCCTCCGGACGACCATGCGATTTCCGCGCGGGTACAAACCGCCCTGCCAGATACCACGTTGTACCCCTTCCAACAGCGAGCGGTGGACTGGCTACTACGCCGCGAAGGTGTTGCATACTTAGGGGACGCCTCGGATCATACAGACATAGATGAGGGCTCGGCGCGTCTGCCCATCTCACTGAGGCCTACACAAGATGCCAATGGGAAGCCATGTTACGTCAGTCTCATTCGCGGCCTTGTCGTCACGGATGCTGGGGCAGTCAGCGATTCGTCTCGCACGCTCCGCGGTGGAATTCTCGCAGAGGAGATGGGCCTGGGGAAGACGGTGGAACTACTAGCCCTGATGTGTCTTCATCAGCGGCAGATTCCGGATGGCGATGTTTTCGATGCTTATACCGGTTCTTCTGTCCACCCTTCCGGTGCCACACTGATCATCACCCCTCCGTCTATCCTCGAACAGTGGCACAATGAGATACGGAGGCACGCGCCCGGCCTGAAAGTGTTTCATTATAAGGGGCTTCCAGCTCCTTCAGCGCCCAAGAGGGAACACGAAGCAGCCACCGTGGAAAATCTCTTGCAACACGATGTGGTCTTGACCACGTACAACGTCCTTTCCAGAGAAGTCCATTTTGCAAAGCCGCCTCCGGACCGGTCTCTCCGCTATGAAAAGCAACACGAATCCCGTAAAAGTCCGCTTGTGCAGATATCCTGGTGGAGGGTGTGTCTTGACGAGGCACAGATGGTGGAAAGCGGAGTAAGCCAGGCAGCCACAGTCGCTCGCATCATACCTAGGTGTAATGCTTGGGCCGTATCCGGCACTCCTTTGAGGAAGGACGTACAAGATCTCCGCGGCTTGCTTACATTCCTTCGTTACGAGCCATTTGCTGGGTCTAAGCCTGTCTGGGACCGTCTGGACAAGACATCGTTTCAGGAGATCTTCGGGAGGCTTGCGATGCGACATACCAAGGACAAGATTCGCGAGGAACTTCGATTGCCACCGCAAAAGCGTGTTGTCATCACAGTGCCATTCACTGCGATCGAAGAACAGAACTATGCGGAGATGATGCGTCAGATGTGTGATGCGTGCGGACTAACTCAAGAGGGCCTCCCTACTCGTGAGGACCGAGACGCCGGCCATCCCGAGGTTATTGAACGCATGCGCGAGTGGCTGGTCAGGCTGCGACAAACGTGCCTTCATGCTCACGTAGGCAGGAAGAACAGAAAAGCTCTAGGTGCGAAGAACGGACCTCTACGGACCATCCATGAAGTTCTCGAAGTTATGATCGATCAGGTCGACGCTGGCGTCAAGTCTGAGGCTCGAGATTTCATCTTAGACCAGATGACTTGCGGACATATAAAAGCAAATGCGAAAAATGTCGAGAATAGAAGCGAAACCGCGTTACCTTTCTATGAACAAGCGCTGAAAGACGCCCAGCATTACGTACAGCTTTGCCGAGACGAACTTCTCTTAGAGCAGAAACGGCTTGGTCGATCTACTTCTGAGGATGATCAGGACCTAGATGAAGAGGAAGAGGAGGATAGAGATGGCCAGGAAGTAGGCAGGATCTCTATTCTTCGGAGATCCTTACGGTCGTTTTTGGAACTAGAGCACGCCTGCAAGTTTTGGATAGGCACTATGCATTACCAGATCAAGGCAAACGAGAACCTGACCAAACCAGATACGGAAGAGTTTCATGACCGTGAAAAGCTTGAGGTACAATGGTACGAGGAGGCCAAAAAGATACGGAAAGAATTGCTTCGCCAGTCCCAAGGGCGAGCGCAGCTGCATATGAGAAAAATTGGCGGTAAAAAGCCTTTTTATCAGATTCCCAAGATCGTGGATCTTCCTGAGCTTGGCGGAATCGAAGGGAGAAAGATCCTAGAAGCCATGGATAATGTTACAGATCTTCTGAATGCACAGAAAGATCAGATCGAGAAATACCGCCAAAAGGTCGTCGACATCCTGATGCTTCCATTGGTTGATGAGGACGAAGGCAAGGAGACCACTGGTGATGAGTACGAAGACTCCACAAAAGTACAAGATGAACTGTACGTTTATCAATTAGCACTACGGGCTGCACTTGCGGATAGACAGGCTACGGCTATTGGCCTACCGGATAATTTGATCGAGCATGAGTTACACGAAGCAGAGAAACAGGCTCTCCTCAAGGTAGGGCACGCACCCGAACTCGTCCTTGAAGTTGTGGATGCTCGGAGAAAGCTCAAGGCATCAGCCGATGCTGGGTCACTGAAGGGCATCATTTCTAACACACGTTCCATGCTGAATGCTCTCGAATGGAGGGCTGACAGTGGTGATGGGCGCGCTGCAGCCGAAGTCGACATCGTGCAAAAGCAGCTCGCGAAGATACAGAGCATCGCCAATGATCAAGGAAAAGTCCTGGTCGAGCTGGTCAAAGAGCAGGAGCTGTTTCGTGCAGCCATGAACCAACGCCTGGAATTTTACCGCCAGTTACAGCACGTTTCGGACACGGTCGCTCCTTATAAAGAAGAGCTAGACGAAACATTCAATGAACGAGCATTCAAGTCTCGAGAGAGACAGAGGGAACAGCGGAAGAGTGCTATAGCCGGCCACAAGAACAAGCATAATTATCTGATTAATCTTCGCCACGAGAACGCGCAGATGGATGCCAAGCACGAATGCATTATCTGCCAGGACGTGTTTGAAATCGGTGTGCTTACATCGTGTGGTCACAAGGTGAGTATCAACTGCGAGATCTTCTGACCTTCGGAAAGGCACTGACTATCGTGTAGTATTGCAAAGAATGCATAAACCACTGGTGGCACGCTCACCGCACTTGCCCTCTCTGCAAGGTCAAGCTACACTCGTCGGACTTTACGGACATCGCACTGAAGCCCGACATCATGAAAGCACAAGAGGAGGTCCAGGACGAAGGAGACCCCTCTCAGCCCTGCACTCCTGGATCCTCGACGACATCCATATACTCGGACATCAGCGACACGACGATGAAAGAAATCAAAACGATCGACCTGGACGGCTCTTATGGCACCAAGGTCGACATGATCGCCAGGTATGCAGACTCCTATCCTTTATATGCATTATCAAATCTAACATATACCAGACACCTCCTCTGGATCCGGCACAACGACGCAGGCGCCAAATCCATCATCTTCTCGCAATTCAGCGACTTCCTCTCCGTGCTCCGCGAAGCGCTCCGCAAATGGAAAATCGGCGCCGCCAGCATCGGCGACAAGAACGGCATCGCAAACTTCCGGTCCGACGCCGCCGTCGAGTGCTTCCTGCTCGACGCCAAATCCGACTCGTCGGGCTTGAATCTGGTTAACGCGACGTATGTGTTTCTGTGCGAGCCGCTTATCAACCCGGCGATTGAGCTCCAGGCTATTGCACGGGTCCATCGCATTGGTCAGCAGAGGAGTACGACGGTGTTTATGTATATTGTGGGGGAGACGGTGGAGGAGGCTATTTATGAGATTTCGGTCAAGAGGCGGTTGGAGCATATGGGTCGGGCGTCGAATTCTCACTCCCACTCCCGCTCAGGCTCAGGCTCGGCATCAGACTCGACAGCAGTTTTGCCGTCGCGCTCGGGAACCGCAACGCCGGCGCTCAGGGAGCACACGATCGAGCAGGCGAATTCCATGGAGTTGGAAGCTGCACCGCTGAAGCAGTTGCTGAGGAAAAAAGGCGATGGCGAGATTGTGCAGGTCAGTGATTTGTGGAGCTGTTTGTTTGGCAAGGGGAGGAGGGTTAGGGGGCCGGTGTTGGAGAAGGTGGGTGTGGTGGAGAGGGAGGTTGGCAGGCATTTGAGGGCTGAGGCTGTGGTGGGGAGGATGGTGGAGATGCAGGGTGGGGATGGGTAGGGAGGGGTAAGGGGTGTGGATTTGGATGTATGTTATGGATGATGGATGATGGATGACTGGATGATGGATGACTGGATGATTGATGGGTCGGATTGGATGATACCAATAGATATGGATAGCCAGACCGTTCTAAAGTTGTTGCTCCGTCCAGTCGCTGTATAATAATGACGAATGTAGTTCTAATATGAAGAGAGCGATCATTGCAAGACTACGTTTCTTCTTATCCAACAATGCCGTAGAGAATAGAATTGGCCTAGCGCTACAGTGTCAGAAGACCTCTTGGAGGATCTGTATTCGTATCTACGTAGCAACTACCTTGCGGTGACCAATGACCATAAACATCTTCGCTTCAATTGGCGACCAAGGGGGAGTTTCTGTCCTCACACTGAAGCCTTTAGATCTTAACAGACTCTTCAAAGCATCCAGTTGTCCCTCAAACAGATCACATATCTCAACTACCACATTGGAAACAAGAGCCCAGTGCACCTCTTCAAGACCACGCAGAGTCTCCAGCTCGGCACCCTCGACGTCCACCTTCAGCATATCAATTCTCTTAAGATCTTTCCGTTCACTAAGAAAGTGTGACAAAGTTCGAACGCGTACAGATATCTCTTCCGAGGAAGAGTACATCTTGTCTGCACTTTCGGCCCAATCTTGGCTCAGTGCGCGGAAGACATCTCCCACCATCTTTTTCTCCTCAGGTACCAGCGTCGAATTTCCCGGAACAATTGGATAGAAGGTGAGATTCTGCGTAGTGTTCTCGGCCCCCAATGCACACTCGTGCAATTCGACATCTTGGAGGTCGTGGAGCTTGATATTCTCGCTCAGCATCTGGAAGCTCTCTGGGGCTGGCTCGAAAGCTAGGACTGTCGAAGAGGGATATTTCTTTTTCATGTAGAGAGTGAACATGCCAATGTTGGCACCCGCATCGATTATGAAGGCATCATCGGCAAGCTGAGCAATGTCGTAGGCATGGTCTTGGAAGATCTCCCGGTAAAAGAATGGCGTTTCCTCGGCGGATCCGACGTAAGCTGAAAAGCCGGGTGCAAATTCCAGCAACTGCTTCCTCATTATTGAACGTTTAAACAGACAGAAGCTATTTGATTGATGACGGTGAAGCTCAAATTTGGAAAAGCATGCGTATGGGTATGAGGGTACTTGCACTTTGACATTCATTGGTCTTGCAGTAACGAGCTGACGAGTATCACGCGTGCCAAATCTGCTAAGTGATTCGTGTATCCACACTCTCTACAGAGGACGATACCCGCTACAAAAACTACTTAATTCTTAAGAGGAATAGGAGTGCAAAAATCATAGCGCACAACGGTGTGCTGTATTCTTAACCGCTTCTTAGTCTCTAAGAAACTTGATATTTAAGTGGAGATGCATGTATGCGTAATTCCTGCAGACAACGAGTTACCAGCTACAAACTACAAGTAGGAATTAGATTGGCGCAGGACTTGCTCTTTGAACCCCAAACAGGAACTAAGCGAAGGATTCAGCCCCGTGTATGTAACGGATCCAACCCCGCGTATGTAACGGATCCAACCCCGCGTATGTAACGGATCCAACCCCGCGTATATAAAGGATTCAACCCCGCGTATGTAACGGATCCAACCCTGTGTACTATGGTATATGCTAGAAGTATTGTGGCTCGACAAGGAGGTCCACTTTTCTAGACACAGGGGATAGGACTGGCTTGTCTTGATTTCTAAGGCAGAGTGACCATCCGGATCTCTTCGCGAAAGGCAGGTCCCGTGTCTCCACTTTACAATACTTCTGGCATATACCATAGTCTGTGAAGGATCCAACCCCGCATACGTGGGGGATCCAACCCCGCGTACGTGAAGGATTCAACCCCGCGTACATGAAGGATCCAACCCTGTGTATGTGAAGGATTCAACCCCGAGTATGTGGAGGATCCAACCCCGCGTACGTGAAGGATTCAACCCCATGTACGTGTATGTAGCTATCTTTGCAACTTCCAAGGGTAAGGATACCCGCTGTATTCCCGTTGCGTGGAGAGTGTAGTGTTTTGCTCGTAAGAGCTTCAATTGTTGAGTCGTTGTTCTTTGGAGATCCGTGGTTCTCGTGATGGCGAAGTTTGGTTGCGTGCCTTTCCCGTCCGACCGAGCAGCTCTGTGCCTGACATAGACTGAAGTCAGCTGTTTTGTTGTTTAGAGCCCCTCTCACGCATTTGGAGCAATGACATCTGGCGGGAGAGGCGGCAGTGTGTAGGTACAGCAAGCTAGGTATCAGGGAGTTTCTCACAGTGAGCCGCATCCGCAGCAAAGTCCATAGTGAGCAGATATCGGGCTATGGTATCTCAAAAGCAGTCAGTTAGAAACAGCGTTATAGATAGAATAGCCTTCATATTACAGCAAGTACGCAAAAAGGCTTTATTAGATAATAAAAACAAAAAAAAATTAGCGAGTTTCAGTGGGTTGCGTTGTGACTCTAATGTTCTCAATCGTGCATCTCAATCGTGCACACCTGCAAACCCCTCGATATCTATACAGACACGCTGTTCTTGTCCATATTCATCTATTTTCAAATATCCTCGAAAACTAAGGCGTTCAGACATCATCATGGCCGCTACAGCTGAAAAGCTCGACCGCTCCACCTTTCAGTCCGAGCTTTCCTCGCTCTGTCACTCGCTCGATGCGCCGTACTCACGGGAGGTGACCGAGCAGATCTTGAATGTCTTCGACGAGTATCTTGATGATTCGTATGTGTGGCTACGCTGCACGAGCAAACCTGCGGATGTAGTCAATTTCCGCCTCGCCTTTCATGGCAAACGGATTGATACTACCGCAATCCTAGCGAAGGCCGGCTGGATCGACATCGAAGACAAACTCGCAAAGTTGGTACGGGCATGGAGCTCACGCGAGGACGCAGAGCAGTGGTGCGACTTTGACCCAAGCCGTGGAATAGCAAAGAACTGGATCTACTTCCCTCGCCTGCAACCCATCCAGGAGATCCTGAACACTCAAGGCCTGCCCGACCCCGTGGTTGCCTGCATTTCCGACCTCCAGGCCGCGGGTCTCGAAAAAGTAAATTTCGCAGCAGTCGATTACGCCAACCGGAGTATCAACGTTTACTTCCTGCTTCCTGGAGGCTTAACTGCCGAGCGAGCTGCGCGATACGTCGGTTTGGCTGGATCAACGTCTCTGTCTGAAACAGATATCCAAGTCGTCAACGATAATACGCACCCAATGCAAACCTTCGGCGTCACAATTGTCCCCGAAACGGGGCATATCCCCCGAGTAGCGTTCTACGCACCTGTCAAGAATGCCGCAGACTTTCCTTCGCTGAAAGATGAGCGCATGAGAAAGTTTTTCTCCGAACACCCTTCGCGTGACCCGAAAAGAATACACATCCTCTCTTGGTCGTATGGAGCTGGTCATTCCAAAACTTACATGAAAGGGGAAGCGAGCTATGCGGGGTACTCAGAAGAACTCTCAATGGATATGTTCCTTCGCTGGGTCGGGGAGAAATGAAGAAGAAGATGCCCACGTCTTTATGAGCTAGACACTTTATTTATCCGTTGCCTCAACGTATTTCTAGCTACATATACATTCAGTGAACAATATCTCCATTGTCCCTGTTCCATACTGTGGTTTTCGTTCGGACGTTGGCCTGCTTGATCCTCCGAAGAGCCACCGTAGCAAGCACAACAGCGAAAGCTCGATGGCATATCCTGATTCCACACGAGCCGTACCTGACGTACCAGGCCTTCCCGAAGCTGCCATCCTCCTCTTGCAAGTCGAGCAGAATCTGAACATCAACGTCGTTCAGAATACCCAGCGAGTGACAGATCAGAAGACGCACTGCAGGGCAAAGCGCATTATCCCTTGCAGTACCTATACGCGCACTCACACGTCTAGCCAAATGATCTCTTAGCGTGTGCAGCTCCTTGGGCAAGCCATAATGGTTGACTGTCCCGACAGCAGACCCTGAGGCGATGCAAAGGAGGCGCCAGGTATAGAAGAACAACGGCTCTGGCAAAAAATAGTATCGAGACTCTTGGTACTCCTCTAAGGCCATTGCTTCTTGCAGGTAATTCAAAGACTCCTGAACTTCATGGCCGCGCCCATAGCTGTAGAACAGCGTGAGAATGTTGGCACTAACTTCAGGGGCTATCCTTGGTCGGTTCCGGTCCAGATGAACCTGATAGTCAGTAAGCTTAACGTACCATGAAAGCCTCGAGTGTCCTTTTACCTGCACGATACCATCCGCGTTCTTACACGCCAAAATTTCGTCAATGAGTACCTTAGCTCTCGAACCGGTAGGCTTTAAGATGGAAAAGGCGACGGCATTAGTATCGTTATCTTCGGGGTAATCTTCAGGTACGATAACCGGCTTGACTGTCGCAAAGAATGAGTATCAAGATAATAATTCGCCAGATGGAACCACTGACCAGCAAAGTAGTGCCATCGTCGCTCTGGCACTCGAAGATCTACATAGTCCCTAAACAGTGTCTGTCATTGGAAAGCCCCGAGTGATATTGGGAAACTAATAATTACCATCTGTTAGACAACTCCAATGCAAGCAGGTCTGCAAAGTTGTCTTTAAACGGAACGCCTGTTTCTGTCTCGGAAATAAACGTCTTCTTGTTGGTCTCGAGCCACTCTTCCCCCTTGTGCAAAGCATCATCTACGTTTGCGACATTTTCTGGTGTTTTTGTCTGGCCCGTGAAAACGAGATAGCGGAATGGATTCAGCATGATTATTTTGATCCAATGAATCGATCACAGGATTTCGTAGTCGTAGCTAGAGACAATTTATAACGCACTCAAGAAGCTGTAGCCTGCAGAGATGTACTTGGAATCTTGCAAGCTTAGTGACATCCGTCGCTACCGTGGAAGGGGAACTACGCAATCGCTGCCAGACAACGTGCAGGATCACAAGTGGCTGCCAAATGTGGGGTTCAGCTGAATGTCCCGTGCGGCCTTGCATGCTGTTGTAGAGCTTTGGAAGTCAGGACTGCCTTGCCTTCCCTTGTTGGGCTTTGAGGAGTTGGGCTCACGTCAGTCGCGTAGTGGGGCCTTTTCTTTGCATATGTACGTATGCATAGGATGCAGGCGCTACTGTCCCATTGATCGACTTCCCTCTCTAGTAGCAATGCGTACATATTCAATACCGGAGAAATCCTTCGATTAGTATGACATGCTTCAAAAAAACTTACCGTAGAATCTCGTTTTGTTGGCCGCTAGCTCGCAGGGATATTGTGGGGGGTCAGGGGGAGGCATTAGTTGAATTATAAGGCTCTGCGTTAAGGGATTATTGATAACGTATCTATAGCTAATTGGTCTCTTTGGATTCCTCGTGACCCTACATAAGATCTCTGCGAGCTATCGGCCATCAAAACGAGATTTTACGGTATCCGCCACCTCCACCACTCTGCTCCTCGAGTTAAGATTGCGCGATCTTTCTCCCTTTTTTCACAAGTCAGCCAGACACCCCAGAGAACGGAACGCTCTTTCCTCTCATCGTGGACTTCTAGCCAACATCATGCATCAGCCAGAGCTTACGCGACCAATAGGGGGAGCAAACTTCCTGCTCCCCGTCCTGAATGGAGTCATGCATATCCCGCCTGCAATCAGCGCGACGCGAGTGACGCTTGAGGAGAACCAGCCACTAGAGATTCCGATACTTTTGCTAATCTTCGCTCTCGAGGTTCTGATGGACGGTAAGTGAATATCACCGTCTAGCACTGTCCACAATGGAAGCTGACTGTCTGATGCAGTCATGGACAAGGCTCTAGACCTTCCCCCACAGACGAGGAAAACTTGGCGCACGATTATCATCGTCTTTGCCAGCCCTTTCGTTGCTCTTGTCATTTATGGTACATGGCACTGTGGTCCCTTGGCACTTATCCGACTACTCTTCGTCCCGTCATTAGCCATCGTACACGCGATGCCACTGATCCCCGTATACTCGCGCAAAACCGGGACCTTCTCCAGGGTCAACTTCAAGTACTTCCTCGGTCCATTCAAGTCTCTCTTCGCTGCAACAGTCATCTCGCTCACGGACGTCACCGCCGTCGTCTTGTATCTCCGCGGAACTATGCTGCATCCAGAAAATGCTTCAAACGTCGGGCACCTCCAAGTATTGTTGCACACGATCACTTACGACTTCCTCTGGGAGTCAATTTGTGATGTGCGAGATATTCAAGAAGATACGCGGAACAACGTCACGACTCTGGCTACTGCATTCGGTCTTCGTCGGACTTTGCTCTTCTTGTGCGTGAGTACGATTATGGGCGATTTGTCCATCACGCTTGTTGGTGGTGGAAGCGCCGTCCTATCAGTTCTTCGATCTAGCGTCTTCTTGGGAGCTTTCTGCACTCTTGCGGTACATAAGCGACGTTCTGCCACATGTGCATGGGGCTTAGCTACAATAGTTGGATTGTTGCCGGTATGGTTGGCGAGTCTTGGAGTACGTAGATAAAACCCACGTTCCGTTCCAACGATCTCGTATCGAGGCAGTTTAGCTAGGCTCAAACTAGCAGGTTCGTTCTCTACTGCATGTTGTCAGCTCCGGTGAGAATCCGGGACTTGGCGGTTACACAACTAATCCTTCTTACTATCTTAAATGTCGTGTTCTTATTTGTTGATCGCCTATCGTTATAGAGAGGAACTGAGAGATTCGCTGAAAGCTCGGATTCTCACCGGAGCTGGCAACATGCAGTACAAGGATAGCGCCATGGTACAGGGGACACTTTGACCCTGTAGGATACGATACAGGGTTTTGGAGCCGTAGTGCAACAAACGACATTCTTGGCGCGCATCGTCCTGGCTTATTACTTTTAACAGATGAATCATGCAACATGCTGTAATGTGCTGCAAGGTCCTGCATCCATGGATCCTTTCGCGAGTGAATCACGTGGCTCCTCGGGATTTCGGAAGATTCCCAGGAGGTTTCGCAATGGCGCGAGTACCTAAGATTTGTTGTGAGATCACAGAAGGAATATGTCTTGATTTTCTACAAGTTCACCAAACAATCAATTCACTTTTCTAGGAACACTTTCTGATGCTGGTCTACCTAGTTCTGTACAACAGCCATGGCAAATCATAGCCACTTTCCGGACTGGACCGCACTTGTGCTTGGGGTATCAATCCTCGTGGCCTGGTTCTTTTACAATCAGAACAGGAAGAAGCCTTACGCGAACATACCAGTGCTCTCAAGCGATCGCAATGAGTACCTGCAGGATGGTCGAGGACTTCTTGAGCGTGGCAAGAAGTTCAAGAGCTGCTTCCAGGTCCAGACCGGAACAAACTTCAAGATAGTAGTCCCGAATCGTTTTGCAACAGAACTGAAGAACCATCAGAGTCTTAGTTTCAACGACGCGCACGCCCGGGACAGCTTCACCTCGTATCCAGGTTTGCAGCCATTCCGAGAAATCCTCGAAAATGATACTTTCATCCAGGAAGTTGTCAGGAAGAAGCTCACAGGAAGCTTGGGTCTGATCACTACAGGTAAGAGTCATGTCACATTCTTCATTGCCGCTCCATGTGCTAATTTGGTTCCGCTTTTAGCCCTGGTCGAAGAGACGCAACTGACTTACCACGACATGTTTGGAGAAAGCAAAGAATGGCAGACTCGTGTAATCAAATCCGATATCCAGGATATAATTGCTCGTACGTAACTCATTCACGTGATCTTCTTCTCAGTCCGCTGATCGAAACTTGCAGGACTCTCTTCCCGTGTCTTCCTTGGACATGATCTCTGCCGCAATCGAGACTGGCTGGACATCACCAAGAATTACACACTTACCAGTTTCCAAGCCATCAGCGAGCTGCGCGCACACCACTCGCTGGTCAGGCCTGTCATGCATTGGTTCTCTAAGAACTGCACCCAAGCAAGGCATTATTACAAGAGAGCCCAAGCACTCATCAAACCAGTCGTCGATCGCAGGAAAGCCCAGATACAGACCAATTCTTCTGGGGGCGAGGGATCTTACAAAACATCTGATGCGATCGGATGGATGGTGGAATGCGCTAGAGGGCGAAACATAGACTACGCTGCCGCCCAACTTTCCTTCAGCCTTGCCGCCATTCATCTGAGCTCAGAGACCATGACGATGTGCATGCTGCAGCTGTGTGATACACCGGAGCTGATCGAGCCACTACGGGAAGATTGCAATCGTGCTCTTGATGCAAAAGGATGGACAAAGCAAGCACTCCAGGATATGAAATTACTAGACAGTTTCATGAGGGAATGTCAGAGAATGAGGGACTTGCTCGCCAGTAAGAATCACGGTACTTCTGATCCGCCAACAAGGACTAATCCATCTTTGATAGCATCCATGCTACGCTTTGTCAAAGCTCAAGTTGTGCTATCAGATGGCACTGTAATTCCGAAGGGTAGTACATTGATGGTCGTGAACGATTGGGCTCACTCCTCGGAGCATTTCCCGAATGCCGACACGTTCGACATGAGCCGCTTTGTCAAGCTCCGAGAACGAACAGGAGAAGAGAACCAGCACCTATTCAGTACTCCTTCAGCTGATCAGATGGGCTTTGGATTCGGTGAATGCCTTCCATCTATTCTCACGCTACAATTTCTGACGATGCAAATCAAGGCGAGCATGCCTGCCCAGGCCGATTCTTTGCTTCCAATGAGATCAAGATTGCATTGTGCATCTTGCTATTGGAGTATGACTTCGAGTACGTTCCTGGTGACGACCCACCCCAAGACATCAAATCCGAGATTGTTCGACTTTCCGACCCCGGTGCTCGAATGCGTATCCGAAAGCGCGAAGGAACCTCTTGAACTATCTAGGGAGATGTGGAGGCTGATCTCAGTGCGCACATGAATGGCTTCTTCTCCCACAGTATGAAGATTTTCTGGTCAATCCAATCTTTACTTTCAGGTACAACTTCAATGTCGAATCTGAGGATTAGAGCTGCCAGAAGCAGTCGCATTTCGTGCCAAGCAAGACTCTAGATATATCCGTTAGCACGCTTGAATGGTTCAAAGACAAATTAATGACCCACTTTGCCCAAACAATTTTGAGGGCCGTATGAGAACGGCTCTACTGCGTCTAAATGATCAGCCTGATACTCAGGGTCGCCAAGCCACCGCTCTGGTCGAAATCGCTCCGGGTTCTTGAAGTGCTTCGGCGATGTGAATGTAGACAAGGGATGTACACTGATGGTAATGTTGCCCGGTATCACTTGACCGTTGACGGTAATACCACCGGGGGGAACTGTTCGTGGAAGCTGACTTGGAGCCTGCAGAACTTAGTTAATCCTCTCTGCTGTTATAAATGGAAAATACGTACGGGTGGGTACATCCGGAGTCCTTCCTGAATGATAGCATGCATGTACTCTAAGCGGACGAGGCTCTCCAAGGTCATGTCTTCAACACTGGTGAACTTGCCTCGGACTTCGACTTTTAGCTTTTCCAAAGCATTTCGGTTTTCAGCATGGTGGAGAAGATAGATCAACCCACTGAGGGCCGTGGCAGTCGTCTCGGTTCCTGTATCCTGTGGTCAGCAAGTCAAGCATGCACACAGCTCAGACGAGAGCCCGCTCACCAGCTACCATCAATGTCACAGCATTTGAATGATATTCATCTCGACTCAGATTTTGCGCACTCTCGGACTTGGATCGTATTCTTGACCAAAGGTCAGGATGCGCAGGTTCGCGTTCAAGTCTTTTATCGATGCGACTCTGACAGTACTCAAAATTCTCCCACATCTTCACGCGGGCCTGCTTGCTGTTAAAAAGAAACTTCACGACCAACCAGTTAGTGAGAGCGGAGAACTGCATTACGCATCGCCAGAAGGTCG
Organism: Lophiostoma macrostomum CBS 122681; assembly: GCA_010405375.1. NCBI lineage: Eukaryota > Fungi > Ascomycota > Dothideomycetes > Pleosporales > Lophiostomataceae > Lophiostoma > Lophiostoma macrostomum. The sequence goes on along the minus strand of MU004350.1, from coordinate 69,942 downwards.
CAGCTTTAAATCCAGCGAAGATTGTTTGCACCCACGGCGAGAGCTCGCCGTCTTCAAGCATGCCCAACCCTTCGCCGAATGCCAGGTCCCCTAGAAGAATGAGACTGGGACTTGACTTTTTCTTTGCGCGGGTATTACTCACCCATGATGTCAAAAGTGGTACAGTTGAGATACTTGAGCATATCGAGTTTGCCGTCCTTGTTGGCCAGCTTCGACATCTCCGTGATCATCGTTTGAGCCCATGACTTCAACAGTGGCTCATATCCCTTCATGGCTTGGTCACTGAATCCAGTTGACAGAATTTTCCGTTGCCGCGCGTGGTTCTCTTCATCTGCGGTGACCACATCTGGACAGCCATTGACACCGACAGCATAGAATTGGGGGTCCCGAACCGGTCTTGGCTTCTTGAAGCCGTATATCGCTTCCCAAGCCTCTGCCCCTCCGTTGAATGAAAGTTCCGTGGGATTGACGCGAACGACGGGCCCGTATTTCGTGTGGAGTTCTGTGCGGACAAATGCATCTCGGCCGATGATTGTGGTATATAGTCCTGGGACCTTGCTCACTGCCCGAAATTTGGGGCCTGGGAATTTGCTGAGTGGCCCGAGAAAGACATCATACAAGACATTTGCGACGTAGTAGGTGGCGAAAAGAACCGTGAGAGTAATGAATAGCCTGACAAACGATGTAGAAAAGAAACCATCCTGTGAACTTGCAATGCCGGTCGACATGGCTGCTTGAAAGCACAATCAAGTTCCGAGCGAAAATTGCAAAGAAAAGTGATGATTAGTGCGCAAGTACCCTTCTGCGATCTTCCAGGCGAAGTCAGGGTATCGAGCGCAGCGAGGAACAAGACCAGGAGTCGTCGGCACCACCGCTGGTCGAATCCGATGGAACAGCTCTGTCCCTGTGCACATTGTTCTTATTACTTCTCTTTGGGTCTTTTCAGGAATTTGTAAAGTATGTTACAGAATAAGTGGTTTTTGGGTCCTAGCAAAGCGCTGCTTCGAAGTTGCAGCAGGTAACGTATCTTTTGGAGGGGTAGTCCGCAGGATCCCTATCCTTGTAGTCTTCCACTAACGGATTGTACTGCATATGCTCAATGCGCCCAAGTATCCCGCCCCAAAGAATCCTGCCAAGCCGACCCCCACATGGTGTTTGTTGCTGACCGGACACTGCACAGGTCGTCTTGGCGCGAGTTGCTAGAGTGGGTACCCATGTACGTACAGGACTGTTCACTCAATGTGAAAAGACGCAAAATGTATTCCGTATACAAGTAGACAATTGACTCGACTAAGCTCATGCTGTTGTGTTATTGATCCGATATCCTTTACTCGTCGTTGCTCCCATGTCACCCCAGAAATTTGAAATCCCTGTCGCCTATCGGGACCAACTTTCCTTTGTTGAGGCCCAGGACGAACGGAGTGACGAACAAATCCTCGAGAGCCTCAGTACTTTCCGCCCAGTGACATCGGAAAAGAACGTTTGGGCCTTCTGGCATTCTGGGATACGTTATATGCCACCATGGTGCCAGAGAAACGTCTGTTCCTGGGTCCGCATGCACGCCCATAATGGCTGGATTGTCCGCGTGCTGGATAGTGCTGCAGACTCAAAGAATTACTGCCTAAATTATGTTCCTGAAGAGGTTTTACCAGAGTCCTTCGTACGCGGAAAGATGGATGGCCCTTATGTAGGACCTCACAGTGCCGATATGCTTCGTGGAGCTTGCTTGTATGCACATGGGGGCGTCTTTCTTGACGTGGGTATCCCCTTAATCCGAAATCTGGATCGCATTTGTTGGGCGAAGCTAGAGGATCCAAGCTCTCCCTACGAGATTGCGGCACCGTGGGTGTATGGCACTCATATTGGCAATCACTTTGTATCTGCCAGAAAGGGAAACCCATTCATTCATCGATGGTAATTACTGTCCCGTGAAAAAAACATCTCAAACATCTCCGCTAACAATGTCATGAACTAGGCATACCCTTTTCTGTCACCTTTGGCAAGGCCACACCAACTCAACAGGTCTCATGAAAGATCCATTGATGAAGATTGTCGGCGAACAACCATTGGATCTTGAGCGGGCACAAAAATTTCAATGGAACATCAGCCAAGATGTTGCGATCGTCGACGAATACGTGACCCAGGTCATGTGCTGGAACCGCCTCTGCCTCCTTGAAGACGCAGGCGATGGCTTCAGCGCTGTCGACCATTGGACGAACAAGGTGCTCCTTTGGGACGGATTGCAAGAGACCTGGGGTGCGGAGACAACTTTGGGATTCAGTGGTTGCGGCCAAAGGATGTTTGAGTACTTCGCACTGCCGCTTGAAGGTGACACAACAACCGAAAGCTATGGACATGCCGAGCGACTAGTTTGGCGTCTACTGTCTCGTTCGAGTATGCAAAAGGTCTTCAGAGGGAAGGCTCTAACCCGAGACATGGAGTTAGGGGAGCTTTGGGATGAGGATCAAGACGGAAACGACTGTAAAAAGGGAACATTCGCCGAGTTATTCCGCTATGGGTGTGAGAACTTCAGGCAAACGAGGGACGAAATCGCGTATGTTGAAGCACCACGACCTGAGAAGACATATAGAAAAGGCTTACTAGAGATCTGAATCGGTACAGCGCGTGTGCTCGCGACCTCAGCAGGTCGACGCATTCAGGCTCAACTCAATGCTAGGCGACTAGAAGTGAACGCCTGCTTAGTTGCTAGTGGGTACTGCGTAGGTTGGTAGAGATTTGGTTGCAGAGGGCTGGATATGGTATAGCGAGTGCATGGCTTAGCTAGGTACGCAGATAGAAACATAACAAAGGTTAGGGGTTGTGCTGGTGCTGGTGCTGGTGCTGGGTCCTAGAGTACTGTAGTATTCGTTCAGCATGTGGTCAGCTCCTGGAGTCGCAGGTCGCAGGTCGCAGGTCGCGTCGGAAGTGACAATCAATATGCTGTGCTATATAGATGGGCTGCAGAGGGCTGAAGGGTTGTGTTTGACTAGACTACTGTACGTGTACGCGTATGCGGAGCGAGCGAGCGAGGAGATTGGTGGGGTGGGCTTGTTGCTGCATGTTACTGTGATGAGGGTGGATACTACAGTACCGCAGACCGCAGTACATGGTGTGTTGCTTTGCGTCGTGGTCCTCGGGTGCTTGCTTGATGGGGGAAATATTATCCTACCTCAGCATGCATGCTTCGAAGAGTGCATGCTGTTTTACGTCTCCTTTGCTGCCAATATGCTGGTGTGCTGGTATTCAGACGTCGACTCGTTGAGTTCCGAGTTCATGAAATAGGGAGTAGGGAGTATGGAAATTCCACCGGGCCTATGTAAACCCCATAGTCGGTGTTATCGGGGCCTACAGATTTACCGTGCAAGGATGTGGGACGGATACGGGAGCCAAAACATCTGACATCTGATGCCCAGCGAAATGGGATCCGCTAGAGCGGCGGGCTGGACCAGGCCAAGGCCAGGCAGCGACATCTGGATTCTGAGACGAGGATGCACGCACGTTTGTTTGCGAGATTGGTGTCGAAACATGCAGATCAATGGTCCGTTTGTTGAGGGGCTCACGGACGAAAATTAGGGGGATCAGATAAGCTGAGGTGGAGTGTATCGGAGGCTAGGACGGGATGGGTGTACATGCCGAGGTGGTAAAATAAGAATTATCATGGTACGATTCCTTCCAAGATTGCAAGATACGTATTCAGCTCAGCTAGAGAGTACAAAATACAGACCGCATGATACAGCACAAAGGTGAGCGGGCGAGGTGATTCCTCGCGGGGGTGGTGATGTGTGGAAAGCGGTGTGAGCATCGAGTCGGGCAAAAGCTGCTCCATGAGGGTTGCGAGGGCTCCGAGCGTCTGTCCTAGGTAGGATCTCCCAAGATTCGCAGGTCCCCGCGCCCGGTGCTGCACGTGGAAACGTACACCGTCTGGGCACCCGGAAACGCATCGTGACGGCTTGATATCCAGGGCGGCGCCGTTGCAAACATCTGCAAGATGGCGAGCTGGTGCGTCGGCGTGTGTCATCGCATGTAATACGGAATATGCGATGCGACGCCTGGTGATGCGACTCGCAGCAGCTCATTATGAGTCGGGACGCGAGGAGTGCGGCTTGGCGTGCTCTCCCCTCAGGCGACGAGCGGACGAAAAGAAGAGCCCGGCCACGCCCGAAGCGGCATGGCGAGCAGCCCAAGGCTAAGCTTTGCGTGCTGTGATCGCTTTGTGCGGCGCCCGTCCAGCACCCGACACGCCGAGTACGGATGCCTGCACCAAGCCTGTCGTTGCCCAGGACAAGAAACGACGGGCCTAACGACTGATTGCTTGTTGTGGCGCGCCCCTAATTCTGTCGCGCAATACTGTACTTATATCGTCGCAGCTGCCCCCATTTGGTGGTTGCTTCTTTGCTACACGCTGACGACTACCCTTTCCGCATTCCAGCCCCGTGTAACTCCCGGCTTACGTCAAGAGAAAAATAAAAATCTTCAGGCTTCTCGCGACTGCTCCCACCCATGAGTGAACACAACAAGGAATCCCTGCGGCCGCTCAGCATGGCCGACTCTGAGAAGACCGCCACCCAGAGCGTCAACCCTTCTTTCGTAGAGACCAAAGAAACTGCCGAGAGCGTCATGCCGTCTGCTGCTGCTTCGACGCGCGAGCAATCCGTCGAGCCCCAGACGGCTGCACCAGTCGACCAACAATTGGACGAGAAGACACCCAACCTGACCGCAGAGGGCGCAGATGCAGATGACGGCTTCGAGTACCCCACGGCGTGGAGGCTCACTATCATCACGATAGCGCTGTGTCTGTCGGTCTTCTGTATGGCTCTGGTGAGTATCTGGCGCCCATGGCCATTCGGAGAACAGTCCGCTAACCGACATACCAGGACAACACTATTATCGCGACGGCTATTCCGAGAATTACGGATCAGTTCCAAGCACTAAACGACGTCGGTTGGTATGGTTCATCGTACTTGCTCACCACGTGCGCGACGCAGCTCATCTACGGCAAATTCTACACCTTCTACTCCATCAAATGGATCTACCTAACCGCGCTCTTCATCTTCGAAATTGGCAGCTTGATCTGCGGTGTTGCACCCAACTCGACTGCTTTGATCATTGGACGTGCCGTCGCCGGTTTGGGAGCTGCTGGTATCTTTAGCGGTGCTATCCTGATCGTTGCCAACACAGTCCCTCTTCGCCAACGTCCTTCTTATATGGGTCTCATTGGAGGCATGTACGGAATTGCGTCTGTTGCTGGACCACTGTAAGAAGCCATTAAAACTATGTTTGAGAATAGCAAGCATACTGACTTTTTCCAGCATGGGCGGAGCCTTCACAGATCACTTGACCTGGCGCTGGTGCTTCTATATCAACCTGCCATTCGGTGCCGTCACCGCAGCCTTCATTATCCCCTTCTTCCAGGTTCCTCGACGTGGCCAAAAGGTGGAGGGCGGCTTCATGACCCAGATCAAGCGCTTCGATCTGTACGGTACCGCAGTTTTCATGCCAGCCATCGTCTGCTTGCTTCTCGCCCTCCAGTGGGGTGGCAGCAAGTACGAGTGGAAGAGCGGACGCATCATTGCCCTCCTCGTTCTCTTCGCCCTCCTCATAATCGCCTTCATTGCCATCCAAATATGGAAACAAGAAGACGCCACCGTGCCCCCTCGCGTCTTTAAGAACCGGAATGTCTGGGGTTCGGCGTGGTTCGGCGCCATGTTGGGCGCTTGCTTCTTCGTCCTAGTCTACTACCTCCCCATCTGGTTCCAGGCTATCAAGGGTGTCTCGGCAACCAAATCCGGAATTATGAACCTTCCCGCTATCCTTGGCCTTGTCGTTATCTCCATGGTTGCTGGCGGCGCCGTTACGTATTTCGGCTACTACACCCCCTTTATGCTCGTCAGCTCACTCCTCATGGCCATCGGCGCCGGTCTCCTATCTACCTTCGAAGTCGACACAAACCACTCTCAGTGGATCGGCTACCAATTCATCTTCGGCGCCGGCGTTGGCTTCGGCATGCAACAAACCCTCGTTGCGGTGCAGACCGTGCTTCCAGCAGAAGACGTGGCCATCGGCACGGCCATCCAGATGTTCGCGCAGACGCTCGGCGGCGCGCTGTTCATCTCGGTCGGCCAGAACGTATTCACGAACCAGCTCCTCAAGAACCTGAAATCGGTCGTGCCTGACCTGGACCCCTCGATCGTGTTGGTGACGGGCGCCACGGAGCTCAAGCACAGAGTCGAAGAGAAGTTCTTGGCGGGCGTGCTGGTCGCGTACAACCAGACGCTGACGGAAACCTTCTACGTCAGCGTGGCGTGTGGAGCGGCGTCGATTGTGGGCGCGGCGTTTGTCGAGTGGAAGAGCATGAAGGGCAAGAACATCCAGATGGCGGCTGCTTGAATAACTCAAGTCGCCTCGTATCCATCTGCCCTTGGCTCCTCAGCTATTCGACTCATTCGAATCCCTCGATCGACCGACCGAGCGACCGACCGATTTCACAATACACTAAAAATAATAGACTTAATACGTATTAGCTTAGGATACCCCGCGAACCGCGCCTCGAGCGCGTTGTATCGCTTGAAACAGCTTTTTCCTTTATCATCTTTGTATGGGCTTCGGCACACTCTACACTTTACATGCATGGCATGGCATGGGCCACATCACGGCGTCGTCTTCCTTTTTTCTTTGGACTATCACATTGCATTGCATTGCAGGGTACTTCTTGGGTTAGAGCCACCTGTAATAGATTCCGATGACCTGTCTCCTTTTCTTTTTGTAGCATAGTTGCGAAAATTTGCGCGCACACTGCGCTGCACGCTGTCGGCTCCGCTCGGCTCGGCGCAGTGAGAGCGAGAGAGCGAGAGAGCGAATCTCCGCTTAGAGGATGCAGAAGGCGGGGAGGTGGTTGGTTGTAGTAGTAGTAGTGAGTGAGGAATGAAAATGGAAGATGGAAGATGGAAGATCTGTTGAGTACAACTCGCGCTGTGCAGTACTGTGTTGTGACTTGCTGGCTTGACTTGACTTGAACTAGGTACTCGGGGGAATGAGTGAATGCCATGTATGCACGACGTACCCTCGAAGGGTGAACACGACTTTGGATTTCGAGGTCGCTACTCCGTGAGGATCATGTCGGATTTGGCTGGATTTCGTAAAGCGTTTTGGACAGACGGGAGGGATATAGTAAAACAAAACGTCTATTTCATTGAATGGCATGGCAAGAAAAAGATCGACATTGTCTGGTTGTGATCTGAGTCTCCCTGTCTAATCTAGTCTAGTCTAGTGTGAAGCCCGTCATATGCTCACTGCTCTGATACCATATTTAAGAAGGGTTGATCAGGATCTCTGGTTTTCGCTCTCTGCTGATATTTTGATATGCTGGCTGGAGGCTTGACTGCATTTATACCTTCAGTACGCGCACAATGCCGATCGTGTGATATTCCGCTTGAGGGCATCATGATCGGGTCTCGCCCTGTGTCATTCCTTCTTCGCAGACTTCTTCTAAGACTTCTTCTACTAAATGCGGCGGATATGGTCGAAGTAGTATTCGGCAGGCTGTATTGTTGGACGCATCCGAGGTCCTTGGTGGTGCATCCGTGTACCTAGTCAAAAGGGAATTGCGGAATATTCCTGACATGGATCTGGAGCATGTCAGCCCCGACAAAAAGACGGCCCGGGGAATCTCTCTCGTGCCCTGTAACAGTATTCCTCGCGGCCTCTCCGCGAACCCCTTAGGTTGTACTCCGCATGCCCCCCTCATTGGCGATCGAAACATCAGTCCTCTCTTCTAGCATACGCATACCAAGCTCAAAAATCGCGCATATGCTCACCTCTCCATCTACTCAGCGGCAAGCACCTTGCCAATCGGCTCCGCATCCGCAATAAACTTCTCCAGCATGCTATCCAGCTTCTCGAGATCCGCCTTGCGCTTCTTGACTTCCGCAATCAGCATCTGCTTCTGCTTGAGCTTCTCCTGGCGCCGCTCTTCCAGCTTGACGCGCACCTGGTACTCGTGCTCGATGCGCGCGGTCATGAGGTCTTGCTCGGATGTGTCGGCGTGCGAGGGGAAGAGGGACAGGAAGGAGGGGAGGGGGAGGAGGGGGAGGTGTGTATATTTGTGGCTGAAACACACACACACACAACGCATTAGCCCGGCTAAAACTAGTAACTAGATCTGGAGGTAGAGGGGGAGGTAGAGGTGAATGTTGGGGGTAGGTGGTAGCATTGCACACTCACTCATAATTCTGCGCCGCCGCAATCTCAGACCCCAAGCTCTGCTCCTCATACTTCAAATTATGCAGCTGCAGTATCAGCATATCGTTCACGTCCCGGCTCTCCTTGGTCAGCCCCTTCTCCCGCCGCACTTCGAACACGCTCTGTCGGTACAGCGCTTTCATGAGCGAGAGCTGCGACCGGATGCCCCGCTCCATCTTGTCGAGCTCGCGCGCCGCTTTCTTCTCCGCCTCGATGGCGGCGCGCGATGTGGCGTCCGCGGTACGGGGGTGCGCGATCTGGTAGTCTACGAGCTGGGTGATGAGCAAGGCTAGGTTGGAGTTTGCGGTGTAGAGTTGCGCGTTGTGTGATGTTTTGAGTTGGGCGCGGACGGACATGTCGAGAGAATTCGGAGTGTCTGCGGTAGCTGGCGTTTCTACTTCCATGGCGCCTTCTGTTGTGTACGAGTTGATGGTAGTTGGGGTGCGAAGGGTAGAACGGTGGTTGCGACGGAGTTGTTGAAGTCGCAGTATGAGAAAGGCTTCAAATCTCGAATCGTGACGCCAAGCCTCCTGCACGTGAGAGCGTGTCACTCCGGCCCGGGCCACATGCACTTCCAACCATAGATTTGTCGATATTGGAAAGTCACGGTTCAATCACGGCTTTGTTGAGCTACGAAAAGGGCATTGACCATAGGTTATAGTAAAGATAGTATTATAGGAGTGAGCATGCGGCCACCAAACTCCAAATCCCCTCAATCGCTATCCAACATCCCATCCACAACATCAGCTTCCCAACCCATAGGTTCCCGACTATCGCCCGCCATAACAACGTCCCCATTGCCCTCATACCATGCATCGCAGCCTCTCACGTCGAGCAGCTCGACCCACTCATCGTTCTCAATTGACAACGCTTTCGGAATGCGCCTGATGAAAGTCTGCGATGAATTGCCGTCGAACCCCACAGACCGCTCCGACTCTAGATCATGGATTGTGCAGACGTGATCGCAATCTAATTCACCCGCTGTACCATCTCCAGAGCCGTCCATTGTGTAGGTGTTGTGGACAATGCCACTGCGGCAGATATACCTGCGGGACGGCTCGTAGGCTTCACCATGGTGTCGCACCTGCCAGGTCTTCGCCCGAGCATCAAGACTGAAAGCCCATATCGTGATGTCAGGATGTGTGAAGATGGCGACCTCGCATATACCGTGCATGGACCCAATCTCGACACCGCGGATCGCAATCGGCCATATCGGATTCCTATCGGGGGTATCCTGCACGCGGGGAGTATCTAGCCATTCCAGACAGTGATCTTGAGTTCGGCTGTCAATCGAGAAGGGAGCCGTTGTATACACGTCCCAACTTTCTGCCTTTTGCTCAAGCGTTGACAGGCCGAAGATGTCGGGAGGTACAGTGTAAAGGTAGATTGTGTCGCCGAAGACAGCTACAATGCGCGCACCCCACGTTAAGTCTGCTGCAGCCGTGTAGAGTCGCGCAATTTGACCATCATCGGGGGCCATCAGAAGAATCTTGCGGAGGAGCTTCGTCGGACCACCAAGGGGTGCATCACAACCAAGAAACAGCCTCCCCGCATGAGGCTCGAGGAAGAGGACATGGTGGCCGTCGCTGAGAGGCACGGCATGGTAGTGGTCACAGTCTGACGCACCGGGTCGGGTTCCATTGCTATCAAAGCCAAATGAACCCCAGAAGGAGCTCACTGTTGGTCGCGGTGAAGTAAATTTGCGTCTAATTGCAGGACGATCGTGAGGGTGGGCGGCGCTCGAAATCAGACGCAGCTTCTTGGATGATTCGAAGCCAGGGCGAGGAGGCAGGAAGAACAAGTAGTCAGATGGTGCAGTGAGCGGAAACTACCGGCTCAAACTCTGGCCAGTGAGGGCGTCGATCCAGTGCAATTCGATCCCCGCAGAGCATCCAAATGCGACACACCGACGTTGTGGACAGATCGAAACACTGCGAGGAGGATCATCTTCGGAGCAGAGATGGCGATAGAAGGTGGAGGTTCCTGTCTCTATGGGAATGTTGCCAAGACAGTCTCCTGAAAGATCGTTCTGTCTCGCCGAGTCGGACGCCGCGGGAGATCCTCGTATATTGAAATTCCACTCATGATTGATCCAGTTTCGGTTGTGTGTACGATGGTCGTCTGTATCATGGAGGGTGACGGCGTCGTGATTTGCTTGCACGTTAACGGAGCTGAAGTTGGTCCAATTTCTTCGAGGACCCGAACGGTGTGTGGTTGATAAGACATGGTCTGGAACGTCAAGCCCATCCCCAAAATCGCTTGTGCGACTTGTGAGAATTGAAGCTCTTGTAGTTGTCCGATAGGCATGTGTGTTGGTCTCCACCTCCACTTCCACAGGGCTCTCAGAACCGCTGGCCTGCCCAAACCGAAGCTCGCACACTATGCCCATTCTACCCTCGAGAAGAGCAGCAACAGCATTTCTACCTGAGCTTATGTCCATGCTCATAGAAAGAACTCTGCGTGGACAAACAACACTGGTGACTGGCCGAAGAGTGGTCCCAGAAAGTTCATAGACGTAGACGAGTGTTTCCCTTGCGACTAGCAATAGCCGGCCACAGACGCTCGTGGTGAAGACAAGACCAGAGTTGTGCCGTTCGGGAGTATCAGAGTAGCCACTGGCTAGGTCTGCAAAATTGGTCTGTGACACGGCCGCAATGGCACGATATGGTGGGCACATATCCAACCCGTTCCCAGTCCAGCCAGAGCACAGTGAGCATTCTCGTGCGAGGAGACGACTAAGGAACCACTCCTCACCCAATTGGTCTAGTTCAGACACAACGTCAATTCTTTGCTCTCGTCTTTGAAAGGCGGAGTCTGCGCTGTTCCACCATCCTCCCCGCTTCAACATGGCCACCAATAAGTTCTTGTTCAAACTCGCCCGCATCCAGTCACGGCAAACACGTCGGCAGCAGTTGAAGTCAAGAGGACCCAAATAGCCGTAAACATGCTGCAGGATTTCGGTAGGCACATTGTACGAGGGAGGAAATTTTGGTGGGGCGGCAAGAGTGAATGCTGAGTGCCAGGATCGGCATGTAAGTCTGAGCGCTTTCCAAGACGCAAACTCCAGATAGGGCGTTACGAGTGAAGCTGAAGCGGCCATTGACCTTGTACAGTCAAAGTCATGGCGACCCACGGAGTCTTCCACCCCATGATGTTCATATCCGTTCGGACGCTCTAGGAGGGGTCGTTCAATCTCGTCAAATGGCGTACTCAGACCACGCAGAACGTCAGACATGCTGCGAGTGATATGACACTCTATATAAGGCTCCAAGATGTCGTCTTCCACAAGGCTAACGTTATCAAGGGACAACGACCCTGTTCCAGTGCGATGAAACGAAAAACATTCACTGCCGTTCCCAGTCAGACTGGGCAACCGTGAAGTGGAGCTAGTGAGCGAACCCGAGAAAGCCGATCTCAGACTTGGGCCGCTGAAGAGAAAGGTACCTGGAGACACTATCTCTAGGCTGGGCGCAGAGTTGGAAGCAGAGCCGGCCTTCGAACGGTTACTCGTGCTTGAAGCACTTGAGTCTAACGGAGACTTGTTGTGTTCCTCGGCACTGCCAGCGGGATGGCTAAAGAATGAAGTGATGACTTTGTGGAATGCAACCCGGGGTCTGGACTGCCTTGGTAGGGAGCTTAGCACCTTGCGCCGCTTCGATTCCATGATTGAACCATCTGGACCTTTGTTCAAGGAAGTGTTACGGGAAGATGGCCTTGGGAAGACGTGGCGTAAAATGTCCGAATGTCTCGCCGAAAAGGTGGTCTTCTCATCTGTATCAATCGCTTTGTCCTTGGTATCTTCACCTGTCCTCTCATGCATCGTCTGGTGTCGTTTGCCGTGGGAATCTGTGGTAGCAAGCGCTGCAGGTTCGGAAGCGGATGACATCCTTTCGACGATAGTCCGTGTGGGTGAGCTGAAGGATAGAGTATGTTCGTTCCGCGATTCGAAGTAGGAGGCGACTGGTGGAAGTGTAACGTCTAGGAGAGGAAGTGCTGGCGCTGATTTCGTCCCGGCTACTCCCCGAGAGAGATAGATCTGGGAAGACGTCGTCGAGGCACCCCCGATTGGAGGTGGAGAAGACCCAAGAGTGGGTGTTGGAGGGGTCGAAGGTAAGACTAGGTGAGCGACGGATCGTAAACGATGGGTACGTGGCTGGAAAGAGCCTGAGAGGATGCAGATAGAAATGAAGAATTATGCGATTCGGGTATCTATGACTGGCAGAGCCGCGTTATGGGATCGAGGGAAAAATGAAAAGCTAATTGGGGTATAGAACAGACTAAGCACAGACTCGGAAGGAACAACTTAGTTGGTTAGGAAAGTGGTGTAGAGATCAAATTGGAGAAGGAGCTACACTTCTCATTCGCCATTAATACTGTGGACAGTCGAACCATTCTCTGACCTTGCGCCTTTGTCAATGATCCAGACATCATCTAACCTGGTTGCAAAGTGTTAGCTGTTATACTTATTGGTCTTCGTTGAATACTTACGGCATGATAAGGCTAGGGCTCTCGAATCGCGCACCACTTTCTCGAGCTTCGTCCAATGTCTGTCGCATGTGGGGTTGTTGCTGTCCTCCCGGCCCAACTGCGTCTTCTTGTACATCCCGCCCAAGGTCGGAGTGTTCGGCTTTTCGAAGGCTCCGCAGAGCGATGAACTTCATGAGAGGCCTGTACGTGCGACTATAGACATAGCCAAACCAGATCGTTCCAATCACCAGGGGAGCAATGAAAGATGCCCGTGCAAACTTTTGTTTTAGTGCAAGCTGGCCGGCCATGGTGACCTGGAAAAGCACGACTCCTACAATCACCCGATCGCACATCATTAACCATCCTTTGCCTGTGGAGTGCTGTCGATGCTCCATGGCGTACAACAATTGATACTTGTGAACGAAGTGGCCGATCATGAAGTAAGCAAGTCCTGTAAGTAACACTTTCCAGGACTCTCTGAGCACACTGTAGACGATGCAGATGATGAAGATCAAGAGGGTTTGCGGCAGGTATAAACCGTAGCTAAAAACAGGCGGCTGCACCAGTTCTGCATAGTCTAGCGATTGGTTAGCAACGTGCTAAGACATGCACGAGGGTGCTCCTACCTCGAGGCGTCTTGGCTCCAATAAGATTGATTGGATATAGAGTGAGAGCTCCAAACTCCATGAGGCGTAACGGAAACAGGCCAAACCCCTGTAGAATGAGAAAATTTGTGTAGAAGTTGAGAAGGTTACCCAAAGACTCGGCTAGGGCATGCGCAATAGTGGAAGCATTCGAGAGTTGTTGGCCAAAGCGTTCAAGCATGTCCACTAACCCGGAAGCTGTCCCCAACACTGTAAATACGATGAAGAAGTTGAAGAATGTGAAAAAGAAATTCTTCGAAATCACAGAGAGCTCGACATCGCCCTGCGAAATCATTCCTTGTTGGTTCGCCAGCCCTGTTGGCCCATTAGTGTTAGGCTCTATGTCTACCTTTCAGAAGACTTACAGTCATAGATATAAGGGACGCCAACATTGAGCAGGGTGAGAGCAAGAGTCGGCAGTTGCGTATTCACAAGAGATGCCAGGAACGCATGTGATTCGAGAGTACGTGCCAAGCCAGGGAATACCTCATGGATAGAGCAGGTATTCAAAGCCCCTGCGACTGGTACCAGAAGAATTGTCCAGAAGACGCTCAAAACTCCAATGAAGATAGTGATAGACCAAGATTGAAACACTCGTCGCGTCCTTGACAGGTACGTGTTAGTCCAAACGACGTCAGAGGGAGCTGGGCTACTGTTCGCAAGCAGTTGAAGTGGAGACGGATCCAGAACGGCTTGTATGGCCATTTGCGCACTAGCAACACTATCCATGGTGACAAATGCGAGTGGAGTGGGTTTAAAGTCCTTTCGCCGCAACTTTTTGATCTCTTCATCGGTAGATCGTAGTTTCTCCTCGTAGTAATGGATAGCATCAACGTTCCTGTACTTGAGCTTGAAGCGACCGTACCAAACTTTGGTGACTGGCCGCTGGCGAGCATACGGCATGACATGATCCGGGCCCCTATCTGTATCGTTGAGCAAGTGACTTCCTTCATCACCATCCTCTTCGAGTCCAATGCCAGGCCCTGGTGGTGGGGGCTGGACCACGGGGAGCGTTTCAAGACTCCGCTCGACCGTGCGTCTACCCAAGTGCACAGTCCATGCCTCTTCGAGCTTTCTCAAAATATTGCTTCGTTGGGTAATGCGTTCGTCCAGCTCTTTCCAATTTCTGCAAAGTGTGACACTTTCGACTTTTCCAATCTCCAAACCCTCGATGAATTCCTTGATCTCTTCTTCGGACCTTAGCTCGGGCGGTATGCCGGAGAGTCTGATAGTACGATCTGTAATGGTCGTCTGGCTCCCGAGATATTCCTGGCGAACCTCGATGATACGGCGTGTCTCAGACACGATCAAATACAATATGATGCCAGTAAAGAAATACGCAAAAACAATGTACATCCACAGATAGTCTGTATAGTATTCGTAATCGGCGGCGATGCTTAGATCCTCGGACCAGGTCGAGCGGCTTTGTAGGGATTCATGGTGGGCTAGCTCCGGTGGCTTGCTGGGGAGTTTGGGATTCTTGTCTCCGGGATGGGTATCGTGTACGGGTTTGATGATGACCAGTGCGAAGAAGAGGGTCACAACGAGGAACTTTATCGCCATTTTGAAGAAAGCGAGATACTAAGGCGCAAGTCAGCAGGGTTCGCAACGACTGCGAAGAGGCCGTTACTCACCACATAGGCGTCCAAGCCAGCAGAGGCAAGCACTTGCTCCTCTGTTATTCTCCACAACGGCAGTATCCATCCAAAGAAGCCATCGGGGAGCTCAGGGAGTGCAGTCGCTTGCCCGGTCTGCTTCTTCCGGGCGGCGTAGAGGCCCTTCCACCTTGGGCGAAGAAACTTGGCGTCATGTTAGCTGTATGATAACAAATAGATGTTGGCAGACATACACAGAAAGTGAGAAAAGCTCCGAGCCCTAATGCAAAAGAGATGACAATCTGGATCCAGATGTCCCTCGGGCGCTCCTTGCCGAAGAGATCATCTTGTCCAGCTTTGCATCTGATGGGATCGGTCGCATTGATCATGTCCGGAAAGGCGACCTGGAGTCGTGCGAGGGGTAGAGTAAGTATATTGTACGACGCTCATGTGGAATGCATGAAGATGTCATACAAGGTTGAGTGGCGCGGGCGTGAATGCCAAGCTTGTACGACGCGTGCCGCGGCTTAGGCTTCCTGAGGTCTAAGCTTCAACACCACCTGCAGTCTCGCTGTCTCACCCACATGCAAGTCAGCAACACCATCATGCAATCGAGCCAAGCATCTCGGAAGCGGTCGCGTCTCTACGTCGAAGTCAAGCTCAACGATTGCGCGGTTGATGATCCTTTCATGCGGACAGACAAGATCAGACATGAGGTGCACAAATGGCTCAATGACAACTATAGACTAGTCAAGATCGGTCAAGTATTTCAGTCGAGTGGGTACTATCCTATTCTGGCATGAGCCGGCTACGACGAGACCTACTGTTGACATGTTGAGTACATACTCTGTGCCAAGGTCCCATCGTAGCTGGCAACGCAGTATTCATAAGAGTTTAACCGGGCCAATTTACTCACGCGTGTCTGCAGGATCTTTTCCCAGCGGAGATCTCATTCAGGACTTCAAAGTCACAGGTCATTCAAGGCTACGCACAGAGGAAGCTTTCCACGTGCTAGACGAACACGACTTGGATATTGCGGTCTACTCACTACAGAAACATGAAGAGGACGGGATTGGCACTACAACTGATGAGAACGCACCGCAATTCACTACTTTACAACTACCGCACAAGGTCTTAGATGGTTTGTAGGCCTCCAAGCCTCTGCCCAGAGGCTGTCTCGATCCCTCAGAACCCTCTAGGACCCCTCACTGACTTTTCGCCCTTCTCTCTAGGCATGTGGGAGTCTTTAGTCTACGCAGAGCCTGTTCCAGAATCTCTTCTTCGCGTCGTCACCCACATGATGCGGATTTCGAAACTGCCTGACCTGAACCCAGCTCTCATATGTCTGCACAATCTCGCGCTGCTCTGCGGTCCACCTGGCTCCGGAAAAACCACGCTGGCAAAAGCTCTGGCCCAAAAGCTAGCCATTCGCCTTGCCCATGTCTATTCAGCAGCCAAACTAGTCACAATCAACTCGCCTTCTCTCCTCAGCTCCTATTTCGGCGAGAGCAGTAAGCTCGTCGCAAAGCTGTTCGACACCATCTGGAATATGTCTTCAGACGATTCGCTCCTCACAGTCGTTGTGATTGACGAAGTCGAGAGCATAGCTAGTTCTCGAAGTCAGGCTTCGCAGTCGAATGAATGTGGGGATGCGATTCGAGTAAGTCGCTTGATGACACATGAATGCATCTATAGCATTCCTACATGCGGGACGACATACCAGTCGCCAAAAGACTTTTGTTGTGTTCGTGATGTACTAAATCGATGGTTAGAGCAAAATGGCCGCAAGCCTTTATCATACTTTTGACGATACATTCAGGAGCACACTAACACCATTCCCATTGTTATGATTACTGATACTGTCCCAGTCTACAAACGAAGTACTCCGCGGCATGGACAAGCTGCGTTCCCGTCCCAACGTCCTCTTCATCTGCACCAGCAATCTCAAATCTCGCCTCGACACCGCCTTCATCGACCGCTGCGGCATAAAGCAAGACATCGGCTCGCCATCCACCGCCTGCGCCTACGAGATCCTCCAAACCATGATCAATGAGCTCATCAGAAACGACCTCGTCCTCTACGACGGCGCGGATCAGCACACCAACAGCCCTGCATCGTCCTCCTCGTCATTCGTCGGCATCAGCGGCATCAGTGGCATTGACGTACCAATGTCAGAGACCGAGACGCACAGCTACATGCCCAGTCTATCGCACACTAACATCCATTTCTCAAACTCACCTGAATGCGCACCACGCCAACTCTACAAACTCGCGCGTCGAGCTGAAGGTCTTTCGGGCCGCACACTGCGCCGCCTGCCGATCCTGGCACTGACCAAGTACACCGATGACGAGCCTTGCGCTATGCAGGATCTGCTCGCTGCTCTCAAAAAAGTCATCGCCGAAGAGAAAGCGTCTCAGACCGAAGAGTATGACTCGAGTTCCGATCCTGCAAAGGTATCACGGGATCGGGACCGGGAGCGAGGAGCTGAAATCGAAATTGGAGACGCAGATGGAGGCGAAGACGGCATTTCGCATACCGGCTCTGTGTCTGGGTCGGAGAATTGGATGTTCTCGATGGATAGCGTGCGTGATGGGATTCGTGGTATGGGTATTGGTGTTGGGCAAGTCTAGGTGATTGAAGAAGAACTGGAGGTGGAGCAAGTTAGAAGAAATGATGGTATGCGGACAGTAGGTAATGGAGAAGAGGAGGATTAAACAAAGGACGGGTATTTCGAAAGGGATGTTGTGTGCAGCAAGGCTTTAGACGTCTGACGGCGGAGTCAGACACAACTGGGGCTAGCAGGACCGGGGGATTAGGTGCTAATAAGGGGACACGCATATGATACCACAACGTACTCAGCAGCGAAGAAGTTCAACTAGCACCTACTATACTCTAGAAGTTCTCTAAGCAGTATACCACCATTTCAGAGTAAGCTGCTTTCAGCGATTGCTTTCTCCAGAGAGCGCCCATCCTGATATCACCGCCATGCAACATGTTGTAGCGGCTCTCGTCCCAAACACTAAAACTTGGCCTTAATTCACAGAATGTTTCCACATTAGAAGTGTGCATATCGTTGTATACCTTTCAGATGGCTGTCCCGGAATTTACAACCGGGGGTCATTGGATAGGCCTACACTATCGACAACAAACAACGTCGAGCATGCAGCTCTCGGATGCCGGAGACAGAGCTAAACAGCCCTCCCACCACGCAGACCATCACACCATCCATGCAGCACACGACATGTAGCAGCAGCTTCCACAAGGCAGCCACCATTCGAAATGTTGATATTCAAAGCCTGCACTACACGCTCGAAATCTATCGTCCACCATACCATAGCCGTAGCCATAACCTAAGCCTAAGCCTAAGCCACCTGTCCAGGGGTCTATCGCCACGACAGGGTTTTTCCCCCTACGATCCCGTCCATTGCTCGACAGGACCCGAGCACCAGATAACGCCCACAGCGCCCAAAACACCAAAGCCGCGAAATGTGCATCCAAGTCAAGTCATACCCATCCGATCCGATCCGGACTCAAACGCTGATACATAAGCACAAAAGAAGCACGGTGGTGCTTCACATGAGAAAGACGCTGAAAGACATGAAAAGGGCATTAGAAATATATACAATGCATCGCACTATCGCAAGGCACGACTGTGGGGTACGGGGATAGGGTAGGGTAGGACCAAGCAGGCCTGCTACTGACGTGGCTGCTGAGAGCCTGGACTTTGCATTCCTAATTGCTGTGGATTCTGTGGTGTCGCACTCCGGCTGACTGGCCTAGCTCCGTTCATCCCAGGACTGCCCGCATTTTGTCTTTGCTGCATGATCATGCGCTGCTGCTGGGCCAAGAGTTGACTTTGGTAATTCTGGACCGCATTCGGCGACGGAGAATTTGGCATGTGACCGCCATTAGGGATGTAGTGATTGTTCCCGACCTGAGGAGATGCGTTCATGCCAGGCGACGTGCCTGTAGCTGCACTCATTGCCTGCTGACGTTGTTTAGTCATGTATCTCTGGAGTTGATCGGACGCCATCTTCTGAACTTGCTCAGAGGTCCACTCCGGATGCGCAGTTTTCAGACTGTTTTGGAATTGGAGGAGGGTGGGCATGTGACCACTAGATAAAGGACGGCTTTGCTGGTTGTGCATTTGGGGGGCTACCTGGTTCATCCGAGGAGATCCGGCATTATTGGACATACCATTCATGGACCCATTCATGTTGCCATTCATGCCACCGTTCATGGTAGCAGTCATGTTTCCATTGGTGTTCTGGCCAGCCATGGATCCCATCATGTTCGCATTGGGCATGCCATTCGTCATGTTCATGTTCGCCGTAAGATTGCTAGCCATGTTGATCTGTTGCTGTTGAAGTTGGAATTGGTGTTGCTGGTTGTTTGGAAATTGGCCTCTCTGCATCGCCATTGGTGGGCCCATTCTCTGGGTATTTTGCATGGTAGCCTGCATCTGCGCCTGAGGGATACCGGTGTTGTTCAGTGGCATGCCGGACATGGTTCCGTTCGGGTAATTTGTCTGAACTGTTTGCTGCTGCTGCTGCTGTTGACCAGGATGCTGTCGGGCGACCATACCAGGATTAGGCGCTGGATGTCCACCCTGCGAAGAGGAATTAGCCATCGCAGGAGCAACATTGGAATTGTTACTAGGAGTTCCAGTGCGCTGTTGCGGGTTGACGCCATTGGCCATACCAGGTTGGCCTTGCATGCTAGCCTGCCGTTGCGCTGCTGCTGCCATGGCCTGCTTTTGAGATGTCAGTCTCGTAGTAGCAAGTTCTGCTCTGATACGTACTCGCATATTGATCTCCTGCTGCATTTGCATTTTTTGCTTCATCTTCTCTTCACGCTCCCACTTGAGACGACTGAACTCTTGTGGGGTATGAACCGTACTCTTCGGGGCTACTGGTTCATGCGCTTTGCGAAGTTGAGCAGCTTTTTGAGCTAGTCGGGTGTTAGAACTGCAACGGATGTATAATTGAACCACGGTTGACTTACATTCCGCCTGCTTATGGGCGATGGATTCCCTCTTACGAGCCAGTTTGCGCATTCCATCGATCATAGCCAAGTGGCGGTTCTCTCTTCTCCTCTCCACACGTATGGGCTGGGTAGTACGTCTCCGTGGCTGCCCAGATATTGCTTGGCCTTGTTGAGCCTGCTGCTGCAGGAGTTGTTGTTGTGCTTGGTGTTGTGCGGTGACCGTCCTTTGCGCTTGTTCTAAACGAGTCTGGTAAGTACGGAAATACTGCGTCTTTGACATTTCAGCAGGTAAACCTTCTAGCTGAACCCAACGTTCGAAGCATTCCCAAGGGGTGCGTCGGCCCGATCCGGAAACATATATGGAGGGCAAGCCGAGTTGCTGCGCTACCAGAGACCAATTGAAAGTGTACTCCTTCACCAGACCTCGCAACTTCTGGTCTTCCTCCCATGTCCATTGTGACGACTGCCGATTTTCAAAGAAGCTGACGGACGGCATTGGAAACTCCGTGGGTGGCCTGAACTGGTGCGCAGCCTGAAGTCGATCCCGAACGTGCTTGTTCTCCGGGTTGAACAGTGCGACATCTGTCATTTCTGCGGGTAGGTCGTTGCGATGATAGAGACGCCTTCCAGGAGTGGAGGGCATGGAATGCTCCGCTGATGTACCTGAACGACTCGGTGGACTTGAGGGCTCACTCTCCGAATCGTATTCGTACCGACTACGCTTCCTTGGAGGGCCCCTGACCTTGGAGACAAGTTTTCCAGTGATGAACTTGGAGACCGGGAGAATCGGCGGCTCACAGAACGAAACAGGTGTTACGTCGGGTGCTCCTTCAAGGAGGGGTTCGTAGGCAGGTAACTCTTGCAGCATCGCCTCGCTCGCTGGTGTCGGATCGATTTTCATGACGACATCGTTGAAACCTAAGGAGAAGAGACCAGCAGGGGGGTTGGTGACAAACGAAGACAGAAGATCGTCGTCATCGACGGACTCACTTTCTGTTTCATTGGGCCCTGAAGGAATCAACTCTGGGGTGGGAGCATCGTTCATATCTTCATCCGCGCCAGATAAACGAAGCGCGGTTTTCGGAATGCACGATCGGACACGGAGAGTTGCTTGTACTTCGGGGCTGCTGTTGACGTATTCTGCACACCACTCAGCAAATGAAGCAGCTAATGCTTTTTTCCATTTCCTCTCCTCCCTGAAGTCGGTCCGCATCCATTTCATCTCTTTGAGGAGATGATCTTGGTGACACACAGGCCGAGGCGGTTCTGCTGATTTCTGCAACTGGCGCAGCGACCATCTGTTCGCGTTCTGCAACTGATATACCCGCTTAAGGATCTTATAGTCTTGCGCCTCGCGAATCATGGCCAACGTGCCGGCAGTCGAAACGGTTTTCCGTGCCTGAGCAACGAGATCAGCAAGTGGAAATGATCGTGGTGGATGGTGCGCCTGGTATTGGAAAAGACCCTCCAGGTAATCGCGGCCCGAGTCTTGCGATGCACCTTGCAGCGCTGCATATTCTTCGCTGAACAGCTGCAGAGCTTTGGCTGAACGGTTGGCGTGCTGCTTTGCAAATACCACAGTGGATGCAGGCTTTTCCGGACGGTCGGTAGTTCTAGGTCGCGCGGGACTGGGGAACGTTTCCGAAGGATTACTTGAGCGTGGCGTGAGTACTGCTTTGGCGTCTACTTGCTCCTTGATGCTTTCCGACACAGACTTTTGCCGACTCGTTCCTGA
The DNA here is from genome assembly GCA_010405375.1 of Lophiostoma macrostomum CBS 122681. Lineage (NCBI taxonomy): Eukaryota > Fungi > Ascomycota > Dothideomycetes > Pleosporales > Lophiostomataceae > Lophiostoma > Lophiostoma macrostomum. The sequence continues at coordinate 48,277 of MU004350.1, read as the reverse complement.
CGACATGCTTGTTGTCATACGATCGGGTTGCGCTGACTCGGTCTGTGCAACCTCCTCTTCTTGTTCCTTGGCCATAAGGGGGGAGTCATCCATTTCGACATCGTCGTCTGCAGGTGGAGTAGGGTGATCCGCAACTGTAGGGGGTGCGACATGCGCTTTAGGGGAGGCATCATCTGTGTGTTCGGGATCTATCGGTGCTGGTTCAGGAGCTGTCGTCGTCGTCGGGGTCGGCAAAGAATCCGCAGCGGGTTCTGTCACGGATTTCTCTTCGATAACAGGTGCGTTTTGTTGTAGGACCGCTTCAGTTACATCTTCAGCCTGCGCTGTCAAGCCATGAGACTCCGTGCCGGCTTGCACTTCGCTCAAATGGGATTTTCCATCCCTAGCGAGGCGGATGGCCTGCTCGTCCTCCAGCTGCCTCTCGACTTCTGGAGTATCAGAGCTCTCTGTTCGAGCGCGTTCCCTGGCCTCCTGCATTTGTCGCTGCAAAGCACGTTCGTGTTCTTCTTTTGCTTGTTGGGCAGCCGGATCCGGTTCGAGGTCTTCCTGGATTGACTGGGGAACGTTATCCTGAAAGGTTTCTGTATCCGGGCTGGTCACAGGAGAATGGTTGGGCGCCCGTGGCGTGGCTTGGGAATACGGGCCAACCGTGGATGAGGGCGACGAAGCAGCGTCCGGCGCCGAGGTCGAGTTTGGAAGAGTCAGACGTTCATCTTCTTTTCTCTCCCTCTCCCTTGCCTTTTCCAGTTTGCGCTCAGTTTCCTCCAACCTCGCTTCCTGCACGTCTTGTGGCGGTAAATGAACGACCTGAGGCGCCCTTTGTTCTCTTCTTCCGTTCGCCGTAGGTGTGGATGGATCGTTTGACGCCTCGACATCTTCCGTGGTTGGTGGTATCACTTCCCGTGGGTCAACCGAGGGACCATCCGGCGACACAGCTCTTTCTAACACCTCCTCTTGCGCCCTGATTGTTTCCGCAGATGGCGCATCCACCGGCTGTTGGGGCTCAGCAGGGATCTCCTCTTTCACCTCCTCTTCAACGGGTGGCGTCTGGACTTCAAGCTCGGTTGGCGGCGTCGACTCTACATGCGAAGGCTTCGGCGGGGACTCGACGGGAAGTTCTGCGCTCGCTTGCACGGACTGAAGAGGTTGGGGGTGAGCTTCGACGGATGGTATGGACTGGGTTGCGACAGATGGGGAGGCAGAGGCGGCGCGGAGCTGATCCTCGAGGCTGGGTGGCGCGACGAAAGCAGCAGGCGACGGTTTCGTGAATGTCGGTTTCGCAGGGACTTGGAATGGTAGGGTAGGTGGAAGCGATGCATGTTGGTTGGGAAAGTCAAGAGTCGCATCGTCGAAGCGTCGGCCTCTGCAGAAACGGTAACGGTAAGTAGGACTCAAGGAAGACGCGCGAGGACAGGAAGAGAGTGATGAGCATGTGAATGTGAGGATAAAATATAAATCGAAAGGTAAAAACGCGCTTACTTGGTGATATCGTTCTGGTCGAGAAAGCGACGCTCATCTTCGCCATTGATGTCGTCGCTGGTGGCCCAACTCCAGTCCTGCAGCTGGGGCGGGTGGCCCGCGTTTAGTAGGGCCGTATAGTGGTAAAGCTCGCGCAGCTTGCGCTTGCGGGAGAGCTCGCAGGTCCTATACACGGCGACATCAGCACCACCATACCGAAATAATCGAATCGGAGCGATTTTTCCGTGTCGCATCGACGCCTAGAAGCGAATGGATCGCGATGCGACAAAATACAGACAGGTCACTTACGCGATCTCATTCCTTTTCTCCCGGGAATAGGCATCACGGAGACCGTCGAGGGACATATGAGAGCCGACAAACGGTGGCCGACATCCGTTATTCACGAGTGCCGCCAACGTGATGAATTTGGGCGATTGTTGTGTTGTGTTGATGGGGGCTCTTTGGATGTAGCGATACCGATGGAACTTGACTTGGGAGCGACGAAGTTGGGGGAGGAGCAGAGGAGCCCGCTTGCCCTTACCGCCTGCGGTGTGGCCGAAAGCGGCTAGCGCCGAGCTTATCAAATTTCGATTTTCGAGCTTTTCTGCCGCAACCTTCACTGCTCGCGGACAACCACCAGGAATTCGACTGAAACTTGACGGGAGAGCTGGTACTTATTGAGCAATACTTTGCTCTGAACATCTGCACGGCAGTCGACGGGCTTCGCTAGCCTTTATAGCCGCTTATATACAGCCTTCAACGACGTTGAAGTCAGGTGCTTGGATAGCCCTCAATAAATTCTAACTCCTCATACTGCAGAGAGATGGGGAAGCGGAAGCGAGGACATCAGGAGCTGGCGGGTACTGGGCGCGTGACGAAGACTCGTAAGGAACAGAATGTCGTTCCGCAGCCGAAGCAGCAAAAACAGCACGCTAAGGAGCCCAATACGACAACGGAAAATGAGGATGATCAGGGTGCCGCAAATGTAGAAAGAGCGTGGAACGAGAACGCAGTCACCATCCAAATCATCACCGGTTCATATGAGCGCGTCCTCCACGGTTTCACAGCGTCCATACCCCAGGACCTCCTCATCACGGGACCAGACAGGCAAGCGGAGCATGCCCCAGCCGAATCAAATAGCAAGATCAACTTCTCCGACACCTTCCTCTTCAATGCACATGGTTCTGCAATCCGATGTTTGGCGCTCTCACCACACGCGTCAAACCGCAATGGTCACATCATGCTCGCAACAGGCAGCACCGACGAGCGTATCAACATACACGCCATCTCCTTACGTCCCGTCACCCTCTCTGCCAAAGCTCAGCTCCCTACGCTTCACAACAACACCATCACGGAGAACCGACACAACAAACTCATAGGCACCCTCCTCCAGCACTCTTCCAGCATCTCGTCACTCTACTTCCCAACGCGGGCCAAACTCATCACCGCAGCGGAGGACAGCACAATCTCAATCGTACGCGGCCGCGACTGGGTCCCTCTCGAAACCATCAAAGTGCCTATCCCCACGCCCCAGGGCCGTCCGAGCGGCGATACAGCCGGACCTGGCGAAGTCCCCTCTGGGATCAACGATTTCGCGGTGCACCCCAGCATGAAGCTCATGCTCAGTGTCGGCAAGGGCGAGAAGTGCATGCGGCTCTGGAACCTCGTCACGGGGAAGAAAGCTGGCGTATTGACCTTCAGCCGCGAAGTCCTGACCAGTGTAGGCGAAGGTCGATTCGGAACAGGCGAGGGCAGGAAAGTGATATGGGATGCCGAGGGCGATGAGTTCGTCGTCGCGTTCGAGCGCGGCGCGATCGTCTATGGTATCGACTGCAAACCTAAATACTCCATCCTACCAACTCCCAGAACGAAAGTCCACCAGATACAATATCTGCGCATTCCCCCGTCCAAATCCTTAGATCTCGAAGATCTCGAAGAGCGCGAAAAGAACGCAAAAGACTTGAATGAAAGGACGAAGAAGAACCTCTCGCGCAAGGTACAGAAGCGCGCACTCAAAGAACAACAGAACAGAGATTCAAACATCCTAGCAGTCTCTACAGAAGACGGCCGCATCATGTTCTACAACACTTCAACCCCATCTCCCAAACTCAACACCTCGCAGTTCACAATCGCCAGGGAAGAAGAGAACCCGATACCCTGCGCTCTCATTGCGCAGCTGGGCGGCCCGGCAGCAGGTATCACGGGACGTGTCAAGGATTTCGAAATTCTGCCTATACCCCGGAAGTCTGTCCCGGCCCCTACAGAGAACGGCACACGAAGCGATAAAAGCCCACGCGCATATCTCATCACGGCCGGGAGCAGCGACGGCTCGGTGCGGCTATGGCTCGTCTCGACCGCGGAGTTGCAGGCCGCTGCCCGGAAGGCGCTGGTGCAGGGGGGCGGCGCAGTCGCAGACGGCGAGAAGATCTCAGGGACCAACACTCACACTCATACTGATACTCAGGCTGGTAGTGATGGAGCAGCGAACGACTACGCCATCGCACAAGTCGGCCAGCTGCTAGCTACGCACGCGACCAATTCCCGGATTACGTGTCTGAAAGCGCTGGTCATGACGGGCGAGCCTGAGGATGCTGATAGTGTGCCTCAGGCATCGGTTCAGGCACCTAGGAACGGAGACAAGCAGCCTGAGGACTCGAGCGCGGAGGATGGAGAGGGGGAGGAGGAGTGGTCTGGGTTTGATTAGGATATCTGATTGATTGTACGGGGAACTTGTGCGAGCTCAGTTATACCAGCTACAAACGGGCTTGCGCTGACATTGGGGATTGTCCATGTCCGCGTCCACGTTCACGTTCGTGCGGGACACTGTAGAGCCTCCAGCATCTGACATGTAGCTGGGTTTCGGTGCGCAAGAAGTATTCTGTGTCGAGGGTATATCGGCGCCCGGATTAGGCATTGCGGAAGCTGGAAGTTTGCGCGATTCGAGTTGTGGGAGATTTACAAGGATATGACCAGTATCTATTATCATTGCATGCGACTTCGGATCGGAAAAGTATGTAGATACCACAGGACTCCCAGGGGGGGAAGCTAGGAGTTGCGAGTTGCCAGTATTGTCGTCCTTGTCTTGTTTCGTAGCAAGCATGCACAAAAGGCGTTACGGTCGTGGCGTAGCAGATCGTATCATAGTCTCAGAATCAGAATCTACAGATGGCATGTTGTAGCTGGAGGGATCTCACGGCATACATATAAACTTCTGCATCCTGTGTCCTGTTGTTTCTTTCCATGGCATATACTAATTCCAATTTCACCTATTCTATATAAAAACGTAGAGCTTTTACCACATATCCCATCCTCCCCCTCTCCCTTCCCCTTCTCACAAATTCATAGTAACCGTCATACTATTACTATGCACCAGCAGCGTCGGCGGCAACTCTAAACACAGCACCTCCAAGTCGCTAATAAACTTAACGCTCTCCTCCTCGCTCTGGCTCGTGCCCTCGACAGGACTCGGCAGCGTCGTGAACACGACCGCCGTGTCGTCCGAGTTCTGCCGTATGAGCTCGTTGAGTATGAGGTGCTGTGCGCGGCACGGCAGGTCGTTGAAGGAGAGCGGGATTGAGGATGTTAGGGGGTAGCCTAGGGCTGGGAAGGGGGTGGGCGCGCTCGTGGAGGGCGATGCGGAAGGCGGGTCAGAGGATAGGGCGATGGGGTCGGGTTTGCGTGTTGCGGAAGGCGAGGGGGTGTCGACGAACATGATAGAGGGGCCGGGGTCGTCGGGAGATGCGACGGCTGCCCGCGGCGTGGGCTTTGATGTGAATTTTGGGAGGGATTGATGACGTATCGTCGGGGGTCTTGCTGTTAGTGGTCTCGATTGTGGCGATGACGACAGGCTACCTTTGCTCGCAGAGGCATCCCGGTGTATGGTTGCTAGGAGTGCTGTGTCTGAGGCGGCCGCGTCGGGATGTGGTTTCAGTGGCGTGACTGTGTCTGTAGTAGGTCGAATTTCCTGCCGATTATCCTTCCATAAGGATTTGGAGAGATTCAGTTTGCGGCCGATGAAGGGGATGCCCATACTAGCACTCATGCTCTTCGCTCGCCGTCGCAGGCTTGGTTGTTCGTCTGATGATTCGTCCTCCGAAGCGTCCAGGTCGTATTCTGCGAGGTCATTCGTGGTCGCTGCGTCACTCTCGCTTGTGATGGCTTCATCATCACTGTCCTCGTTTGATGAGGACTCGCTCGCGGACAGAAGGTCTGGGTTCAATCGCTGGGTTCGCATGCCGATGGGAAGACTGGCTTCAGTAATTTTGCTCATGGATGCTTTATGTTTAGTCTTTTTCAGAAACTTGCGCAGCTCTGCGAATCGTTTGGGTCGGGATTCTCTTCGGCCGTGCTGGAACGACGATGTAGGCCAGTTAGTGACAGCAGTGAGGAGATGCTCGGCTTGAACGAGCTCTTGGCTAGAGCTTAGGTCTGCTGGGTTCCGCAGTTTCTGCATGTCTTCCCACCATTCCTCATCTTCCAAGCAATCATCGACGTCCTTTCGCGCTTGCGCACAGTCGTCGGCCTCGCTTGCATTTATGATGACTTCGTACATTTTGAGACCGCCGTTAGCTAGCCAAAAGACTACTACATCTGCCTCGATTCTCAGATTCTTGAGTAGCGTTGTAACGCGCGCACGCTCTTCTTCTACGTCAGATTCATATTCAACAAAAACACACACTCGTAGGCTATACGTGCGCTTCCACGAAGGTACGGTATGAAGAATGCATCCAAGCTGGAGGATAAGCGTGTACGTATCAAAATTCGTCGTCAATACGTTCTTCCGCGATAGGTCGTCCCCAGCTGTAGCGATTTCAGCCGACATCTGGATCGGCCAAAGATCGATGTACTTTTTGGTCGTTTCATCTTCTTCATCCACGGCCAGTCCCAGCATGCCTAGAGCTCGTCGGCGTTTGGTGGGCTTCGGGCTTGGCGTCTCGAGCTCCTGGAAGCCTTTCGCTAAAGCAACGTTGATCTGCAGTCGCAAGATGAGGTCTTCGAGTATGGTCACATAGCTTTGAATGCCGATGGCTCCTTCAGGTCTCATGGCGTCCGTAGGCAGAGTTCCCGACAGTGTGTCTGCCACCTTCCGTTTAGCTGCTGCATGTACTGCCTTGGTTGTGATCGGACGATTCGCCATTCTGCTTGAAGGTCGAGAGGGCTGCGGCGAGGGGATTTCAATCGGGGGTTTCGAGAGTCTCAGTTCTCCCAAGTTATAAAAGCCCATGACGACAATATTCGGCCGCATGCCGCCTAGGCCTGCGCCTAGTACTATATTCCTCGAGCCCCATTCTACCGCGGGGGATATTGCGATATTGACGAAAGCCTTGATTTTACTGAAATCGATGTACTTAGTCCACGACTGTTGCTGGCGTCGGGCTTCAGGTACTGCAGAGCCAAAGTCTTCAGAGACAATGACGTGCCCCAAGACGAACAAGGCACCTTTCTTTAGAGAGTTGCAGAACTGGATGAGCTTGTACTGACGTCGAGGATCATTCACAAGAAGAAGGATCTGTGGTCGCCAGAACTTGACGTGCTCCTGGCGAAGTCGGAGCAAATATTTTCGCACCTGGTGGTAGATTAGACTCTGACTGACGTCGCCCCATGGCTTGGGAGGTGTCGTATAATGAATGAGGAGGAATATGATGATAAGAAGAGCGACGCATCCAGATGCATACACGCCGTCTACAAAGAACATGGTGGCACCGGAAACAACGGCGCCTACGGCTGCTGTTTGCCAGTTGAAGAAGTGAAACGAAGGTCTGAAGTTCGGAGCGGAACCAATCTTGAGTAAGAAGCAAGCAAGATTGGTGACAAGGAACGTCATCAGGTAGGTCATCGTAATGAACGAAGCTATCTGATTAATGTCAGATAGCATAGTCAGCTGAGCCAGGATGTAGGTAATAATGATCGCGTAGGTGGGATCGTCCGATTTCTTGGTTCCTTGACCGAAGATGGAGAGACCTGGGAGTAAGTGATCCCGAGCGAGAGCCTGGAGAAGTTTGGCAGAGCCAATGACGCCCATCAGCACGGAGAATGCGGAGGTAGCAAATTCTCCAAGCAATATAACCACACCAGAAACGTTTGTCTATACACCTGCATAAGCAAAGTCCGTCTAGAGGGTAAGCAGAGACGGCATACCAGTTGAATGACATTGGTGTTCGCGTACAAGGACTCCCGCGCGATAGACGCCGCCATGGCTAAGATCACGATGGTGTACGAGAAGAACGTCAGAGCCAATCCGTAGAGTGTTCCTTTTGGTATCGCTTTGCTTGGATGCTTCAAGTCGCCTGACATACTGGCGCCGCTAGAAAGAGTAAGTGCAGGTCCAAAAGAGTTGATGAACGATACTCACGCAAATATGCCCCCAGTAGCAGGGAACAGAATACCGAACATATCCTGGAAGTTTTCACGATGGCTGTGTAGGCTACCAGCAGCGCCTCTTGTAAAGTGCGGCATCAGATTTTGTCGCAAAGTGGCCAGGCTCAATCCGGTAAACTCGATGTGGTCCTTCTGATCCTCAAACGGCCTGAGGACCAGTGCTGAAAACGGGATGCTGAACGTAGCAACCAGGAGAATGACAAGAAGGCCATTGCTACATCGCGCAAACAAGCCACTTCCAGCTAAGCAGATGGCTGTGCATAACACTAGTACGATGGTAGCCCAAAGATACTGCCACCAGAAACCTTCAAGCATCCACTGAGACCAACTTCCGTCGCGGGAGCCGAAATTTTCTATGAAGCAGTCGATGAGGCCGACCGAGTTCATACTGGTATTGAATACCATGCCGAGATAGAATACGATACCAATGGAGCCGCCGAATTCGGGTCCTAGACTCCGAGAGATCAGATAGTAGGCGCCTCCGCCCCTGACTGTACCATTGGTAGCAATAGCAGAGATGGACATTGTCGTCAGAAGATTGATAGCGTAGCAAGCCACGAGCATTCCTACCTTGATTTAGCTCGAGTATCGTCCATCAAGAGTAGAGACTTACCCATCATGCCTACGACACCAGTTTGACCTAAGATAAATCCAAAACGTAGGAACATAAGAATGCTCAGCACATTCAGCGTAGTAGGCACAAACACGCCGGCAAATGTCCCCAGCTTAGAAGTGCCTCCAATTGGTCTGGGCATAGCTCCGGGCCTGGGCTTCACCACATCGGGGGCTCCTTTATCCTCTTGCTGTCCGTCTCCGCCTGGCTTGAAGCGTGATGTGTGAAAAGTCCTCGAAAACCAGTCCCGCATAGAATCCATGCCATGATCTCTTTCTTCACCGTTGCCATCGTGTTCTTGGCCGCTGTGATGAATCCGAGCACTGTCTGATGGCAGCAGGGGCGTTTCCTCGTTGGGCGATGGATTTGGGAACACTGAAGAGCGTCGGTCCAATTGCTCGGCATCGTCCCTCGCCGTGAAAGTAGCAAAATTGGAATGGCTCCTCAGCGGCATCCGCCGACGAGTGCCTGGGGCATCTGCTGCGTCGGTCATGGTCCCTGGTCAAACGCCACTTTTCGTGTCACGAGGGAGGTGCGTCTATCCGAGCGGTGGCTGTCTCGTCACCAGGACAAGCACGCAGGTCCTCAATGGTCTCTCAGCTACCAGATTTAACGGTGAAGACATGGACGATGACAGCAGAGAGGCCACTTTGGTAGTGATGGGAGGATGAGGCGTGAACCACGGACAGGAATGCCGCATGTCGAAATGGTTGCTGGCGGCTTGGCAATGCCGTTTCATCGCCAGGTGCAACCCCACGCGTGACGCCCCACGCATTGAACCGAGGGCGATCCTATCGTCGGTGCAGCGAATGACCTCAGCCGCTGCTCCAGTCCTCTCGATGCCGGGTCCGCTGCTCTCGCAAGCCTCCACTACTCCTTCGCTCGTTGATAGCCTCCAGCCTTGTGTTCGTCCTGCATACCAGCAAGGCTCCTGTAACTGGTCTGCAAACCTCGTAGTTTGCATGTACACCTCAATCAAATATTCGTTGTTACACGAAGATAGCGGAAGCATCCTTTCGCTCCTCCAGGGTTGATTCAAGCAGAGCAGCATGGCGGAAGACGGTTCGGAGGCGTCGCGACCTAGGGCGGTGCCTTCCTCGTCGAGGGATGCCGTGGGCTCGCCAGTGCCCTCTTCACACCCAGGAGGATCTCCATCGGTGCGCCAGATTCCTACACCTGGCCAGCTGGCCTCAGAGGATCCGTCCGTGTCGCAGACACCACTACCAGGACGCGAAGACCCGCAGTCATCGCTGCCCGGCCCCGGAGAATCTGCTCTCTCCTCCGCCTTGCGAAGCTCATTCGGAAGGGACAGTCCTCCGCGATTTGGGACGCCGCCGATACGCGCACTCTCTCCCGACAACTCACCTGCACCGATACGGGCGCCCCCGAGCAACTACGGTTCCTTCGACGGCCGCGGCCGCTCTCCCGTGCCCTACGAAGACCCTGAAATCGTCCGCCGCCATCTTGCAGGCCCGCAGAAACCGTCGCTCTCAAACCTGTCGGCGCAGTATGGCTCGCCGAGTCGGTCATTCCGCGCTCACGGGGGAGAAGACATAGGGTCGAGGGACAGGCGTGACTCTACCGGTTCGGAAGAGGACTTCTCAAGCTTGCAGCTGCAAGGCGGGGACATCACGAGGCAGATATATAGGTGGACGGAACAACAGGAGGCAGAGGAGCGGCAAAAGATGACACGCAGCAAGAGCTTCCACGAGTCTCGCCCCAAGCCCGACGACCATGTGCTGGACATCGACTCGATTAAGCAGCCTGGTGGGTTCCGCCGAAACTACCTACGCCGCTCTGCCGCCAGCCCTTCTCCTGCCCCAGGGCCCTCGAACTATGGCACAGTTGGGCAAACGCGTCGGCAGTCACGTCAGCAACCCCCTGTCTTCACCAGCAACTTCCTAGAGTTCTTGACTCTGTACGGCCACTTTGCTGGTGAATCTCTGGAAGAGGACGACGAGGTCCTGGGTCCTGACGAGTACTTTTCGTCCGATGCTCTCGACTCCGGGGAGCATACTGACGAAGAGGGACAAGAGTATGGGGAATCCAGCGCTCTGCTGACTCCCGGGAAGAGGCGCAGAAAGAGGAAAGGAGCACAGGCAGGCAAGGGCACGCCCACTGGTGCAAGCCTTCTCCTGCTCAAGTCATTTGTGGGCACCGGCGTTCTATTCTTACCTCGCGCTTTCTTGAATGGTGGCATGCTGTTCTCAAATCTCGTGCTACTCGGTGTGGCAGGGCTGTCGTACTACTGCTTCGTGCTCCTTGTGTCGACGCGCCTCGTCGTCGAGCATTCCTTTGGTGACATGGGCTATCATCTCTACGGCAATTGGATGCGCAATATGATCAACTTCTCGCTCGTCATCTCGCAGATCGGCTTCTCGTCGGCCTATATTGTGTTTGTATCTGAGAACCTGCAAGCTTTTGTCCTTGCTGTGTCCAACTGCAAAACCTACATCGACATCAAATGGATGATCCTTATGCAGATGGTCATCTTTCTTCCCCTCTCACTCTACCGAAACATCAACAACATCCAGAAGCTTGCGCTCGTAGCGGACGTCTTCATTCTTCTTGGTCTGGTCTATTTGTATTATTACGACATTCTCACCATCGTTGGACAGCATGGCGTCTCCGACATTGTCAACTTCAACCCAAATAACTGGACGCTATTCATTGGCACCGCAATCTTCACCTTCGAGGGTATCGGCCTGATCATACCCATCCAGACCGGCATGAAGAACCCGAAGAAGTTCCCCGCCGTGCTCGGCGGCGTCATGATCATCATCACCGTCATCTTCCTCAGCATGGGCGCGCTCTCGTACGCAGCCTTCGGTTCGAAAACGAAGACAGTCGTCATCTTGAACATGCCGCAAGACAACAAGTTCGTCAACGGGGTCCAATTTATCTACTCTCTCGCCATCCTCCTATCGACGCCGCTGCAGATCTATCCGGCCATTGAGATCACGAGCCAGCAGCTGTTCAGTCGAACGGGCAAATACAACCCCTACATCAAATGGAAGAAGAACTTCTTCCGCTTCTTCATGGTCATGGTTTGCGCGATGCTGGGCTGGGTCGGCGCGAATGACTTGGATAAGTTTGTGAGCTTGGTGGGCAGCTTCGCGTGTATACCGCTGGTTTACATCTACCCGGTGAGTTTCCCCCCCCCTCCCTGCCACTTGTTTCTCGTTATTCATTAGAAGCATATATACTGACGATCGCCAGCCTATGCTGCACTACAAAGCCGTGGCCCGAAGCTCACGGGCCCGTGCCCTCGACGTCGCCCTCTGCATTCTGGGAGTCGTGGGCATGGCTTATACAACCGTGCTCACGATCTCTAGTTGGGTGAATGGGAGCGAGGCGAAACCGCCGGGGTACTGCGATAGCAAATGATCTGTCTCCCTCCCTCTTTCTCTCGACTTTGTCCATATTTTTTTTTTTTTTTCTTTATCTTTGATAGCCGTTTTCGCGCTTTTTCTGTTGGATTGTGTTTGTTTGCGTGCATTTACAAATTGTATCATAGACCGAGACCGCGCCTTTGCGCGGGGTTTAGCGGGCCGCATCGGGTTTGGTAGGGCGTGTAGCGATTTTGGATGGTCTCGTTTGAGCGGTGAGAGCTGCTTGGTGCGATTAGAGCGTGCAGAGGGAGCATGTCGTGGATAAGTGTTTTGTTGTGGCCTCTAGAGTAGTTGGTCATGTATGACAAGGGCCGGTAGAGAGTGGGGACAGGGCTCACGCCTGAGGTGTGCTATCAATTGCGTGTAACACTTTGTATCTGTATGTGTGCGTGTGTGTTGGAGTGAGATCTAAGGAGGCCGATAAGGTGTGATATTGGCGGCCGAAGACGCTGGTGTCGGCTGAAGATCACATGGTGGTGGGTTGATGATAGCTTGATGAATAACCATGTATATTATCACGGTAGCACGGGGTCATGACGTGATCAATGCAGGTGCGCATCTGAGCCAGACTCGGCTGGCATAATCTCTACTCTCTCTCCGTGGGGTCTTGCTCCGGTCTGCGGTGAGTAAGGTAAAGCATAGTCGAAGATGTCTATATGCAAGTCTAGGGAAATCGGAGCTCAATCGGGGAGGTGCTTGTACAAAGGAGCTAATCTTTGGTAGGGAATATCCTACCTAGGCACCTTTGTCGAACATTATTATATGCTGTACGAACACTACCGTGAGGTATAACAAAGCCTAACAAAGCCTTCTGGGTGGAGGCTGAATTGGTGTTGAGTATACATTCCCTGATGAAAACCAGCGAGTGAGTATAGTAGGTGGTGTGACATGTTGGGTGTCGAAGAGAGAATGCTGTGTGCCTACCTACCTAGGTATGAAGACAGTACCATCTCCAAGTAAGCAAAGACAGCACGAGAATCGCCACCCGCCGAAAGCGCAAAGTTGCAGGGTAAGTAGGTAGGCATCGTCGGACCAATCGGGTCAGGATTACTCCGACGCTTCCGCCATGCTTCACGATACTGTTATGGGTAGAGGAACTCCATATCTGTCGCGCGAGTGCGATTTACCCAGGTCGATAATTTCCGTTGTCAGGCCGGTGTTGGTCCAACACAGCTGGAATGGTGAGATTTCCACACGGTGGCTGACGGCGGTTTGTTGGTTATTTTGCTACGGGGCTGTTGGGCTGGAGCACAGGTGAACTGCAAGAGAGCCGAGCAGAAGAACTAGCCCGTCACGACCTGAGAGTGAAGGGTACGGAACCATGGCTGGCGGTGTGTCTTTGACAGGAGCATAGGGTATCGGGCTGCTGGTCCTGACGGAGAACCTACCACAAGGGCGTCAAGTCACGTAGAAAGTAATAGGTCCACGGGTATTAGAACACTACTAATCTAGCAAAGTAAAGCTCGTAGAAGCCTCTTGCTATAGTCCCAATTACTGGAGGTTGTTGACGGAGGACCTTGAAGCCCCTGCGGTACATGCAAGTTCAAGTCTACCACCGTGGCTGCATCGAGGACCGGGAGCTGAAGAAGCTGAAGGAGATATGCGCGCAGTGCATACATGCCGCACGGAGTGAGTATGTAGGGATACCTACTGGCCCTGTGGAGAATTGTAGTCTCAGCCTCATGATGCACGTTTAGCGGTTGTTTTTCGTGATAGGCGGCATCCAGCAAGCCACTAGGGTGCCGTTATGCAGTGTCGCACCGCTACGTGCTGTCAGAATTAAGCGTGGTAGAATTGTCACCCTCACCGTCTGATAGCAGAGGGATACTCGCTTCTAGAAGCCACGATCTGCGGATACCGAAAAAGGTCTTTTGCAGAGCTTGTACAGCTTGTGACCATCAGAGCCAGGCAAGTAATTGCATCTTCGAGCTGGTTCTATTCTGCGGTTCTGTGTACAGCATGATTCAGGAACTCGATGGACATGGAATGGTGCAATGGATAGCGATGCATGAACGTCCGATCTAACATTTTCGTCGACAAGACAACCCGGCTCGGATTGCCCTGGCCCTCAGTCGATCCGGTCTCTAAACCCGAATTGATACCAATAGACTGGGTAGATGTATTGATAGACAAGTCTATCAGGGGCGGGGCCCGAATCTGGTACCTTTGCTGATGGTCCCCAGCAGCTCGCCATGGTGTTGAGGGTACCCAGGTAGTTGCCAATGATTGTGGCAGAATTAGAAGCGCCTTTCATAAGCAACAAGCGAGGATACTAGCCACAGATTGCGGCGGCGACCGCCTGTGGGTGGGCTGAAAACGGCGAAACAGGGTCGCGCGAAGCGATTGAAGAGCCTAGTGGGTGCTATTTTGGAGCTGCTGCGCCCCGGGCGCCCTGGCAGGAGATCAGGGACCGCTGCGAACGCCGTGGCCCTGGAGGCCGGACGATGTCGATTTGAAGGCCTGAGCCGAGCATATGACGAAATAGGAGGCGGTCTGGCGGGCAGCAATGCGCGGTGTCACGACGGAGCTGTTTCTGCTGGAAAATTGAAGGATGGCGATTTGTCTTGGGAGGGGCGCCACCGCGGCAGGGGATTCGTAGCTGAAGACGGTTATGTGGAGTCGTGCGTCGCTGGGGCACGCTTGTCTCTGCATATAAAACTGCGAACAACAACACCGCTTTTTTCTCCTCCTCTCCCTTCGCTCCACACCTGCCCGTGCATATAAAGATACCCCCAGTGCCCATTCCCACACAATCGCTTGTCTCTGCAACCTGCGCCTCTCCCCCATCGCAAGCTCGCCATGTGGTAAGTCCGCCCTGGCTGCCCCGCTCTGCCGATGGCAGCTCCCGGGGCAGCTCAAAGAAACAAAGCTGACGACGCTTCTGCAGCGGAATTTTCGGATACATCAACTACCTGGTCGAGAAGGACAGGAAATACATTCTTAACACGCTCATCAATGGCAAGTGCCCTGTCCATTGGCGCCCGCAGCAAGCTCTGTTGCGGGCAGCGCGAGCTTTTCAGAGCTAACAGGTGTTCTCTTTGCAGGTCTCCAACGCTTAGAGTACCGCGGCTACGACTCGGCCGGTCTGGCCGTCGACGGCGACAAGAAGAATGAAGTGTTCGCGGTCAAGGAGGTCGGCAAGGTCGTCGCCCTGAAGAAGCTCGTCGAGGAGCAGCACCTGGACGAGACCAAGGTCTTCGACTCACATGCCGGCATTGCCCACACTCGCTGGGCCACCCACGGCCCTCCGTCGCGCGTGAACTGCCACCCTCACCGGTAAGTCTCGCCCTCCCAACCGCCAGACGACCGTCAGCAGGCTGAAACACAGCGCTGCGGGCGTCTGCTGCGGTGTCACTCAAAATTCGCAATTGGCTGTGCGCTAGGCTAACTCGTGCGATCTACCAGATCCGACCCCAACTGGGAGTTCTCCGTCGTCCACAACGGTATCATCACAAACTACAAGGAGCTCAAGACCCTTCTCGAGAGCAGGGGCTTCAAGTTCGAGACCCAGACCGACACCGAGGCCATCGCGAAGCTCGCCAAGTACATCTACGACGAGCACCCGGACATTGAGTTCCCCGTCCTTGCTAAGACAGTCATCAAGGAGCTCCAGGGCGCCTTTGGTCTGCTCCTCAAGTCGGTCCACTACCCCCATGAAGTCATTGCGGCGCGCAAGGGTTCGCCCCTTGTCATCGGTGTGCGGACCCAGAAGAAGATGAAGGTTGACTTTGTCGACGTCGAGTACACCGACGAGGCCACCGCTCTCCCTGCCGAGCGTGCCTCGCAGAATGTGGCTCTCAAGAAGTCGAACAACCTTCTTGCCCCGCCTGACAAGTCGCTCCTGCACCGCTCCCAGTCCCGCGCCTTCCTCAGCGATGACGGTGTGCCCATGCCCACCGAATTCTTCCTTTCCTCCGATCCGTCGTCGATCGTCGAGCACACCAAGAAGGTCCTGTACTTGGAGGACGACGACATCGCCCACATCCACGAGGGCTCGCTCAACATCCACCGCCTCCAAAAGGACGACGGCACTAGCAACGTTCGCGCGATCCAGACTTTGGAGATTGAGCTCCAGGAGATTATGAAGGGCCGATTCGATCACTTCATGCAGAAGGAGATCTTCGAGCAGCCCGAATCCGTCGTCAATGCTATGCGTGGTCGCCTAGACGTCGAGAACAAGACTGTCACTCTTGGTGGTCTCCGACAGTACATCTCCACCATCAGGAGATGCCGACGTATCATCTTTATCGCTTGCGGTACTTCCTACCACTCCTGCATGGCTGTGCGCGGTATCTTTGAGGAATTGACCGAGATCCCCATTGCTGTCGAGTTGGCATCCGACTTCTTGGATCGCCGGGCACCAGTCTTCCGTGACGACACTTGCGTGTTTGTCTCACAGTCTGGTGAGACAGCCGACTCGCTCCAAGCTCTGCGATACTGCTTGGAACGCGGCGCCCTTACCGTCGGTATCGTCAACTCCGTCGGCTCGTCTATCTCTCTTCTTACTCATTGCGGTGTCCACATCAATGCCGGCCCTGAGATTGGTGTTGCCAGTACCAAGGCATATACCTCGCAGTTCGTCTGCATGGTCATGTTCGCACTATCCCTTAGTGAGGACCGTGCATCCAAGCAGAGGAGGAGGGAGGAGATCATGGAGGGTCTGGGTAAGGTCTCTGAGCAGTTCAATGAGGTCCTCAAGCTCGACCAGCCCATCAAGAAGCTCTGCGAGAGATTCAAGAACCAGAAGAGTTTGTTGCTTCTCGGACGTGGCTCGCAGCACGCTACTGCGCTTGAAGGTGCTCTGAAGATCAAGGAAATCTCCTACCTTCACTGCGAAGCCGTCATGTCCGGAGAACTCAAGCATGGTGTTCTTGCATTGGTCGACGAGAACCTCCCTATTGTTATGATTCTTACCCGGGACGACATTTTCGCCAAGTCCCTTAACGCCTACCAGCAAGTCATTGCTCGTGCTGGGCGCCCCATCATCATCTGCAACAAGGACGACCCCGAGTTCCCTTCAGACAAGACCGATAAGATTGAGGTTCCCTCGAACGTTGACTGCTTGCAGGGCTTGATCAACGTCATCCCTCTGCAGTTGATGTCTTACTGGATGGCCGTTGGTGAGGGGCTCAACGTCGACATGCCCCGTAACCTCGCCAAGTCGGTCACCGTGGAGTAAAGATAGATGGAGGATTAAAATTTGGCGTCTTCGAGGTTGTCCCCGTGCTGGCCATGTACGATCGGTGTTGGTAAGCTTTCTGGGACTACACAATGGCATGCTTTTTGGAATAAAAGACAGGATGAAATTTATGCGGCATGATGGACTGGGCTAGCTAGCAGGATTGCATAGGCTGTGACCCCAGCGGGAATGGAATGAATTTATTCATATAACAATCATGACAAAGTGCAATCACTGAGTTGAACTTACCCCGTGGCTGCATACGAACCGACGCTTGGCAATGCAGGCACCAGATCCCTGCTGTTGCGGGGCAGCCAGGAACGACTCCAAACGAGACATCCCATTCCACTCACCGAGCTCGCCTACATTCTTCCCATAGCTACAACAACGTCATTCCATCTTGTACTAGTTCACTCCACGGACTCAGCAACTCATTCATACCGTGACCACTTTACCTAACATGGCTACGATCAAAGGACCTGGTGCGCCAAAGTCATACGATGGTCAGACCCCACCAAGCCTCATTGCTTACCTTGCAATCAGCTCTTCACTGTGTATAGCTACTGATATATATGCAGGATCCGGACTCCGGATTGGAATCGTTCACGCACGCTGGAACACAAAGATCATCGATGCTCTGTTGGATGGCACAAAGAAGGCACTTGCTGCCGCGGGTGTGAAGGAAGACAACATCGTCATACAGAGCGTTCCAGGAAGCTACGAGCTCCCGTACGCCGTGAAGCAGTAAGACGCATTTCCAACAGAGCTAGAGTGCTTCTTTCAGTCACAATGCTGTCAATCAATGACACTGTGCTAACAGTGCTCTACAGGCTCTACTCTGCCTCGCAAGTCCAGTCCTCCACCACCGGCGTTGTTGGCGCAGCTGCAGACCTTCTAGGCTCAGCTTCAGACCTCACACAGCTTAGCCTCTCGGGCCCAAAGGATACGTCAAACCTCAAGACACCTTTCGACGCCATAATCGCGATCGGCGTGCTCATCAAGGGCGAGACGATGCACTTTGAGTATATTTCGGATGCGGTGAGCCACGGCCTCATGCGCCTGCAGCTGGACGGTAACATACCGATCATCTTTGGGCTTCTGACGCTGTTGAAGGAGGAGCAAGGACTGTACCGCGCTGGCATTGGTGGTGAGGGAAACGAGGGACACAACCATGGCGAGGACTGGGGAAGCGCTGCCGTCGAGCTGGGCATCAAGAGGAAGGGATGGGTGGACGGAAAGTTCGTGGACTGAGCGAAATCTCACAACACTTGACGACGTTATGCTAAACACACAGAATGAGGGGGTGATCGAAAGCGGAGGGTGTTATTGAGGTCGTTATTGAGACTTTGGACATCTCGACAGTAGTACTACACTGCTCTTCCACACAGCACCAGCGCATCTGGGCGTGGCGCTCGATATGAAAGATGTTTGGGCACCCAGTGGCAGCCATGATAGGCCCATGGAGCGAATGACTCCACTGTATCCTGCACTATTACACGTCCACATTATACGGACTAAATGTCGCGCAGTGTCTGACCTTCACTGTTTGACCTTCACTTGAGCGTATGCCTGAGCTCGTATCTGATGTGACGCTTTTCGCAAGTTGAACCCTGTGCTTTGTCTAAAGGTAGAACCCTCGTCAAAACCCGGTCGTGCCCTTCGGACGTGGTACGAGGAGTCGACACTTGTCGACGCATACATATGCAAAATAATCAGCCAAAGGCTTCGATCATCTTCGTTACTCTCTGTAGCATCCCTCAAACATCGGTGTGAGCGCTGTGCATGACTCATTCAATACCAAGTCGTCGTAGGGCAAGGCGAGAATAGCCGCAAGGAGGCCGTCGCGAGGGGTTACATGGGCCGGCGCGTCAACCCAGAGCGCTATTTGGGATGTTGCACCCCCTTCTCATGTCGAGCAACGCAGATTCATATAATCCTGCGCCCTTGATGAATGTCGGCAGGGTCGTCGCCGTAGATCGCGACACGCTAGACGCACGTGAGCAGCAAACAGACCGATTCACATACTCTCATTTGCATAGGAAGGGAAGGCCGTCGAACACTGTGCGCTCCAATAGCAGATCGCAGGTCGCGCTCTGCGGTGCGACTGGGTGGTGCTGGGTTGTATATATAGGATGGCGGGCGAGGCGATGACGCTGCGGCTGGAACGCATGCAGGATGACTGCGCGGCGGCGAGGCCAGGACTCAGAGACAGAGGCAGAGGCAGAGCGCGGAGGAGGTGCGCGAGGGCATGTTAGCCCTGGCCGGCGGAGCCAGAGCGGATGCGATCGCGATGGCCTCGCATTGACGGGGCGGGTGTTTGCGCGGTGCGGTTACAGAGTGTTGAAAGGTGCGTTCGCCGTTGGCGCGTTCGCTCCTATTCCTGAAAATGCGCCAAGGCAGGCCGAACCTCTCGCGGCAACGAACACCTCATTCCAATTGAACCCCCTCTCCATCCACCGCTTCTCCTCTCGATTTTGGCGCCAGGCTCGACGGCTACTTGCTGCGCCGTCGCCTCTTCTCCCGCTTGACTCCACTGTGCCCTCTGCCGCCGCCGTCCAGCCTCTGTCCCCGGGCATACCACATACGCAGCGGAAGGGGTGTTCGCGCTCCCCACACCGCGTTCTTTGTCGTCGAGTCCACAACACCAGCGCCCGCCCCGTTTCCGACGCCCCATCATAGAGTGCGAGATGCGGACGTGGTGCGCGCAGCCCTGCTAATACCCTCCGACAGAGCATGTCGCGCGCGTCCGCGGTCACATTACCCGACTCCAGAGCCCGCACCCCATCACTGACGACTGACGACGCGCGCCGCAGACGAGACGCAGGCTCGCGACGGGCTGGTTCGCATCGCGCGGACTCGTCCGTCAAGTCGCATTCACAGCGAGCAGCGTTGGCGTCACCGGCGGCCAGTGCATCGCTGCTACACATCGAGGACAACAAGCGCACGCACTCGCCCGCCGAGGATGTTCAGCGGTTCGGCGACGTGCTAAACAGCGTTGGCTCGGACAGCTCTCTGGCCAGCTCTGCGTCGTCCGTCTTCTCCAACTCTCACAGCAAAATGTCGTATCACGGACAAGCGGCCTCACTGCACGCCCTCACCCCTCTGACCAGCACAGATTCGTCGCCGCCAGGCAAGCTCCCCAGTCCGCGCTCCGCAAAGCCCTCGCATGAGACCTTGCATGCGACCGCTGCTTCCTCGCACCGCGAGCCCGCCTCTGGGCGTCCCAAGAACGTTACCGGCACGATGACGCCCGTGCACACGCCACCAGAAGCGAAGATCTCTACAAGACCTACCGATGGGCACATGGGCGAGCGCGCATTCTATGACCCCGCCCTAGACCCCAGCCTCAAGGGGGAAAAGCGAGTCGAGAGGACGAGGAACCGCAAACCAACATACAAGCCAATAATAGAGAAGGTACGTGCTGAGCTACAACATACACTGCGAGATGTGGTCGTCCTGCGACGCGAAGGCTGACTTGACTTGTGTTGCAGGACGACCCATCTCCCCCTCCGGATCCCCGTCTGGCCATCGCTGGCTATTCTACGGGGAGCATTGGTTTAAAGGCCAAGCACGCTCTCAAAGTCAAGCTGCGGGCTGCGCCGTATGTCGCGAAACCGTACGCCCATGATGCGCGCCTTTCCTGTGGGCCTGACCCAGCCATACAGGTCGTGGTAACTGGATTTGACCCCTTGACCCCAGAATCCCAAATTCGTGCCTTCTTCACTGCGTTCGGAGAAGTCGATTCGGTAAAGAATCAGGTCCATCCCGCCAATGGGAGTCCTTTGGGAGTGTGTCTGGTGAGGTACCGTGACACGCCGCCCGCGCGGCGAATACCAGGCGTGAAAGCTTCCGACTCTGCGAAAAGAGCGGAAAAAGAAGGCACGAATCAGCGCATTGGCTTGTCGCAAGTCAAGGTTCAAACAGATCGTGAAGCGCGAAGGTGTGCACGACTGGTTGCGAAAGCGGTGGAGCACTCCCGCAGGGAAGAGGAAAAGGTGCGGGCGAAAATGGCCAAGAAATCCGCTGCCTCAGCAACACCCATACCACCAGCTCCCTCCGATCTACCTGCAAACGTGCCCAAAGGCCCATCTGGGAAGGGCACCGGAATGCGACCCCCAGTGCAGGTGGCTCCACAGATGGCTTCGAGAAAAGTCGCCCTCAGCCATCTCATCGAATCTGAACCTATCAAGCCGAGATTAAAACGGAAACCCTACATCTTCATTGCACACCAATACGTGCCGGTGCTGGGTACAACGATCGACCATCTCAAGAAGCGGTTAAAGAGCTTTCGATGGACCAACGTTCGATGCGATCGCACTGGTTACTATGTGACCTTTGAGGAATCATTACGTGGCGAAGAAGAGACCAAAAAATGCTATGCGGAGTGCAACATGAGTGCTCTCTTTACGTATGTCATGAACATGGAATGCAACCCTTATGGAGATCCAGATTACGAACGAAGTCCAAGCCCAGAGAGGGTTGTGGCCAACAAGAAGCGGAAAGCTGAGCAGGATCGGGTGGCAAAAGAGGAAGAGGATGATTTGGAGATTGAAAAGCGACAAAGGGCAGAAGCAATAGACCCAGTCGTGGCTGCCCTGGAGATGCTGAAGCAAGAGGTTCACGAGAAGCTACTAGGCGACATCAAAGCTCGAATAGCAGGCCCCGCCTTGCTGAACCTCATGTCCCCCGAACGGCACGCAGCAAAGCGCCGGAAGTTGAACATTTCAGACCCACAAACGAAAGAAGAGGTGGCACGGATACCGACTTTGATAACTCCTGGGGTGGCCTCACCAGGTTTCGGCACACCGAATTCCCGTGCTGGCGGCCATGGCGGCCGTCTTGCTCGCAAAGCCTTGGGTCCATTCGATGGAAACCGTCAACGTGGAAAGAAACCTGCTAAACCTGTTAATGTTTACGGGGACGAGCGACGTAAGAAGGCTGCCCCCAAACGCAACAATGTCCGTGGCCTGCATCACGCTTTATTGATGCGGGACGAAGACGAAAAAGACTCGGATGATGAAGGCCGGAGCTCGTTCACGCGGGATACGGAAGAGCAGGAGAGTCGACCGATTAGCCGTGCTCCATCCACAGACATTGACGAGGAGGAGACAGGTAGAGCGTTGCGCTTCAAACGACGACGTATCGAAGCCGGATGGGGCGAGGACAGCGATGATGAGATGATGGATGATTCTCACGCTCGTAGTTTGCTCGCCCACTTAATTCACAAAGACCCTGAAAACATGGCTGAGAAAGAATTAGAACAGGTGCTTGCGATTCTTCCTCGCTCCTCGCCAATATGGAAAAAGGCAGACAAAGCTCTCAGAGGTTTCAAACGCCTGCGACTGATTGAACAAGAGGCGGACGCTATATTTGGAGTTGAGACAACTGCAGAAGACAAACTTGAGCCGGAAGTCATTATTACCCAGGATGACGATACGTCTACGCCTGTACCAACGACCGAAGTCGAACTCGCCAAAGCTCCGAAGAAGAAGGCTGAAATCGCCAAGCCAAGGAAGAAGACGAAGAAGCAGCTGCAGGAGGAGATCAAAAGTGCTCAGGTCGAGGTTACAGAACTTTTACGAGAAGACGAGGACATTATTGTAGTTGAGAAGCCCAAAGCTCCATCTCCTGTTCCCGAATCTGAGGAGACCCCCGAAGAGGAACGAGCATCTGTCTACTGGGGCGTGTCCACTGTGGAGCCTCGCCGGACTGTGGAAGACGACAACAGTGTAGTCCTGGATATTGACGGCTGGCAGCACATGCTCAAGGATGACGAGGATCTCATATACCTCAAAGACGCGCTGAAGTCTACAGCTGCAGCCAAAGTCACGGATCCACAATCTTGGGCATGGAAGCAGAAGCAGATCAAGCACCTCAACCGGCCCGGCGAGGAAGGTGTATCGCGCACTGAGACCAAGATCGAAGGTTATTACGTTCCAAATATGTCCGGTTCCGCAAGAACCGAGGGCGTCAAGAAGATTCGCGAGTCAGAGAAGTCGAAATATCTACCTCATCGTATCAAGGTACAGAAGGAACGCGAGCAGCGCGAGCGCGAGGCCAAGCATGAGGAACGAACAACAACTGTTGTCGAAGGGTTCAAGTTCACGACAGGCTCAAAGACGACCTCGACCGCCAACTCGCGCGCTAACCGTGCGAATAACCGACGCTTGGTGAACGACATCAACATCTCGAAGACCATGACAGGCGCAGAAGGCGACGCGATGCGCTTCAACCAGCTTAAGAAGCGGAAGAAACTCGTTAAGTTCGATCGCTCGGCCATCCACAACTGGGGCCTATACGCGCAGGAGAACATCGCGGCCAACGACATGATCATCGAGTACGTGGGCGAAAAAGTCCGACAACGCGTCGCCGATCTCCGCGAGGCCAAGTACGATATGCAGGGCGTGGGCTCCAGCTATCTTTTCCGCATAGACGAGGACACGGTCATCGACGCGACGAAGATGGGTGGGATTGCGCGGTTCATTAATCATAGCTGTACGCCGAATTGCACGGCGAAGATTATCAAGGTCGAGGGCACGAAGCGCATTGTTATTTATGCGCTCAGGGATATTAATCAGAGTATGTTTGCCTCTTCTCTTCTTTTCTCTTCTTTCCCACAGTTACTAATTTGGTCACAGACGAGGAACTCACGTATGACTATAAATTCGAACGCGAAATCGATGCTACGGATCGTATTCCTTGTCTCTGCGGCTCGGTCGGGTGTAAGGGCTTCCTCAACTAGGCCTTTGCGTCGTCTTTGTCTGCCGAGCGTTTTCGTCGAGCGCTCCCCTTGCATACAACGTATCTATCTGTCAGCGCAAATCTGGGCGCGCTGCAGCTGGAGTTGGAGCGTGAGCTGGAGTAGGAGCTGCCTTTTCAACACACTATTCTTCGACGGGAGCGGAAGGAAGGGGTTCTTGGCACTTTGCTGTTGGAGTGGGGGCGGGGAGGTGCTGGTCTGCGAGTGCGTTGTGGATTGGGGCTGCACTTGGGATTGACGAGAGTGTGGCTGGCATATATGCATATATCGGCGTTGGTTTGTACTAGTGCTGCGAGGCTGAGGGTCTAGATGCGAAATGCATACGCATATGTATATGCACGTTCATCTATCATTTCATTAAGCATGGGTATGGTGTGTGTAATTGCGTCTGTAGAGTGGAGTGTGGTGGGCGGAGGGGATGGAGGGAGGTGAGGATAGCAAGGTAGAGGAGAGGAAGGGTGGTGAAAGGGAGGGGATGTAGAAGTAGAAGTGAATGGGCGGGCAGGCGGGATTCGTGCAGCGTCTGATGCAAGTCGGATTTGAAAAAAACTTTACTCCTTTTCTGCTCTTTTTGAGTGTATGATGGACGTTGTGCGATATGTGGGGATGTGGATATGGATGTGAAAGCTGTTGTACTGTAGAAGCTGAGGCGGACTCAGGGTGGTTAAACGTTTTGTCAAGGGTGACCTGAGGGTAGGTTTCAGAGCTATCAATTGATATCTCAAATTCCTCTGTCTCTCCATCTATGTCTCTTGTCTATCTTGTTGGAACCTGGGTTGGGTGGTGGGTAGCCTTCCTTGTGTTTTATATCGTCTTGAGGGTTTTTGGAGTTTGGCATGGGCATGGGTTGTAGCGGGTGGGTGGGAGCAAAGACGCGAGTTCATAATTCAAAATGTAGGTCTTATCGACGGTAAGTAGATAGTCAGTAGAGTTAGTCCAAAGAAACAACAGTGCCAATCCAACATCCTCCTAGGTTAGTAATATCTGGACCTCACCATATGTTCCTTCATACAGGACAGCCTTTTACACAATCATGAAGACTCTCTGTTCCTTGGCCCGCTCAAAAGCTTCCTTGAATTCGAGCACAGTCTTCGGTGTCTCTCTGTGTCTTGTAGAGAGCGCTGCTGCAGTCATGCTAATTTCTGAATAGACAATGGCTCCAAGGCGCTCGTAAAGAAGTAGCTCCTCATCCACACAACGTAACACCAGGAATAGCTGTCGCGGCCCGACGACCGAGCCCCCCTCGTCTTCGACCACCATCCGAACGATCTGAACAGCTATCGTAGCAGGTTGAGAGCCTTCGATTGGCCACCATTTGTAGTCGGGATAGAATTCCACATCGCCGTCCATCATAATATTAAACGCTCGCATATGGATCGAAACACTAGACGCATTGCCAGTTGACGGCCGTGGGATGTCGAATTCAAAACGTCGAGGTGGAGGATCTTCCGAGTCCTCACTATCAGCATCATCGACTACCAAGGCCGTCAATCGCGCGTCTATCGCGGCGCCCTTGATCTCAAGCTTGCCGGATTGGAGCTCTCCAAAGGGATCTGAGCCGCGCGGCACTGTTTCGGCGTGAAGGATTTCGGCCACTGCATGCACACATTCTGCCGGACGATGCTCGGACTTCTCGTACATTCGAACACCGCCAACAACCGACGCCCACGACCAAGACGGCGCTCGCCATTTGTCTGGCCTCTTACTGACTTGATGGGAAAGCCACGTTAGATCGAAGAGTAGAGTGTCTTCCCACAAGCCAGCTAGATATCTCGGTTTGGTCTGTGCTTGCATGCTCTTGGCCAAGCCCTGCAACGCAGGGAATATGTCGCTTTGGAACGAGAGCTGGAGCTCCGTATACTCGTTCACGATTTCGTTCCAAGCTGGCCCGTGCAGATTCCCGTCAAGATCGTGGATGTTTCTCCTTGTCGGCGGGATCGAGGTGGTATATTTTCTCTTCCCGGTGCCTTCGCCACATTCGCAAGTCAGCGCCCCTGAGCACTCCCACCAAAGCTCCTCGTTGCCAAAATGGACGACACGTGGCGAAAGGATACGCTCCTGCAGTACCCATGATCTGTCGAGCAGTGGAAGGTACTCGACCCTCCCGTACCAGGCGGGGTTGTCCTTGTGGTGGCTGATAGTTCGTCGAACATGAATGGTATATTGCTCTTGCTTCTCCTCGCTCCAAAAATTCCACTTCATAGCATGCGGGGTTTTGCGGAAACAACCAGCATCTGCGTCGGCCCCCGAAGATGCAGCAAGAGTGAGGGCAGAATTTGCGTAAATCAAGTGCATTATGCCACCTTGATTTCGCCAGTCTTCCAGATCGCCTTGCAAAATACACAGCGAGTCGATCCATATGTATTTGAAGCCGAGGGCGTGGGCAAACGTAATGGCGTCTTGAAAGGTCCGTGTCAGACTATCCCAAGGAATTTCTTGTTCATGTTCCGCGATGTTGGACCGGGTAGTCTTAATAACGTGGGCGTTACCCCAGCGATGGCTCAGGCAGACGTATAAGTCTTCGACATCTCTGGTATTAGTCTGCAGGAAAACGCTTTGTGGGCCTTTAATCTGGATGATACGAGTCGGAAGCGCCTTTGGAACTGCTGGGGCACAGTTGCCATGTTGTTGCAGGCATGTTCGAGTCCACTGATCTACTTGAGCAACGGCCATACTGGAGCCCGTATCGCCAGATATCGGTTTTCGGGTTGTTATGCCACTCCAAGGGCAAGGACTGTCTTGTTTTGGTTCAGAAGAGGGCGCATCGAGTCCAAGTTCTTCGTGGAGGGTTAGCTCTTTGGATGCCTTTGGTGAAAATTCGTGGTTCCTGATGTTCGTGATGGTTTGATTCAGTCCACTGTTAGGCGACGCGCACACTTCCAATTCGATGCCCATAGTATGTAGCCGCATGACTGTATTCAAGATGGAATTCCCCATCTGCAGTAAGAATGTCTCTTGGAACCGCTTGCCTTTGTAAGGCTGCAGGATGGTATTGAGCACCGTACAGCCCTCGCAGCCATTGCTAGATGAAATCGCGAGGGCTTCCATCGGTGTCTCTATGAGTCGGTAGTTTTTGGTACTGAGATTATTGCAGAATCGGCAGTCCTTGCGCTGGATTTCGGTCCGTTCTGGCTCCTTGCCATGGGAGATCTTCCTATAGTCGTACTCCTCGAGCCTGCCTTCTAATGCCTTTTGAAAACAAGATCTCAACCTCTCAACGATACCCACCGACTCGATTGTGGCTTCGACATCGTCAGTCTTCACCTGCTCCTCAAGCCCACCAAGTACGTGTTGAAGTTGCTGGATGACCCCATCATCTGCTTGCAGCAAAAGGATCGTCGCTAACAGTTCTTCAGGCACTTGTTCTTGAAGAAGACCCTCAAGTGCCTTAACCTCACCCAAAGTGTGACTTAGCTCGTTTAGGGCCCATTGTATCCTGCGGTTCTCCGAACGCTGCCAGATGGGTTGGACTACGCAAATGACACGAGAAATAGTTTGGGCGCTCGATGCTAGGGCTTCGCTTATACCAGTGGAAGATATGGAGGAAGAAGTCATTTGGTGGGTTGACGTAAAGTGTAGAATATTCAGAGCACGAGCATGACTTATGAGATCCTAAACATTCAGTCACCTAACTGATGATGGGGGCCTTCTCAGCCACCGTAGGCAGGAGAGCAAGGAGCCATCCAATTACAAGCCAGCGGCTAATATAAGCCCCGTATTAGCAAATGATGTTCCAGCCCAGAAAAAGAAAACGGCACCCATTCCTTCTGCTGCAGCTCTCACCGGTTTGGGGGCGAAAACACTACACATACGGTATACCTAGTCGTCCTAAAGAACTCCTGCCGTTCCAGGTCCATGCCTTGTCAAACTCAAATCATACGTTTCAGTTGGGGATTAGAATTAAAGCTGCCCGGTGTTCACCAGTGTGAAGTGTGGGACAAGCTCAAGAATTTTGACAGTGTCAGACCAGTTAATGCACATGTCTCTGACATAAAACAAATCTCCTCGAAGCGCTCGCCAACTATCAAGAAAGACGTCTTTTGACAGATGCAGTAACAATTCACTTACTACCAACTGTTTCCCATTGCCCATCAGAGCTTAGTTTGCTGGTACTGGAATTGTAACTAAATATAATCACGGCATATATCTCTGGAAGTACCCACGCTACTCGGCTCAAGCGACCTATGGAACAGTCTGTATTGACACCACAGTAAGAAAACTTTCGTTCACCCCCAAGCGATTCCCTATACTCAAGAACTACGAACGAGTTATTCATCGTATCCTCATATTCTCATATCCTCACATCCCATCATGGCATTCAGATCTTCAAAGACTCTCTTTACTTCTCGTTTCTGCTCCCGAATTTACATGCTAGACGACCATCTTCACTTTCAACTTATCCCCACTAACAATCTCATCCTTCATACTCTCCAACTTCTCCACATCCCACGTCGCGCTCACATACCGCCCCGCAAGCCACGTCCTCGGCGTCGCCGTCAACCAGACGACAAAGCCTCCCGGAAGATCCACCGTATCATTCAAAACTACCCAAACTGTCAGCTCTCTCTCTCTCTCTCTCCCGTCTCCCAGACAACGAAAGAGCAAACTTACGTCCTTTCAACGCCGGCACATCCTTACTCAACTCCGTCTCAATGCCGCCGGGATGTATACCGACAGCCACCACGCCCTTGTCCCCATACTCCGCATTCACAAACTCGGCCAACCGCTGCACCGCCAACTTACTAATCATATAGCTACTCGCCGTCGGCCTGACGCTCACAGCCCCGATACTCGCGACATTAATCACATTGGTGCCAATCTTATACTTCTCCGCCGTCTCGAGCAGCAGCGGCAAGAACGCGTGCAAGAACAAATAAGGACCCTTGACATTGACCTCAAACGTGCTCCAGTAGTCCTTGGGCGTCGTCTCCGTGATCAGGGTCCACGGATCGCCGCCGCCCGCGTTGTTGATCAGGATGTCGAGGCGGCCACCCTCTTTCTCTTTGACGGTGGATGCGAGGCTCGATACGGCGTCTTCGCTGGTGACGTCGACCGAGTGCTTGTAGACCCGGGTTGAGGAGTTGATGGATTTGATGCTGGACTCGACTTCGTCTAGCTGCGAGGCCGTTCGTGCTACGAGGAATATGGCTGCTACGCCCGCGTGCACGTATTGCAGGGCCATGGCGCGTCCGCAGCCACGGCCGGCGCCGGTGATTAGCACGACTTTGTCGGGTTGGCGGAGGGCGGGGTTGGAGGAGGCGGAGATGGTGGGGTAGATGTCGCTCTTGAGGTTCTCGAGGCCCGGGAAGGCGTAGCCGGATTCTGGAGGTGGCATACCCATGTTGGCGGTTTGTACGATGGAGCGGAAATGGGGTAGGAGTATAGGAGTTGCTCTGGCGCGAAGAATGGAAGAGCAAAGATGTGCTTCGAGGTAACGAAGCGTAGAAAGAAGACTGGGCAAGCTTGAGATAAGTTGAGGCTAGCTGGTATTTGTTTCTGAAATAGGAGCTGAGGTTGTGACTGGTTTGTTCAGTGGAAACTGTGCAATGGAAGATGATGTGAAAGCTGGTGATGGTGAAAAGAGCTCGTAGACGTCGAGCTCTATATAGATCCAGGGTCCACAGCTTCGGCTACGCTAATGTACCGATGCATATCTATCCAGGCCTTTGTCATCAGTTCCATCTTGACTAATTCTTGTGTCATTGTCTCGGCCGATGTACCTCGGGTTGCAGCATACTACACCAAGCCCTTTAAGTCCGTCACATCTCCATATAGCACTCTACCCTACACCATGCGACACCAAACACGGTGGCGAAGAACGAAGAGCGAGTGCTTCTGTCGCACGCACTTGGAATTTGTGACTGGAAGAAATCTCTTTCCACTGTATTTCAAGCAGACATATACAGTCGCGTTCAGTGAGGTGAACAACTAGGTACGCCGCTTGGTGGGTGGTCTACAGGTGTCGCGCGAGTCGTGCAGGACCAAGCCATGCTAGTCCTACATAGAGACTAGACATGAAATAATTCCTCTCTGTTTGCCTCTTTAGAGACTTCTTCGCTTAACAGAGTTTAAGACCTACATAATCAGTACTCGCAACACTAAGGAATGTGCATGTCTACCAAGACCGCGAGTGAGTTTGGACGATGCGAGATATTCACTCATTGACGCAATGTTCCGATTCTCCAATCCGGAAATGGATAACGACCACTTCCTAAAGAAACGTCAGTGCGCATGTAAAGGGCTTCCAAGGTTTCGGAGATACTGTATGTTGCCGTAACTTAGGCGGGCAAGGTTTGATGTTGGACCGACTACGCTAAGAGAATCATATGATCATATAATCTGAGACTGGCCGGGCGAGAAGTGAGTCCGGCTGTAGGACGTCGATGGATGATTGTGTTTGTTGCCTCTGGATTCTTGACTTATTCGTCGCATTGACTAATCACTTGAGCAAGCACGATATCAGATATTTCTGGGACTAGCTTTGTTCAGAAGATCTAGCCTAGAGTCTATCGTTTCACGATACCGTCTCCCGCGTTGCAGGCTTTTCCGGGTCTAAGCAGGTAGATGGTAAGAGTATGATCGTGCTTGAGGCCGGAAAAGCCTGGAACGTGAGAGATTGCCTACCATCAACCATTAGCTGTCATATTACTACTCGATGGTATTAACCAGTAGTGAAAGGCATGCCGGAAATCTTTTGTGGACCGTCGGCAGTCATCACACGCCGTGGTCCGTGACTACTGAACTGGATTGCTGGAGTGGGTCTGGTAATGGAACGTCCTCTTCTCTGTCCATGGAAAGTCCTCTTCTCTATGCATGGTTGTGCTACTGGGTTGAATCTCAAAACTGCCTGTACATGATTTCGAAGACAAACTTGAGAGCAAGTTGAAGATGCGCCCGACTTATGCGCCATGAGCTCCAAGATAGGGCTCCGCTGACTTTCTCTCAGACTGTCTGAACTGGAGAGTGGGATCTTCATGAGTTTTTCTAGCTCTAAGAATGTGTGTCCAAGCTACATAGAGAGTGCGCATAAAACATCAGTGTGTAGGCGAGGGGCCATATTCCCATTCAATAGAAATACCATACTCCGTCCCGAATGTAAAGTCCTAGGGTAAACGCCTTCCCAACCGGGTATCGATGCACTTTTGCCCTCGTCACGAGAAGACATCTTTCAGGGTATCTCAAGCATCAGCGCCGGTCTACTCGAGCAGACGCTTCCTGTAGTTCCAATAGTGCGCCCGAACCGGGTCGTACCTGGTGGCCAACAAGTCCAAGGCTTTCTTAGCCTCCTCTCGCTTGCTCTGGTACTCTGTGTAGATATCCGCAAGAGTGTCTAAAGCATAGCTAGAGGTAACGTCGTCCGGCTTCTCGATATCTGCAAATTCGAGGGCGAAGTCTTTGAGAGTTGATGTCGGAAGTTTGTTGCGGCGGACAACACCACGGAGATAGTTCCAAGAGCTCTGGTTCTGGGGTGCTTTCTTGATCGCGGCTTTGGCGTAGCTGTAGGGATGGTGGTCAGTGCGTAGCCAACATAAAGTGACAGAGACTGATGTACGTACTTCAATTCCCGTTCCACGATTGCTTTGTCCGCCGTCTGTTCCCCTTTGCCCCCGAAGACCAGGAAATATCGATGGTTCCAAGCCGAGTTGTTCCGCACATCTTCCTCAATCATGCCCTCTGTCCACTTCAATTCGCCCTCATCATCGAACAGTCCAAAGCGCTGGACCAGGAATTGCCGGTAGCTCCACACATGATAATTCTTAGTATCTTGCTGTAGCATAGTCGCGATGAAATCCGCCTCACCCTCAGGCGAGCCAAGCTTGTCGATAACGGTCTGGCGGTGGTGCCATATCTGGTAGTTCTTGAGGTGCTTCAAGGCCGTAACGTTCAGCCAAGCGATCTCTTCTCGCAGATCGGCGTGCAGCTCGGACAGTACTTTGAATCGATAAAGCCTTTCTGGTCGTCAGTACAGAGCAAATCCACTTAAGGCCCTGAATTGCTGGAACGTGTCTTACCAAATGGTGTAATGTGCTGGATTCATACTAATGATATGGTCCGTGAGCCCAAGCACGCGATGGCTATATTCGTTCTTTGCCATCACGGCCCTAAGATAACTCATGGCCTCGCTATACTCGTCCGTGTATGCAATTGCGGCTAGCGGTCTTGCGGTGTCGTTTTGCGGGATCGGTTTGATGTTGGACCATTTGGGGTCGTCATGGTAGAAAGTCGGCGCCATTGTTGGAACTAGTTTCGAAACTCTGGAAATAGACTGAGGAAGTTACATGCGAGGTATGGGCATGTGTGCGTGTGTGGTAAAGTGATGTCGCGGTAGTCACTGGTGGGTTGAGTGGATGACCGAATCGCTTGGCGGAACTAAACCGTTTTCGTCAACAATGCTAAAGCAACATTGAATATGAAAGGAATTACCCACACTCACCGTCAACGACGAATCCCCTTATCCCTGGATTTCACGCAGTGTACGGACGGCTACGATTATATCTCAACTTACCCCTGGCATGCGGAGGTGGCACGTACTAGGCTACCCAGCAGCACACAGACTTATTATATACTGAAGAATTCGCGACTATCCCATATCCACAGTTACGTTTAGACGCGACCAGATTTGCGCCATCATAAGTAATGCAGAACCACGGATCTCTAAAGAACAAAGATTCCACAACTAAAGCTCTTACAGCCACTTAAGCATAGCAGTTCGATCAACAGAAATCGATCTCTACACCCTCGGAAAGCTGACAGTACACTGGAACTCAACTATGGGGCGAATGGTTAGGTCTAGCGTTCGCTGCCAGCGGCTGTCTCCTCTCCAGATTTTCGGACTGCCACCCCAGTTCTACCAACGATGCTGGGAACAGTTCCGTAAGGCTGACGATCTTGCCATGCACCTACCAATATAAAAATCCTCCCCACAACCCGCGACCAGATAAATGGACTACTACTTGCCTGCCATTCGTTTCAGGCGCTTCTCATCGCTCGATTGACACATGACCATGCTTCTGAACTGAAAGCTATCACAGCATGCCTCGATCGAGATCGAGTCTCCATGCCAACCTCCACTAGCCGCATGATGATTGCGCAAATGTCTCGCAGCTTCCGCTCCATGTTGAAAACTCTCCTGCTCACCGAGAGTAGGTTCATGTTCTGTCCACTGCTTTTGCGTTCATGTCTCACCGTAGCTGTATCCTACCATGCGCTCGCGGGCGTTTGAGCAAATCTCTCGTATGTTTTCCTGCTCGAAATGCATATTGGTTGCCAAAAAAACGTAACAGAAACGACTGCTTCTGCTTGAAGCATGCGATGTAGCAAGGCGCAAGTCAAGTCAGCCATCCTGGCTATGCCCGATGTGTCTGGCCAGTTCCTCGTCGCGCGAGGCTCTAGGACGAGTCTCGTTTTGGAGCGGAGTGCACCTGCTTGGGTGATTTCTCCGTGCTGTCTAGACTCCTGGATTGGATAGATACATCGAGAGCTAGTCTAGGGCAGATGTCAAGAACTGAATGTATGGCTTTTCTGAAGCCATTTGTGTCTGTTATACTAGGTAGGTAGGTAGGTAGACTGTGGACGTTAGGCATGTACAAAGTGTGTTCGCAAAGGCAAGTGCTCTGGAACATCCCAGGTGCGACCCGGAATGATTCCATGTGTTTATGAACTCGGGTAGGCAATCTACGTACAGATGTATAAAGCAAGAGCAGGTAAACCAGAGGTATCGAAGGCCGTGCTCCGATACCACCTACTTCCAACCCTCTTTTCCTGAGCCGAACGGTCAAGGACGACCTCGTATCTGCCACGTCCTACGCTATAACGCTCTACCAGTACGATATAGCAAGTTTCATACCTCACAGTCAGCTCGAGGTAGCAGTATAGTACTTTGGCCCAGGACTCGAAGCCAAAAACGTCCCATCCCACCCTGACGGATTCGTTCTCTGACGTTCTTTCCGTCCCATCATCTTTTCTCCCTAGTGTAGTCAAGTCCAGACGGGACCCACCAAGTAAGCCTACCAGAGTCTCGCAATTCCAAATCTCGGCAAAATTCTACCGATGACTTGGACGAGGGACATGTTCTGTGTGAATTCGGTAAGAGTACGGACGGTAGGGTCCTTTTGGGGCCCGAGGTCCAACCTCGGCACGAGGCGTAAAGGCCCGAACAGATGTTTGGCGCAGAGCGGAAGCTAAATTCGGGATTACGTATGTTTGAGTCCGGCCGTTTGGAAGAGAGAGGCGAAATGCGTAGATGTGAGGTGAGGTGAAGCACCTAGAGTACAGGTCTAGTTGCTCTTCGTTTCCTGCCACCTAGAGTAGTGGCCAGTAGAGTAGAGGTTAACAAAGCATTGATGCAGAACTGACCACAACGTTGAGATGGAAGCAACAGAAATTCGCAGTCTTCGGAATACAGGGGAAGAAGAGGAAAAATCATATACTGGTATCGTACCAGCACGTCACGTCACCTCCTTTCCACCGAACCATCACCATGGCCGTGGTCGAGTCTGGTCGTTCACGGTGGATCCCCTCATCCCTACCGGTATCTTAACCCTGAATCGCCAAATCGCGATTCCGATGACACCCGCGGAGCACTTTCCCGGCCATACCATATCCTCTCTAGCACGTGCCAGCCACACGCACAGTCCCCCATGGGAGATTTCGTAACCCTAGGAAAATTGCATTGCGTCCGGGCACCGGAAAAGAACCTTGGAAGAAAATTTTGTGTGGAGAAGGGAAGAGAAGAGAAAGTATGGCATCTAGGTAGAACGCTGCGTTGGGTGGTTATTTCTTCGCTATCAGATGGGATGACGTTGTTTGATGAACAGGGATATGGGTACCACGAAAAGTGTGGGAGAAGAGGCTCTACAGAGCGCAGCTGCTCGTTCGTGGTGGCATTGGCATGGATAGGTAGATGAATTCCCGTCTGCCGCGTGGGGACTAGCATCATCTGCTTCCGTCTCTTTCGGAGCAAAAGAGCAGGAAATCATCGTGCGCGTATAGTATAGTATGGGTAACCGCCCGCGCGAACGCACACTCGAGGGTCTAGCACGCCGTAAGCTCTCCGACGAAGATGCAGACATGACCTGATACCAGCATTAGCACACCGGAAAAAGGAGGTCCGGGCTCACGCACCACGTGGGAGATAATTTTTGCCTGCCTTTCTAGCCCTGTGCCTGGGTTCTTCTCCAGGCAGGCCCGGTCGCCTTTCACTAGCGTAAGCGGCTGTGCTCCACGAGCGGCAAATCTCGATTGCATATCGTTGCCGCCGGCATAGAAAGCCGTCGCGCTTTTGAACCTGGGATCCGTGTCCTAATAATGGATTGACGTTTGAGAAAACAAATGATGTGGTAAGAATGATGGAGTTGTTAAAGTTGATCGATTGATTGCAAGGCCCCAGGCCGGGAGAGGAAGGAGCTGGGCGCATCTATGTATCTAGTGACGTGAGAGGCTCACTGGCATGTTCCACTTAGTTGCTCTAGTCTGGCGTTGGTGGGTGTGGTGCCAAGAGAAATCATCTTGCAGCGATTATAGATTGTACCTTGGAAGGTATTTGATGAGCTGACTCGAGGTTGTTCCTATCTCCACCCATCTGAGGGAATATATCTGTGCGATGATTGGTCGCTGGGTGCGGTGCCGATGCCATTGATGAAACGCCCGCGATCTGTGGATGGGACCAGGGCATCAATCTGTAAAGGGTACCTTAGTCCAAAAGGCCCTCGAGGTCAAAATTCTCATGTCTTGAAGGTCGAGACTGCTGTAGAGGAGATCAGACTTGAAACGCAATTAGACACCTAGAGCGACTTCTGACGATGCGGTTACTCATTAATATACACGCACAAAAAATCGCTTTCTCAGGGGTCGCTCAAAGGCCCACCAAGTGACAATATATTACACGCACACTGAAAGGAACGATCGTAAAGGAGAGTTTTGACAAGGACGTCAGAGAGGTCGACTAGCTCTTCTTACACTTCGTCCATGCCGCGTGATCCATCAAATCGTTGCTTCATCGAACATCAACCTCATGCTGATTGGTGTAGAACGAAAGCAAATTACCCTGCCGGCAGGACGAAAAAACATCTCTTCTGCTCAATTAAGAAACCGTGTATTAGGGTCGTGACAAAGGAAAAAAAGAATGCAATACATGTAAGCCTTCAAACCATGGAGCACTGAGCTTTGTCATGCAACCTCCTGCCACAAGGTACCTAGAATGGTCGCATCTGAGGGGCGCCGAGCGGAGACTGCATCATGGGAGCGCTCATGGGCATCGCAGCACTAGACGGTCCTAGGCGATGAAACATTTGTACCAAGCGCTCTCCAACACTCGTCTCGAGCTCGGTGCCATCCCTCGCAATCTTGACTTCTCGGTTGGCATTCCAAGGATTGCGAAGCCCGCGTGTGCGGTAAAACGGGAGTCGGTTTGTCGAAACCCACTCAATCTTGAAAGGCTTGCCCCAACTTTGGGCTACTCCAGAAGCATCGGCTTCGGCTTGTAGCTCTTCTTTGGCAGCCTCACGCTCCTCGACCTCCTCCTCAGACAGTTCAGCCTCCCAGAAGATCGTACCACGGGCCGAGTCATCGATGATTCGGCCCCGCGGAGCGAACTCCGTCGCGGGTGTCGGTATGGATTTGGGGACATCGGTAGTGTCGGTCAAGTCGGGCTTCGGTGCTGTGCCCATCAGGGGAGTCGCGTCTTCGAGGATAGGTGATGCCATGCGCGCGTAACCGAAGTACTCGCCGGATTTGTTGGCGGAGAAAATGAGGTACACATTTTCCGCAGACTATGAATCGTTAGCTCCTGTGCCTAGTATGGGATTAGTTGTCAATCTTACTTGGTAAGCCTTGTTCAGCACGTCCTCGTTGTGAGATTGAGTGGCCCAGATGCCGTTTCTTACGCTCAATTCGAGATCCTGGAGAGTAAGACTCTTGACGATGAAATACTTCTCACTCGCTGTAGTTGTTGGTCTATGCTCCTCCCCACTGTGTCGAGTTGGTGAATCAGCTCCTTCCGCTTGGCTCGCTTCACCGTCTGGTTCGAGCGGCGACTTCGGTGGGGGAGTGTTAGATGGCTGGTTCCCCAACATCGCCGAGGGCCCAGTGGGTACACCAGATGCCGCTGCCGAACTGCGACGCAGGCGGCATACCAAGCGGACGCCATTGAAGCGAGAGTCATGAAATCTGTGCATAGCTGCGGTGCAAGAACTCTCGGTGCGATAATTGACGAACGCACAGTTGCTTTTGGAGATCAGGAACAGACTCTCGATGTCCTTTGTCGCATCGCGAGAGAAGTGGTCCTTGAGAGCCACGACTGTTGTGCCTGGAGGAAGGTTCCCAACCCACAGAGCATGTCCGGACTGTTTTGGCTTGCGAGGAGGCCCGCGAGGAATCGAACTGCTTGGTCCTGGACGATGCATACCTACAAACATGCCATCAGTCCTGTGTCGATAGCCGCCAGCATGTACATAGTCCTTCTGCCACTTACCTGGGGCACCGAACCCAATTGGCGCCGGTTCTCCGTGGCCCGCGCCAGGAGCGAGACGGCCACCTTGACCATATGCGCTGTCATGCTGCGACATGTCCAGACTCTGCCCCATCATAGGCATTTGAGTGTTCGTGAGACTGGGCCGTCTCCCATACATTGTTTGCGGCTGCCCGGCTTGCGGTGGGAATCCTTGGGGAAACTGTCCCTGACCACCGAACGCTGGAGGGTAGTACACGTATGGAGAAGGCTGGTGGAAATTTTGATAGGCTGTCTGCATCGTGTTCTGAGCTGGCATTCTTTGCTGGCTAGGATGAAAATGGGCGTAGTTGGTGTGAGCGCCTTGTGGAGACACGAAGTTTGGTTGGTACTGGCCTGGCGCAAATCCCGTATTGTATGGAGATTGTGCTTGCAACGACCCGGAAGCATGCCCAGGCATCTGTAGGTTCTGTTGAAGTTGATAAACGAGTGCGGATGTCGACGCGCCGGACAATGGTCGCTGGGCCTGCTGATGAGCCTGGGCGCTGCTCTGGCCGGCGTCTTGAGAAGCGTATTCTGGGAGAGCACCAGCCATTGCGCCCATGTTTAGAGAGGACATGCCATGCTCCTGCAATGGATAATGAGGGCTTGTTGCAAGTCCGGGAGAGCGAATGTCGGGGCGAGCCTGCCCTTGCGGAATGGCACTTAGCTGAGAGTGAAAAGGAGTACCAGAGCTGGGAGACTTGAAGGCTGAGTGTTGGTGTTCATCATGCGCAAGACCAGCTGTCGCGATGTCCACCGGTTGGTGAACGGAGCCTGGAGGTAAGTCGCCCATTTGCTCCTCGAGAACGACAGGAAGAGCTATCCACTGCTGTACCCAAACGAATGCCATGTCAGCCCATATTTGACCTGCGGAAGCGAGTGACTGCAAACAAAGATTGTGATCAAATACGACCTTGAATGTAATTGAACACACAACATACCTGGTACTATATCAAAATAGATGGTATTCTGAGTGGCAACCCGGAACAGCAGGGGCCCGAGATGAATCCGCAATGAGAAAGGGAGGAGATGGGTAGTATGCCAATTAGATGGAGTAGAGATGCGACGTTGGATGTAAAAATGGAAGCGTTAAAGGGTTGAGACCAGATGAGGGAAGATTAACGGCTCCGGCGATGTACCACCTGGACGAAAGTGCTCGCTTACTGCGGACCGAATTTGATGTTCAGGATGGTGTGGCCACTCAGAACTCAAAGGAGAGCTACTGACGCCTTATGAGGACAACAGCGCAACGGCAGCGAATTCGAGAAAGGAAAGGCGTGGCCCGGTTGATTCCCAGAGGCGAGATGGTAGTAAGAACCTAGGAAAGGACCATGTGTCGAGCGGAGAGGCCGCACGAGGGTTTTGCACGCCCTCTGCCTCAATTGCCCCTCGCCTGGGTAGGCTTGTGCCGTGCGATTGGCTAGGGAGCGCAGATGGTGGCTTCTGGGATGATTGTGGAGCAGACAAGGCCCGAACCGATACTCTGGAGGCGAATTGATCTCCTAAAAGTCACGACAGTACGCGGGATTTGGGGGCTGAAGCTCGAATCAAAAGAGCAAGGTAGAAGTACGCCCAAGGATGCTCGCGTTGGAGCGTTGGACAAGTGTGGCGAGTAAATCCCGTTTCTAGACTGTAATGGGCCCGAGGCTGCTGATCCTGGACGACCTATGCAAAGCTTAGTGGACCCTGTTACTCTGATACCACCATGTGCAAATGCTAAAATCAATGCTAAACACAATTATGAGCAAGTGCCGGAAGCTTGTTGCAAAAGAAAGCACTAACGGTTAAAGCAGTTTTTGACAATGTCACGAACGGCTTGCGACAGGGAACAGGCGCGTTGCGGCCACGAGACATGAGCAAGAACACGTTACCGGCGCTCGCAAACATGGTACCATTTAATTGCGAGTTAGCCCAAAGTCATGAAGTAATCCTAGGGGTACCATGTCTTCCGAGCGGCTTGCCAATGCCAATGTAGGCACCGGACCAACCACGACGCGCAAGGTAAGGAACGGAGAGCACGGGGAACACGCGAACTGCGCCCAAGAGATGTTCTGTGGACCAGGAAACGACCAGGGCCAGGAGTGCAGACGCCGCGTGGCTGTCGGGCTCGACAATATTGCCAACACCAAGGACATGACAGCCACAGCGTCCAGACATCGTGAGGACGGAGGCTGGAGACCGGCGCCCGGAAGCTCAGGCGACAGCGGCGGAGCACGCTCGGCAACACTATCACCCAGGATAAGCCTGGGTGGGAGATTCGGCGGGAGTGAGAGAGACGTGGTGTCGAGTGCGGTCGGTCTGGGAACCGGCGCACTGGCCCAACGCCACAGAGTCAAAGCTGCCGGTAGAGACAGGTGGGCCGTCAGAATGCCACCTTAGCTGGCGCCATTATGGGGTCATAGGCTTTTGCTGCAAAACAGCAGCGAGTTGGCCCATATCTCCGCGGCGCT
Source organism: Lophiostoma macrostomum CBS 122681 (assembly GCA_010405375.1). Classification (NCBI taxonomy): domain Eukaryota; kingdom Fungi; phylum Ascomycota; class Dothideomycetes; order Pleosporales; family Lophiostomataceae; genus Lophiostoma; species Lophiostoma macrostomum. Next base: position 8,558 of record MU004350.1, on the reverse strand, counting down.
AAATGGCTGGCCGTCTCGTCCGACCCTTTCCCCAGGCTCGTGCAATGGAAGGGATCCTACCAAAGGTAGTTGAGAGAAGAACCTTTGCCACAGTCGGAATGCCCGTAGTGGGTCCTGAATGGCCGGGTTGTCGAGCCTGCGGGACACTGATCGACATGCACCGCCTCAAACGCCTGCGGAGCGACGATCTTGCTCCCGAAGAGACAAGCATCGAGTGACCCCCCGACGGGACGAGAGCGGCGAAAGGCGCCACGGGAGTGAGACTTGTTAGTCGGGTCTGTGACGCAGGTCACCACGGGACAGCGGTGAAGCTCCTGTACGACCAGAAAGGGTGGTCTGAAACTGTCAATTGCGCGTTGACGGCTTAATGAGAGCGGCAGCTAGCCCTAGAGATGTCGATTACGGGCCTATGGGAAATTGCCATGGATTTCTGGTTTCCGGTTGCAGGAAGCATGAGCAAACAAGCTTTGGTGCGGCCGTGCCACTGACGTAATCAATTAGCGCCACGCTCTAGCCACACTAGCCACACCCGAGCTCTGGATTCCAGGGTCCAGAAGGCGACGGGGCAAGGGCATGGTACGACTCGAAACAGAACCGAGACCTGGTTCTGGCGCAGTTCCTGCGTGCTGATTCTTCGGTACAAGCCTAGAGGTACAAGAGCCCGGTGGTAGAGCCCATTGCACCGAAAGATGACAGCAAAGCGTTCGTCTACGTCGCGAGCCCTCGCTTGCCAGGTGAACCTACTCCGCCATCCCGTTGCCACAGACTATAGATACTCGTGCTTCTACTACCGGTGTGGTACTAGCCAGGAGGTACTTGCAACTGGGACATTGCAATAAATCGCCGTTGGACCCTGGAGGTTTCAATGAGAGACGCGCATGTCGATAAATTTTGAAACACTCAACTGGTGATCGCCCTGGCGATCCCGCTGTCGCCCCATGTTTTGGGGTCCTTGGAGATGCGGGTGCTCCCAGATCTGCTTTTCCAACAATAGAATATGCCGTCATGTGTCAAAGTCGCCGTTCATGAGTCTGCGCTAAGTCTGTTTCTCGTAGCTTTCTGTGATAACGGTACAATTTAGCGAAAGTGAGGCTAGGGTGGGCTGCAGGCGTCTGTATGCACCGCAGATCTATGCTACGTGGTTTCGCTTTCCGCTGTCTACGCTGTACCGTGCCTTTATTGATAGGCATTGGCTCAATTGCCACACCCCTGACGCTTTCCCCAACTCGAGCTATAAGTCTTGTCTTCCTTTACCCTATTGTGATGCGCCGGACTGCCCGACGCCCTTGCAGCTTGCATAAGTGCAATGCTTTCGTGCATTAGTCCAGCACATTAAGCGTCTGGGGTGCATAAATCCTAGGACTATCAAAGAACGAGTATTATGAACTTGTAATGCTAATTCAGGAGCCAAGCCTTCAGCGTGCTACGTGCTCTGTGATGAAGTCGTCAATGTAAGCGAAGTAGCCTGACTCTGCTACAGTGTCGTTATGACTACCGTTTGGAAATTCCCTCCAGACCTTGGGTTGGGCGCGGCAGAGCCTATAGAGCTGTGCCATGTGCGAGGCTCTAGGAAAACGGATTTAGCAGTCATCCCCCAGAAGCTTCGAAGGGTAGCTAAACAACAGCAGGCGCATACACAGCAGCTTCGCCTGTGGCATGCAGAGCGAGTTCTTTCAACTGCTGCAACGAGGGAACACTCACGGTATGATTTCATCCTTCAGCCCGCTCAAGAAGAGGATGGGAATTCCTGTTATTCTCGGGAGCGCTTCATCGTTTGGCCATACCTGATGGCAAAGTGCAGCTAGGTACTTCGCAGGAGGAAATGCGCTAGAAGCGTGTCAGTATAGCTCGCATCAGAACTTAGCTACCTTACGTTGGTATCAATTTGCGCATCGAGGTGAACGTATTCTCCAGTATTATGCCTGCAATATCTCCTTCCTTGAGGTTCCTCGCGGCCAGCCCAATGGCCACAGCCCCTCCAATACTCTGGCCATAGACCACGATCCTGGTATTGCGCGTCTCGGCCCGTTGTTTGACATAGTCGAGGCCCGTCTGGGCGTCGATCATCAATCCCTTCTCGTTCGGCGTCCCTGTAGACATCCCGTAGCCTCGATACTGTAGCATGAGAACATTGCATCCCAAATCATCCTCCAATATCTTCGCAATAGGGACTCTGTATCCAATATTTCCAGCATTGCCATGGAACATTAGGATCGTGACGTTGCGCGCATGTTGTTTGTTTGCTCGAAGGAAAAAGGCGCTCAGGGACTCGCCATCTGGCGTTGGTATCATGAGTTCTTCATAGTCGGTGATGCCGAATTGCGATGGGCGAGGGACATTGGTGCGTGAATCCGGGGGAATGTTGCGTGGATATATAATCTCACTAGAAACACTTGCTCAGCATACTATGCTCGTAATCCGAACACTTTTGGAACTCTCACTTTTGCTTGAAATATAGCGCGCCAGTGAGCAATGTTGCTATACCAGAAGATGCAAGCAATGGTATCCGCAGGTAGGACATGAACGATTGTAGTGCGGATGCCATAGCTTGGAGATGGGGATGGGAATGGGAGGATGAGGGGTTCGGCTTGCTTCCTCGAAGCCTAGCAATATTGCTTTGATATACGAGTCCTGTGTAGTGTGGTTAGGTGAAAAAGGAAAAGAGGTTGCGGTTGGGGTCGCATACGATCTTGCGGCGAGGGACATGCACTGGGCTACGGCTACCAAGTGAAGCCAATCGCGCAAGAGCCACCGCGCGCTGGTGGTATCGTCCGCATCAACCGAACGATTTACAAGATTGGGTTATACATTAACGAGTGTGGCCGATACCACGGATGCAACTCTTGTAAGCTGGAACGCTAGAAGAGTATGTCCGCGGTGACTTCACTGCAAGAGCGCCCGAGAACCGGATGAAGTGAAGCTTGGTCCGTGCATAAGCTCCGAGCTTGGCATCGTCGTGTCGCGTTTGCCTGCAACCTCAATCATCGACGTCGCAAGAGCAGCTCCCCAACCTTGATCCGCCCACTCCATTAACCCTCTACGGCACCTCGACCTCACTTCGTATCGGTCTTGATTTTACTAGACACAGGGAAACTCTGCTCGTCATGGCTACCGGCATGCTTGGAGAAGGTAAATTGAGCTCCCAAGCTTACCAGGCTCAGGGTTAACTTGAGGCAGATGGCATCCACATCGACATGAATCACCTGAAAAAGGGTGAAGTGAAGTAAGTGATATCTACAGCTACCACCCGGCCACGCGCTGACTGCGACACTAGCCTTGGAACCTCAATGTTTGTCCCCTGTGCCCCTCAAGCCTTCACAATCTCATGACCAGTCGTACAGCATGGCAATCAACTTCAAGGATGGCGTAATATTAGGCGCGGATAGCAGAACGACTACGGGAGCATACATCGCAAATCGAGTCACGGATAAGCTCACACAAGTCCACGACACCATCTGGTGCTGTCGTTCAGGCTCAGCGGCGGATACGCAGGCCGTGGCCGATATTGTCCACTACCATCTGGGAACGTACGGTATCACAAACGACGAAGCTCCAACCACACAAACTGCGGCGGCCATATTTCAGGAGTTGTGCTATGAGAATAAGGACCAGCTCTCGTAAGCACTATGAATGACTCCAATATCCTCTACTGACAGCGCAATAGTGCAGGAATGATCATTGCCGGGTACGACCATCGACACGGCGGCCAGGTGTACTCGATCCCTCTCGGCGGATCCCTCCACAAACAAGCATATGCGATTGGTGGTTCAGGGTCTACCTATATCTACGGCTACTGCGATGCAAACTGGAGAGAAAACATGACAGAGGCAGACGGGATCGGATTCGTCAAAGGAGCACTGCAGGAAGCCATCAAGTGGGACGGAAGCTCGGGTGGTGTAATTCGCATGGTGGTCCTCACGGCCCAAGGAGCACAACGACACCTGTACCTGCCAGATCAGGGCTACGCGGGACCGGGTTCGCAATAGAGGGGTGGGTAACTTTCAGAGGCGGCATGGAATGCGCATGTACCATATAGAGTCCACAGGCGCTCACCAGTGGTAGTCGGTGCAAGTCGTGGGAGGAAAGCATGAAACTAACCAATTACATATAGTCCCAGATGGTGATGATTGTGGTTGATGTACGTGCGGCGCAACTCGTGGACGTGTACAAGGTCGATTTCCCGTTAGAAGGGCGTCCAACAAGCCTCCGAGACGACAGGGTGGGATGTAGAAGAGCACATGCAGCCAATCAGGGCATGGTCTGCGTGGGGCCGTGGTTTTCGCTATCCGTCCGCTAGCAACCTTCACGTGGGACATCTGGCGCGTCTAGATTGGGTTGCTGTCGCACCGCTGGGGACGTATCCTGGCAACAGAAGGGGGCTCTTGAATCAGAGCAACTTGGACCATTCTGTGTTTTCTCGAGTCCTCGCATGATCGCAGCAGCAGCAGCAGCAGCAAGCCTCGAAGCCCCAGCACTCGGCGCAGAAGGCTGGTCTCTCGATTCGGGCGCGATCGGCATTTTATGACGAACGACGGGGTCTCAGCACTCTGCCCACCCCACGGGCCCCAAACAAGACTTCTCCTCCACCGTCCTCGTCCTCAGCCAGACAGGTGACATCTGGACGACCTTGCCCATTCCCTCCTTCCTGCTCTCCCCCAGACGCGCTGCCGTCCAATTCACTTTGGTCACGGCAAGTAGCAGCAGCTGAGGCATGCTAGCGCCCGCCTGCTGGTGAGCCGTTGTGTAGGAGCCAGACCGGGCACAGCCATACCGTAGCCGTCTCTTATCGCGGAGGAGGCACAAGCCTGCAGGCCAACTCAACATCACCACCACCGCTCTTCTGGCCCACCAGCGCAGATCGACGCCGCTGCCTGACCCGCGCACGCCGCCCGCGACCCTTCCATCTGCCCTCACCCTTCTTCTCCTCCCTCTCGAGCAGCCTCACGTCCGCTGCTGGGACCCACACGTTCGCACTCGCGCCCTGGACCCCCGGCCACCCCTGCACGTCGACATCAACCGCAGCCGGCGCGCTCTCGCGACTCTTGAACGCTCGACATTTCATGCACCCGGCGCCTCGCCCGGCGATTGAACTGTCCGCCCCTCCTTGGCCAGTACCTGCTTCGAGTATCGCGGCATGGGATCGATCGTGTTGAGCGACGTTGGTGGCCACCACTTTCACAACACCATGTTCGGCGGTGCAGGCGCGCACCCGCAGACGCAGACGCAGGAGTCGCCCGCTGTCCATCACACGCCCGCCCGCCCCTCATCTCAGGTCAACGCGAACCCGCCGCTGCGGCTTGTCCCGCCCGCGGACACGCCCATGGCCGATTCGGGAGCCCCGCCAGCCTCGACTCCCGGCGCGCGGCCATCGCGCAATGCCTCCTCAGAGGCCAGTCCCCACCGCCCGAGCAAGCAGCAGCAGCAGCATCCAGCGGTGCCGCCGAGTCCGCGTTTCAAGCCTCACTCGCAACATCCCACGCCAGGGCCTGCCCAGCAAACACCAAACTCCTTCGCCCACCCACGTACAGTCCCTTCCTCTTCCACGTCGTCTGCACCGCAGTCGCCAATTAGCTCATTACGGTCGCCCTTGGACTCCACCGCTGCATCACCGCGCCGTATAAAGGTCAAAAGCTTGTCACACATTCAGAGCTTTGCCACAGACGACACCAGCGCTTTCTCACAGACACGGTCTTTGTCGAGGCGACAGAGGCGAGATCCCAGTGATGTGGGACCGCAGTACGAGATCAGCGAAATGCCCGTCTCGGACATTATCGAGATGGTGGCTGGTCTGTTAACGAAGATCACGACTACTAACGACCGACAGCACGAGCATTTACACCGCCAGATACCGCCCCCCGAGGGCACTACTGGTCTCAGCCAACAGACCGCAAGTGTACTGGCTTTCCATGGAAAGAATGTGCCCAGCATATCGATTCTGAGCTATCTCAGCCGAATCCATAAATACTGCCCTACAACCTATGAAGTCTTCCTAAGTCTCCTAGTCTATTTCGATCGGATGACCGAAAGAGTGAATGCAGGCCCCTTGCAGAGTCTGCGTCAAGCGAATCACCCTTCCGCAGACAACTCTCCGGCAAGCGACAATGGGCTTGACCGGGCCCCGGTGAACGAAGATGCTGCTGGAAGAAAATCTCCGCAGGGCTCGTCAGTATCAGTGCAAGCGGCTACACCTCCCCCTTCAGGCTCCCTGGGCAAGCCAGCAGAGGCGCCTGTCAGGGAGCATCAGCCTCCCTCACCACCCTCAAATATTGACCCTCCACTCGAGTCCGATCCCTACAATCTTTCGCATTTTTTTGTGGTTGATAGTTTCAACATTCATCGCCTCGTCATTGCCGGAGTTACTTGTGCTAGCAAATTCTTTTCTGACGTTTTCTACACAAACTCGCGATATGCAAAGGTACGTCCTGTTCATGTATAGTTGGAGTGATCTCTGACCGATCTAGGTTGGCGGACTGCCTCTAAATGAGCTCAACCACCTCGAACTCCAGTTTCTGTTACTGAATGATTTTCGGCTCGCGGTACCATTGGAAGAGATGGAGGCTTATGGGACGATGTTGGTCGAATTCTATGCCAGAGAGGTGGCAGAACAGCACGATCGCAGGGGACAAGCACACAGCAGCCAGCCAGCTTAACGAAGCACATACGGCGGGAGGGATTGGTCGACAGGTAGTCATTGTCATGGGACAGGGGCGTACTCTTTCGGGGAGATCAGTACGGTCGAGACATTGTTTGGAGAAACAGAAGAACCATGCCGAGTCCGGGCCGCCTACGTTCCTCCCAGCTACCTCGGTACCATTTAGCTCATCTTTTGGTTTTCTGGTGTCGAGGCTCGAAATCGACGAGTCTGCTACATCGCGGACGAACACACGATACTTTTGATAGACGATTTTTCAGGGTTTCCTAGCCTAGAGCGCGTATCCGGATAGATGTTCAATCCTTCTTTCTCCTTCTATGCGTCTTTGCAGCCAACTCACCCTGCTGGACGTGGACTGCCAATGCAGCGCGGTGGTGGATGGGAGGGTGGAATGGTTCATGGATGGTTGGTAGCTTCTCGACATCTCTTTTTTTCCCTACTCTTTAGTCTCGGGGAAGGTTCCGAGCCGCATAGACGGGGAACGGGCGGGGACGGCGGTTTTTTTCTGGATGCCTTTCGGGGGCGCGGGGCTTTCTTGGGGTTCTCAGTACCTGTCATGATTATCCTTTCGTTCACATGCGGAGTGGACGATGGGTTACGCGGGTTTGGTGTGGGTGTGGGTGTTCATAGAGGAGTCTCTGGCGCAAATTAACATTTTGGGGTTGATTGATTGATTGAATGAACGCGGAATGGCTTCCCTCGCACCCTAGTGCACACAACCCATCGCACCACTTCCCCATCCTACCTGAATGACGTCCCATCTCCTCAGGAGCATTTGCGCTACCTCGTATCCATGATGCAAGTGCCCAGACTTTTCGGATCCTTCAGCCGCTGGGGCTTATCTAATTCAGGGGGTCGGTACCAAGGTGTAATTTCCGATGCTAGGTGGACTAGGGACGCTCTGCGGCTCCACGGCACCGCGCTGCGCGCGGGCTGAGAACTTAGCGGAGCGGCGCGACGGTTTCTGGGTTTTTTGTTTTCGTTTTGAGGGTCTGTTTCTCGTCTTGTCTTGTCGCGTCTTGTTTTTCGGGATTGATTGGTATGGTCCGATATCTTTCTTAGTTGTATCTTCTCATTCGTTAGATTGTGTATAAGGTCCAGGGTAGGCGTAGGGTATAGGGTGTATGTACACACCTGTATATGTGCGCGGCGAGACAGGTATAGAAGTATAGAAGCATAGATTTTGCATTGAGGAAAGAAGGGAATAGGAGTCGGGACAAGAGATAGGGCGCAGGAGCAGGTATAGCTATATGAGAAAGAAGAAGAGAAATAGGGAAGAGAGATACACGAAAGGCAAAATCTCAATGGCCGGTTCTTCGCCCGCGTCTTCCTCTTCTTCCTCAGGCATAGGCCTAGGCCTGCCCCTTCCCCTCTCCACACTCATTCAATACGCCGTTATCAGCGTCGTCGTATACATCCTCGCGGGCGCGCCGTCTCTTGGTGTCTTCTCGGGATCGTCCTCATCCTCATCATCCTCATCGTCGTCCTACTCATCGTCACACTCAGGGGGTGTAGCGAATTCGAAGCAGAAATCGGGATTCCAAGGAGACAAGCTCGAGACCCTGATCCATCCAAACCGGACTCTGGATTGTAAAGAGTTGGGACTCGAACATGAGTATAAAATGCATGTTTTCAGTCGCGAGCCATTGGTGGTTTATATTGAGGGTTTTTTGAGTGAGGGGGAGAGGAGGCGGGTCGTTGAGTTGAGGTAGGTTTTGTCTTTCATTTTGCGGTTGTTTGGGAGGGTATGATTTTGTGAGGTGGTCGGGGAAGGGAAGAGAGGATGGGCATGGGGTCACGTGCCTCAGGTCTGTCTCGTCCCTGCTATTCCTGGCTGCCTTCCACATGCTGACCCAAAACCCATATTCATAGCGTCCTACATATCACATCCAGAACCCCGCTAACC